>JAMPIV010003478.1:312500-445266 GCA_024509875.1 Oreohelix idahoensis | reverse complement strand
CTGTATTCCCTTATTGTTCAAACACAAAATCATGCTTGTCATAATAGCGCCTTTGATTATATTCCAATTTTTTGTTGGAAAAACCATAGATTGTAAAGTATCTCCACAATGATGGGCGTGTGTAGACTATCAAAGCTTTTGAAAATCGACGAAGGTGATAATAAGTGCGATTGCCTTTTCCACTGATTCTTCTATAATTGTTCTTAGTGTGAATATTTGATCATACATTAGATCGTTTTTTCGTCGGCCTGAAACCACCACCCTGCTTGTTCTTCTCTGATCTTTTTTCGTCCATCATGCAATTTAAGTCTTTTCTAACATCATGCAGACAATAAAAATTTTCTCAGGTACTTGATAATAAGAGATTAATACCAAGCTCCAGATATTACAGTCTGATTAGATCAACCTTTCGTTACGTAACTTTACTATAACTACTGTCCTTCTTCCATTGTTGTGAGTTGGTGTGTCTTCTCTCCATACTTCATATTAATAATATCTAAAATTCTCAAGAGGTTGTTTGGTCATTAAACTGCTTTACATCATTATCCCCTGAAATTTCGTTCAACGCCAGCACTCTTTAAAAAATTTTTTAAAATCTTTTAACGCTTGTTGATCTCGTCCAGCGTGTATTCATCGCAAGTATTGGCAAGGTGGTTGTATGAGTTTTTCATTATTAAAATCAGGTGTTACTGTGGGTGGTGGTCTGTTTAGCACCTCCATGAAGTGCTCAGCCCATCTCTTCATTTGTTCTTTTTCTGTTGGTATTGAATTCCCTAATTTACCTTTAACAGGTGTTTCCATAGCAGTAGGCTGGTGACATAGTTGTTTTGTAATTTGATAAAGGCACCTACTATTAACAGTTCTTGCAGCATTTTCAGCTTCTACGGCCAGTTCATTGATGAAATGTCTTTTATCTCTTCGAGTTTTTGTCTTCACTTCTTTATTTAACAAGTTATAAGATAGTTTGCAAGATTCAACTGCATTATGTGTACTTGCCGCTAGTAGTTTAAGTTTTGCTGTTTTCCTTTCTTGTATTTTATCCCAAGTATCTTCTCTCATCCATCTTTTTATCCAGTTTCCTTACATTGAACTGTATCTAACTGTGGTATATTGTCATGATTTTGTTTTAATATTATTGTATTAGAATATGTTAGTAAGCCTACGTGTTCCATGAACACTGTTCAACATGCCTAAAGCGTTTATATTTAAAAAAGAAGAGCAAATCATACAAAAGGAAATGTGGTTACTCCACGTTATTGTATTGAGGAAAACTATGTAAAAGTACAGTGGCGTATCTGCCATAGAGACCTGAGGTGTGGTCACAGCAAGGTGTGAGTCATCTAAAATTAGGGGCGAGTGCACCTGTATGCACGCGAGGCTGACCCCATACCACCGTGTGTAAATAATAATAATAAGGTGTGATCAGATATAAAAAGGCCAGGGTGTCCTTTTTATTGCAGAGGTTTTATTTCCTGTTACCAGCCGGTGACAGGAAACCTGATGAGTGAGAGTAACGCCAACAAGTCTCCGGTAAAACGTTTATGCTGTCAGCAGATAGCTGGAGGAGCTTGTGCGTGTTGAAATATCTATATTTTCTGCAACGACATACTGAATTATCCTTCTACAAAGAATCCCAGGTGATGTGTTAGCATCTGGGTATATCTGACACTTCAGTTATAATAAACTTTGATATTTTCAATCATACCCAGGATTTTATGGGGCGTGATGAAACTACAGCCTCTCCTAACAAGTGACAAACACTATTAGATAATAAAGTTGTAATCTGTGAATACACCAACAGGAGAGATAGAGTGACTGTTGACTCCGTTTTATCGTTGAGTTCAGTTTATACCGGTGAAAGAGGTAGCTTAAAACGCGAATGGTTAAAATGAACGAATGTCAACAATATTCTTCAAACGAACTTCAACAAGTAGTATTGAACTGGGTGAACTGGGCAAGTACTGGCAGTACAGAAGTCGGTGGTGACTGTACATAGATTTTATTCAACACAGCACATACGGAGTGGACAAGACTAACATCGTCACAGGCGCAGAAATCATACGTCAACATGTTGATAATTACTTTTAAAGTTCCTGAAGATTCTCTACTAATAAAGTCCTCTGACTCAAGTGACTGAGGATCACAGAACTGTTACCATATAATATTCCGCTCATTCAAGTCCATTGACCTTCCTTCAAGGACGTCCATCATGGTAACGTATTCATACTCCAGGATAAAATTCTTCCATATCATACTTCACAATCCCAGACTTTCTCCATACATCCCGTTATATATAGTATATAGTTTTCAAACAAAGTCATACATGATAATACGAACAGGTTAGAGATTCCAGTTGACTAACCTCTCCCATTCTATGCCACGCTTCTGGCATTGTAGTAACAGCATATTAAACATGTGAAGCATATAAATTCATTAACTTGATTTCTTGTAGGTATTCTCCCTCTACGAAAAGATTCAAAGGCTATCGACTCCGTGTGTCCAATTCTAGGAATGTCATCTACGATGAATTCCCGCTAGACCATTAATAGGAGCGGCCTGATACTTTAATGTACATGAAAACAATATAACTAAATGATAGTATGCATTAAAGCACACATCCACCATCGACCTACTTTGGAACGATGTGGTAATATTCGAAGTAAAAAGAAGTTGAAAATGAAAATGAAATAAACCATAAAAAAAAAGATGATAATAAAATTCAACCAAATTTTTTTTTTAAAGAAATTTGAAACATATGATTTCAAAAATGAAAATGAACAGCAACACTGATGATGATCAATGATAAAAGAATCAATAAAACAGAAAATTTTAAAATACAACATGCAAAATGAAACAAAGCATAATTAAACACTTTAAGAAGCAACGCACTTACTATTTCCTAACACTAGTAAGTTTGACTAGTTATCTAAAAGTGAGATATCATGTAGTGGGATACGTGAATACACGTATTGCGAAACACTAATAAAGTTAGTAGATGTGTGATTTATAATCAATCAAATTGATTAAATTGAAATATACTAATTAATAGTACTTAATGTATGAACAAATAACTAATTACTAATTTATTCTAAGTGATTTCAATTTCACTCATTGTTAATATTCTTTTAGAACTAGTTAAATCGACAAGAATATGTTCTCAATGTACCATGTCTGAAATACGTTTACGAACACGATATGTAGTGTAATATGTTCCATCACAATAGTGAATGTCTATTTGTCACTCTTACCAATGTTTCCATACTAAAAAAAAAATGTTACTTTAATATCACTGTTCCCGTTCTAACAAAACGTTACTTCACAAGAAATAATGTTATAATCCATACGTAAGTATATTCTGAAAGTTATATATATATACGAATACTGCAGAACTACACATAGTCTCCACAGATGTATAATCAGTGACCATGTACAAAGTTATTCATGTTTCTGTGAGGACGTTTCACCATCTGGAAGTGGTTTAATTTCGACATGTTCACTAGGGCATCTTGAAAGACAGTCTGCAAACACATTCTGTACTCCAGGAATAGCTCGTATCTCAAAATGGAACGGTTGAAGCGCAATAGCGTAAAGCGCTGACTTTGATGACTTCACGTTCCCTGTGTTCAGTGCTGTAAGAGCTTTCTGGTCGGATTCCACCACAAAGTGTGATCGAGGAGATAACGATCCAGTTTTGTGATTGACCAGACAAGAGCGAGGAGCTCTTTATCTAGAACGGAATACTTCATCTCGCTCGTCGTAAGCTTTCTGGATACGTACATAACCGGAAATAAGGTGCCTCCGTATTCCTGCATCAAAACTGCCGCGATAGCGTAGGAAGAAGCATCACTGCGAAGAACAAAGGTGAGATCTTTGTTAGGCAACCTTAAAAAAAGCTTATTTGAAAAAAATTGTTTTATATAATCTAAAGCCGTTTGATGATCCTGCGACCACTTTATTACATTAGTTGTACCTTTTTTTAGTAACGAAGAAAGAGGTGCAGTTATAGTAGACAAATGAGGGATGAATTTAGAATAGAACTGTATTAGTCCTAAGAGCGACCTCACTTGTCTTTTTGTCTTAGGTGCTGAGATGTTTAAAATTTTAGAGACGTTACTGTCTTCTGTATACATTAAACCGCGACCTATACGGTGACCAAGAAATGAGATGTCATGAAAACCGACAAAAGCCTTTGAAGGTTTCGCTGTTAAGTTATAATTCCGTAAGGTAGAAAGTAAAGATTTTAAACCCTGAATATGTTCATCCCAAGAGTCACTGAAAAGACAGATGTCATCTATATAAGTAATGACATCGGGACGATGAGACAATATGCGGCGCATCATGCGTACAAAGGTAGCTGGCGCATTCATTAGACCGAATGGCATAAAATTCCATTGAAAAAGACCCCGTGGCGTCGAGAAAGCGGTGAATGGCTTTGCTTTAGGGGTTAATGGCACTTGCCAATAACCCTTTGAAAGGTCAAATTTCGAAAAGAATGTGGCATGAGATAATTTCTCTAATAAGTCGTCTAAAAGAGGTAATGGTTCCGCATCGAATTTTGTAACTTTGTTTAATTTCCTGTAATCTACGCAAAGACGTATATTGTTGTCCTTCTTCCGAATGATTACCATAGAAGAAGAATATGGTGATGAAGATGGTTCAATTATATTTAATTGAAGCATCTCATCCAATTCCTTATCAACCTTATCACGAAAGTGTAAAGGAATAGGATATGGGCGAACTCGAATCGGTGTATCGTCAGTCAGAATAATGTCATGTTGGATGACTGACGTATGACCTGGGATGTCAGTGAGGACATCCTCATACGTGTGTAGAATATTAGAGACTTGCTGACGTTGATCATCAGTAAAAGTAGATGAGATAGTAACATCATTCCATTTCTCAGTGGAATGGAGTGGTACAACTGGTATTGGTAGTTGTACATCATCGAAAGAAGATTCCTCTTCTTGGATGACTGACAAACTAGAATAGTGTTGAATAGGAGGTGTAGGATCGTCAGTTGCTTGGAACACTGATTGTAGATAATCAGGACGTGAGTAATATTCCTTCAACATATTAATGTGGAAGGTTTTATGTTTACCATTAACATCAACGATGTAGTCGACATCGGATATTCTTGAGATGATCCTGAAAGGACCTCTCCAGGTAATTAAAAGACGATTGTTATGCGCAGGGAGTAATACAAAAGCTTCATCACCAGGGATGAGCTGGCGAAGACGTCTATATTTGTTTGCAAATAGACGAGCTTTTTCTTTGCTTGTTGGGATGATGCAGTAGCTAATCTACAAGCATCTATGATTCTCTTTCTCAGAGAGATCCCATAGTCCTAAGCGGGTTGAGTTTCCTCTTCTATAGTCTCGTCAACCAATAAGTCGTGGATTAACGACATCGGACCGCGTGGTTGCATGCCGAAAACAAGTTGAAATGGAGAAAACCCCGTTGCTTGATTTTGTACTTCGCGATACGCAAAGAGACAAGCGGGTAGGACCCGATCCCAGTCTTGGGGGTGGTCTTGGGTCATCTTACCCAATAACTGCTTGAGTGTCCTATTTAGACGCTCAATTAACCCATTTGACATCGGATGATAAATAGAACTTAGAGATCTGTCTATACCTAATGTCTTCATAACTTGAGACATGGATTCAGAAATGAACTGAACCCCATGATCCGACAAGATTTTCCGTGGAAAACCAATGCGTGAGAAGATTAACATCAATGCCTCTGCTACACTGGCAGATGAAGTGTTGTTGAGAGGGATGGACGCAGGCCAGCGAGTGCACATATCAATGCACGTAAGAATATGCGTATGCCCTCTAGCAGATGGTAGCATAGGACCAATAATGTCTATAGCCATTTTATCAAATGGTCTAATCGGGATGTCCGCAGCTTGAATAGGAGCCGCATGAAATGGACCCCGTTCCTTAACTTCCTGACATATCAAACAGGACCGACAATAGAGAGTGATGTCCTTATGGACGCCTGGCCAGTAGAATGCCGAAAGCACTCTGGATTTGGTACGCGAAAAAACCCATATGGCCCGCACATTGCGAGTCATGCGCATGTCGTAATATACGAGATCTCATACAGGATGGGACTATAATCTGAGAACATAAGGATGAATCCTTTTCTCGTATTACTCTAACCAAAATCCCATTTTTAAGTATAAAATCATGTCTAGATTTTGCAAGTTTGTTGCTGGTATT
This sequence comes from Oreohelix idahoensis, assembly GCA_024509875.1. NCBI lineage: Eukaryota > Metazoa > Mollusca > Gastropoda > Stylommatophora > Oreohelicidae > Oreohelix > Oreohelix idahoensis. The sequence continues at coordinate 439,045 of JAMPIV010003478.1, read as the reverse complement.
CTTTTTGTTCACATACTGAAAAATTTTTTTTAATGAATCATCATTCTTTTGCAATGTTGCAAACAACTCCCGTGAAATAGGAGCATCATCATCACAAGTGGTATGAACTGTAGGTTCCATAGGTGTATCATGCGACATATTAGTAGCTTGCGCTCTAGTCACTACTGCATTTGCAGTTTGAATATGTCGCTCTTCCCATTCAGCAATTTGCTGTGGTGTACACTCTTTAATACCATGTATGCGACCAAGTATTAAATCACAAATTGGATTCGGAAGGAGACAAGCTTGAATCTTTCCTGAAAAAAATGGTGTATTAAGATCAATAATAGCAGTGGCAAATGTTTCAATTGTGCCACCAAACGTTACACATTTGACAACCCGGCCCGTGGCACAACTTGGGTTGATCAGCGAAGTCCGGACGCCGACTGTGCTGCAACCTGAGTCAAATAGGAGAGAGCATGAAATATTGTTGACAAATCCCTTGTTAAACTTAAGAGAGCCCTGTCCCTGGTGTACTGACGCAGCAGTGGCCGTACAGACTGCAGGTAGACTAGGCAAGGTATGTCCGCAACGCAGCGTCGTGATCGCCCTGGGCTGGAAAAGAGTAGAGCATTCTGAACAATCTTTGACTTGGGTACAATCAAGAGAACAACACATAGCATTATGAGTTTCAACTCCTTTACCCTGTTCAATGTTAGCCTGTGTATCACTAAAAGCGACATTAGAATGTCTATTCGTATTACTGAACGATCTATGTCGTCGACGCGATCGATTTTGATTTTTGTCATTAAAATTGCCATAATTGTAGTTTCTGCTAGAGTTAAAATTTGGATGAGTCCGATAATTTGTATAATGATCGTTATGATGTTGGTAAAATGGTTTATTTCCAAAAAATTGTTTGTTTTGCGGACCCTGAGATCTTGATCTCCAGTTTTGTTTATTATAATGTCCTTCATTATTTTAAAAATTATTGTTACCAAAATCTCGCGATCTGTGAGCCTGGTTCCAAGAAACATTAAATGGAGCAGATTGCTGAAATTGCTTCCCTTTGTAAAAATTACCATTGTTAAAATTGTCATTATTTCCCTTATTGACATATCTGTCAGCACTAAAAGAACGATTGCGTGAAAAATTGTTTTGTTGTGCTGCAAAAGCAACAGGCAATTCATTCTTAATCTGTGCATTACTTAGATCCATGTTTGGGTGAGCAGTGCAAAAATTTTAGCATGCTGTTCTAAGTCTTTCATAGATAAAGGTTTCCGTTCGTGTAAAAATGCGAGAAATGTAGGATTTACAGACGAAAGTACCTTATCGCGCATCAGTAAATCGAAGAGACCTTCATACGACTTTTCAATTTTGGATAATTCGATCCATCTTTCTAATGTTAGTCGTAATTGTTACAGAAAATCACTAAAATTTCTGCTAGATTGAGGTAGTAATGTATGGAATCTTGATCGATATTGGTCTTCTGTCATTTGGAATTTTTGCAGAAGTGCCGCTCTAAGAGCATTATAGTCATTTTTCTCACCAATGCTGGTGGTATGATAAACTGCTAATGCGTCCCCCTGTGAGTAATCTGGATAAATATGTACAGTATAGAGCTTTATCCACGTTATAAGACACACAAGTGGCCTCAAACCTATCTAGGAAGAATATCACGTCATCAGACGGGGGATTAAATTCTGGTAATTTAAGGTGAATTTCCTTAAAAATTATCATGTCTGGATGAAGTTTGGCTTTCAAAAGTTCTCTGAGAATTAGATTCCTGAGTTAACCTAAGTCTCTCATATTCTGACTCTGCTAATTTCAGTTCATGCTGTCGTTTTCTTTCATTCTCTTCCATCTCAAGCTGAAGTCGTTTTGTGTTTTGTTCAGCTATTAATATTCTTTCTTGCATTTCTTTTTGTTTAACTTCCATTTCTTTTTCAGCTATTAATCATTTTTTTTTCATTTCCATTTCAATTTTTAAGTCTTTCTTCAGCCTCCCTTTGCTTCTGTTCTGCCTCTCGCTGAAATCGTTTCTCTTCTAATTCAGCGGCTAATCTCATTTTTTTCTCCTCTTCCTCAGCTATAAATCTCCTCTTCTTTTTTTCTCATCACATTTTGTTTTCTCCTCAGCCTCAATCCTTTTTTGATCTGCCTCAAATTTCAAATTTTCCAAACGTAAAGTTTTTTCTAACCTTCTCTGATCAGCTTCTATTTCTTGAGCTTTCTTATATTCTGCAAGTGCAAATGCTTTTGCTTCCTCAGGAGCCATCTGAAGAGCTTTTGCTTGCTTAATGAAATAGTCTAAGGTAGCCATTATTCAATTTTATTATGTAATAATACTACTTAAAATTGTTACTACACAACTAGTGGTTTTCGTTCCTGTTCTAGAACGGTAAAATCAATTTTTATAATAGGCAATAATATTAATAATTAATAATGTAATTTATAACATGAAATGGTGTGAAAGCAATAACGTGACAGACAATAGCACAATACTGACACGACACGATAATCAAGACAAATGACTACAGTCGTAGAAATCAAATAAAATAAAATGTGGAACTAAAATAGAATGTCGTAAAAAATTACGATGACATCTACGATCCCAATAATGCACAAGACAATTGACAACACAGTGTAAAAACATATGCTTTGTAAAAAAACTGAACGACAGTCAGGTAAGATGGACAATAATCACATACAAAATACATCATGAAAATAAGGTACAAGTAAAAATAACTACCAAAAACAACAATTAAAACTTGACGAAACAGCTAAAACAGTCAGGTGTCACAGACTACCAGACACAGTGGACCAAAGATCCTTCTATGCTCACGCATAGGAACATTCCACTGCGGGAAGTCTGCAAAATAATGTCCTACAGAACGTCTGACGAAGAGCCCGAATTGGCTTCGAGATGGATCTCGTTCGTAAGATCAAACTCACTACCTCCCCCGAAGGATACACAAACATATAACACTTAACACGAACGAAAAAATATGAATGTGGACATATCACGGAAGGCACAACTAAGCGTAATAAAGTGAGGTACAACGGAAACACGTTATACTCTCTCGCGTGCAGGTAAAAAAATCAATGTGCCTCGTCTCCGTGGATGTACGTCTACAGATAAAATACTTCGTTCTGCTATTCTAGATTACAGCTCGCACGTAATAATGATGAAGAGATGATCTCCAAGTAATCAGTCACTGTGAAACTTGACGTGGAGGTTGATTGAAGACCTTGACCTTGGTAAACGTAAGTTGAATCTGATTTCTCATCCCACTGGGTTCCAAGTTCGAGATGTTGGTGACTTGAAAGTTAAAATCTTCTTTTCACAGAAAAGTATTGAGTACGTTCTTTGGAAGTTAGATATTTCCAGACCACACTGGCATACCAATTATTGTTGACTCCGTTTTATCGTTGAGTTCAGTTTATACCGGTGAAGAGGTAGCTTAAAACGCGAATGGTTAAAATGAACGAATGTCAACAATATTCTTCAAACGAACTTCAACAAGTAGTATTGAACTGGGTGAACTGGGCAAGTACTGGCAGTACAGAAGTCGGTGGTGACTGTACATAGATTTTATTCAACACAGCACATACGGAGTGGACAAGACTAACATCGTCACAGGCGCAGAAATCATACGTCAACATGTTGATAATTACTTTTAAAGTTCCTGAAGATTCTCTACTAATAAAGTCCTCTGACTCAAGTGACTGAGGATCACAAAACTGTTACCATATAATATTCCGCTCATTCAAGTCCATTGACCTTCCTTCAAGGACGTCCATCATGGTAACGTATTCATACTCCAGGATAAAATTCTTCCATATCATACTTCACAATCCCAGACTTTCTCCATACATCCCGTTATATATAGTATATAGTTTTCAAACAAAGTCATACATGATAATACGAACAGGTTAGAGATTCCAGTTGACTAACCTCTCCCATTCTATGCCACGCTTCTGGCATTGTAGTAACAGCATATTAAACATGTGAAGCATATAAATTCATTAACTTGATTTCTTGTAGGTATTCTTCCTCTACGAAAAGATTCAAAGGCTATCGACTCCGTGTGTCCAATTCTAGGAATGTCATCTACGATGAATTCCCGCTAGACCATTAATAGGAGCGGCCTGATACTTTAATGTACATAAATAAACATGCCATAAGAAATGGGGCGACACTTACTTTATACTTCCACTATTGACTTCGCCATGAAGATCAATAGATACGAATACAACTGATGGCTACTTCACATTTGCCAAAAATCAAAGGATAACACAGCGGACATAAATATGGTCCGAGCTGCCCCTTACATGACGTCAGAAACTACTCAACTAGGTTACACGTGCGTCCAAAGCAACTCACCCTGCATTGTGCACGTCAGTGCGTGAATCAATCGAACGCACAAATAATATAACTAGATAAAACTGGTGCGTACATTTGGCAGGACCGAAGACTACCCCCGTAGGTAATAAATGTACGTAACAGTGACATTATACTTATCGGACAAAGTGTCCACACATTTTAGTTAATCTTTTTTATGTAATCTATCTTTTCCTCATTTTCAAAGACCTGTCCAAAAGAGATGGCGGGACAGGCAGATTAAATTGTAAAAAGAAAATATTCATTTTAAAGAAAAACCTTAACCACTGTTTTAGTCAATTCCTTATAGTGAGTTAAAGTGTTTTGTGTTTATGTACCATCATTTTCATTTCTCCCCTAGACATTAGGTACATCATACACCAGACACTAGAGCCAAAATAGTGACCGTGTGAGATCTAGGGAGGTAGCGTTAGGTTCCCTGCAAATACATCATTATCATCTATTAGAGTCAGGGGCCTACATGTGCTTGACCTCACACGGTTAACACAGACACAGATTTCTTTCCTTTTAGGTATAACATCATAACCTCCCCAGCAAATTAAACTTGCTACACCCTCCCCCCCATAACCCTTCCATTTTTTAAAAATGTCGTCCTCTCGTCCATTTCCTTTTCCATCTTATACCTCCTCTCTAACTCATTATTATAATTTTTTGGTGGTTTCTCGTTTTCCTTCTTAACATCTCTATTTTTTTAACACCCGGAAATGGCAGCCATTTTATGTATATGTTCTTGTGGCGCCATTTATTATCGCTGACCACGCTAGATAACAGTCGGGTCTACGGGTACTACTCATTTTTATTGATTTATTTTCTCATGTGTTGTTCTTAGCTCTGACTTTCGTTCATTTCCCTGATGAAGGCCTCGTGGTCGCAACGTTGGCTATTTTCTTAATCTTTTGTCCCAATAAGACGAATCATGTGTTTTCGACTTTTTTTTTTTTCATATCCATCTACCTCATTCTTTACCTGTAGTTCCCTTAACCTCATACATTACATTAAATCTTCTTTACATCGTTCTTTGTCTGTACTCTCCTCTGCCTTATTCCTTGTATTGTTTTTCTTTCCTAATTTCACACCTGTAGTCTCCTATCGTCGTGGATAATTAACAAGCAATTAGAATAAATAATTGAGGCCTTATAGATGTCACCTGATGATGTTCCGCCTCCTTTACCCTATGCCTTAATTCTCCTTTACATAATTCATTACTTGTATTCTCCTTCAAGTCATTTCTTACCTGTATTCTCCTTACCTCATGTATTACCTGCATTCTCATTCCTACTCTTTATTGACCATTACCGTATTCCTAACGTGCATCCTTCATTATCATATAATCCACTAATGTTCTTCTATTTTTCTCTACGTAATTTGATGTTTACCGTATACTTTACTGGTTTCAGCCATGCGAAGCGGGAATTCATTTACATAAAAAAAGATAAAGGATCCCGTTTCACGCCTATTGAGGCATATTGGGAATATGCTGTTAGGCCCGTATTGTCTTGACCATCGGCACACTAGGTGTGATGTGGTTAGCATCATGCCGGCCACCTTAACCTTCCCAGAGTTGTTGTGGTACCCATTTCATGAGGCAGGGTCGGCCCCGGAGCCGTTTGCGTTCTAAAAAATCCCACCTCAACTGGGGATCGAACCATGGACCACCGAGCTAGGAAGATAGTGCACTAACCACTGCGCTACCGCGGCTCCTCATTTACATAAGGTGATAGAAATTTCTTGGCAAGATTTATAGATCTTATCTGTACACTCACCTATCTTACCTGGTACATCGACAGTTGGAACAATCGTACCGAACTATTCAGTATTCAACGATTATTCAGCTGACTACTCAGTATCCAGTTATTATTCATCAAACTATACAGCCTAGCAAAAACTAACGATGCCTTGCCTAAACTCATCTTGCAAGTGTTTATGTACGTGCATATAGGTAACAGTAGTTCTATATGTCACAGACACGGAATTGTCCCCCCCCCCCCTTTTTGCTCTGCAGTGATGGTCCAACAATGGCCAAAAACTAGAGTATACAATTAATCCTTCACTGAATGAAGAAAGAGGACCGAACTAGTCCAAAAATCGAAGACCCAAAATAATAATAATGGTACTGCTAATGTTAAACCGCTGGCCGCTGGATTTGATCAGGTGCAAAAATCAGAAAATGAAATCCCCACGAGACAATTTAACATATTTAGCGAAGAATGGTTCTAGTCTGGCGTGATTAGATTATCCGAAAAATCTGAGCGACAACTGATAACTGAATTTGAGAGAGCGCGGTATACATATATACAGATCATGGTGTTATCATCACCAGAAGACGTTACAATTCACACCTTCTGTATAGCAGAGAATCAGGAAACTATGTTTCCCGGATCAAAGGTTTTTTCGTTCATTCTATTCAGCGATGCTGACCGACATCAGATGATTTTGCCGTGCACAGGCCTCTCTTAGATTACGTCCCCTTGCGCAGATCAAACATTACCTTCCCCTGAAACGTGCGAACATCAAATGGGGGGGGGGGGGGAAATATTATCGCCCTGTTGCGTGGGTGTCGCTGGTGTTGGAGGTGTCCTTCGTTCGATTATTATTAGTTTAGCTTGTATGCTTGCTTATCTATCATTATTTCAGTTGAGGTCGACACAAAGTTTTGTTGTTGATTAATAAGTGTCCAAGCAACCTCGGTTCCGTACGAACTGATTCATTATTAATATAAACTTCCTATAAAGAAGAGTTCATCAGGTCAAGGACAATCAACGATGCAAGTTGAAGCAGTCAAACGTAATCAAAGTAATGTGGTTAAGTCTTCGATTAGAGTCCAATATTTATTACAAGTTGACGCACGAAGACAATTCACATAGGTATACATTCATATATAGTTCATTAGAAATTACGTGCATAATATTCAGGTCCGTCCGTGTCAATATAATGTGTCAGATGAACGTCATGGCTTTGTACATGCGCTGCTGTAGTCAGACAGCCAGAAATGAGCGCATGAGTTCTTGACAGCTACAAATTGAATCATAATACGATTCTCCTTCCATCATTTTATTTACTTAATAAATCTCATACTTTATCTTAATATCTGAACTGACCCTGAGTTCTATATTGAATTCATATATCGGCTATATACTAAGCCTCTCCTTGGAAGAAATACAAGACACGACCTCTCTGCTTGGCGGACAGCATAAAAGGGTAATGTAACCAAGTCACCAAGCGTGACCTTCCCAACGCGAATACGTCATAATCTTAGCATATATTTCGCGTTCAGTAGTCCATAAAATATCGACATATTCTATTAATGTTAGTGACCCCAAACGTTGCGCACTGCTAAACCCCAGCAGACGCCGTCATTTAAAATAACACCATAACAGATTTCCTGTCCGACGGAGGAAAAAAAATCTATTAGATAGATTTTTTTTTTAAACTATATTAATCAAATTATCAAAAAATTTAACAAAACCCGACGTATGGCCTACGACGTTCTATCTAGAAAAGTGTCGCGGTCATGTCAGTAATATCTTATAATAAAATCAACGTTATATCATAAATTAACTAAAGAAATTTCACTGTCATTAATTAATTAACTAATTAATTTGATGTCTGTATTGACTAACTAATAATGTGAGGTGTTATTTAAAATTATTCTAACTAAGTAAAATTAAAAATAATTAATTATAATATGTACGTAGCGTATTAACTAATTAATATCTAATTAAAGAAAATGAGTTGTAGTATCAGTAAAAAAAATAAAAATTGAGAAGTACGGACAATTAAAACTAAATATTAAAGTATACATGAAATTAGTAATGTGTGTTAAAATGAAGTATGAGGATAGATATCTAATTAAATTAACGCAATCAGAAAGAAAAGAACAGAAAAAATTCATACATTTTAAGTAGACATATGAAATATCATAATCTAATATCTATCACCTTAATAATTAACCTATTTAAAAGGTTTAATTGGTGTGATATTCTTTTGTTTTATCTTTTCTTAGTGTATTTTATTTTTTTTATTTCATCACACTTCAACTTTATTTTATTATACAGTAGAACTCCATTTATCCGAACCCCAATTATCCGAACATCAAATTATTCGAACACTTTTTCCAGAAAAAAAAAAATCAGATACCACAGTCACGTTAGACTAAAATTCTGAATCTTTTGATGCGGCAAACTTCAAATGTGTGCGACCAATTTGTAGAGAATGGGATGGCTAATGGTCGGTCGCTTACGTACAGGAAGTCAGTTAGATCATAAAGTCAGTTAATATCTGGTTTATCAATCCAGTGTACGTGTGCGTTCTAGGTATAACACTGGCTAAACAGACAGTTCAACTTAAAATAATTGTGTCTGCTACTACAGCAGAATAATTTTGGTGTACAAGTATTTCTCTGTGCGATATGGCATCTTCCAGTAGGCCTAAAGCATATAAAAGGAACCGCAATGTTTTGTCAATTGAAACGAAAACAGAAAATTATCAAGAGACTAGGACAAGGTGAAACTGTGTCTTCACTTGCGAGGATTTTCAATGTTGGGAAAGCTACCGTCTCTGACATCAAAAGTAACAAGGATAAAATTATGAGTTTTGCATCGAAATTTGATAGTGAAAATTGGTCGAAGAAACGTAAAACCATGAGAAATGCGAAAGATGTGAAATTGGAAGAGGCTTTGTATATATGGTTTGTGCAAAGAAGAAGCAAAGGGGAACCTATCTCTGGTTCTCTGTTGTGTGAAAAGGCACTTCAGTTCAACAATCAACTTGACGGTCCTCCTGACTTTAAGGCTAGCCATGGATGGTTAAGAAACTTTAAATCTCGTCATGGCATACGAGAATTGGAGATTCAAGGGGAATCTTTATCTAGCGATGCAACTGCCGCTAAAAATTTTAAAGAAACATTCTTGGCTTTTTTGGAAGAAGAAGGTTATTCACTCGATGATGTGTATAATGCCGATGAGACTGGCTTATACTAGAAATCATTGCCTCAAAAATCACTTGCATCTCAGCGCGAAGCAGCTGCCCCTGGGTTTAAAAAGTGCAAAGAGAGAGTAACAATTTTGGTAGCCGCTAATGCCAGTGGAAGTCATCGTTTACCGGTGCTAATGATCGGCAAAGCCAAAAAACCACGTTGTTTAAAGAATGTGACATGTCTCCCATTGTGTTACAAAGCACAGAAGAGTGCTTGGATGAATAGTGAAATATTTCTTGATTGGTATACAAATCAGTTCATCCCAAATGTGAAGAGGTTGAGAGAACAAGAAAAGAAAACTGGAAAAGTAATTCTTCTACTGGACAATGCACCATCTCATCCAGAGAAGGATACATTGAATGCAGTTGATGCACATTTTAAAGTAATTTTTCTGCCTCCCAATGTAACAGCACTGATTCAACCAATGGATCAGGGTGTTATAGCAAAGCTTAAAAAGATGTACAAGAAGGAAGTCCTGCGTCGTTTATTGCTGGCTGAAGATAAAGAAAGTGTGGTGGCGTTTTCCAAAAAGCTTAATATCAAAGACTGCTGCTACATGTTAGCTGATGCTTGGACCAACCTGTCACAAGATAATCTCAACAAGGCTTGGAGTAGATTGCTTGGGAAAAAAGGAGGAAATGAAACTACTGCAGTGGACACAAATGATGATTGTATAAATGAAGTTGTGGAACTGTTTCAAGCAATGCCCGGATTTTCGGACTGTGACAAAGATGATGCACACATGTGGCTAGAAGATGATAATGATTCTGGTTTTCAGTTTTTGAACGATGAAGAAATTTTGTCTTTTGTGCAAGAAGAAAACCAAATACATGTAGTGACCGATGATGAAGACTCCTCAGAAGTACATGATGCACTTGTAGATTATGAAGAAAAACCAAAACGTCGACCAAGTCCTGAAGAGGCCTTTATAGCACTAGAAACAGCGATGGCTTGGTACGAGCAAGAAGATGACAGCTGTCCTACACAGCTTCTGCTGTTGAAGAGAATGCGGGACTTAGCAGCCAAAAGGAGACTATCCAGTTTGGTGCAAAAGAGGATTCCTCATTATTTTAAATAGTGGGCTACATCTGTGCAAGTACATATATACGTAAGTTGCGCCTGGTTTTGAATCGTTTGTAATGTTATTTTGAAAACATTTCTCTTTCTTAACAAAAATAATTAATACAAGTAGTACATGCACTGCAGTGTAACAAAAGATTTTGGTGATACAGTGATCTAATACAGTGTGGGTATTATTATTACAGTACAAGTAAATATGTTTTATAGTGTATTTTCCTTGTGATGGTTAATTATTTTTAGAAATATGTGTACATGTACTCGATACATTATGTAATCCAATTATCCGAACATTTGATTATCCGAACGATGCTCGGTCCCATGGGGTTCGGATAAATGGAGTTCTACTGTATATTAATTTAATAACTATCAAATTTAACAATATCGGACATGAAGGTCCAATCGTCGTTACATCCTATTGACTTGTATGAAAGTTCTTTAAGAAACAACGTTCATCTTATCCAATTCTGATATGATGATCCAACCGTCGTTAATTCCTTTATTGAAATTTTGAACGTAATTTGAATAAGTCATTGCAGTTTATGTATCATCACAGTATCTGTCCATTCGTTATCAGAAATTGTTCCTTTTACTACTTTGCAATAGAAATGAGTGATACGCAAAGTCCAAGTGAAGTCCAAATTTTCAACCGATCTGTAAAACTTGATACTTTGATAACAATAGTTTATTTCGAAATTTCCTCATCGAAGTGGGAAGTCCATATGAAGTATTGTATATTCTTACGTAGCATTAATACTGTTCATTGCAAATGTAATGCTTGATTAGTCAGTAAATTGTTTCTTGAAATACCAATAGTCATTCAGAATCCGTAGGATGTCTTGATAAAGTATCGGCCATTATGTTCTCAGTTCCTGGTATCGACTGTATTTCGAAATCATAGGATTGCAGCGCAATAGCAAATCGTGCAAGCTTTGGACTTTTATGGTTTGAACGACGTAATGCTGCCACAGATTTCTGATCGGTCTGGATCAGAAATGGTGATCCAAGCAAAAACTTTTCCAACTTAGTAATTGCCCACATCACGGCCAGTAACTCTCTGTCCACTGTCGAATATCTAGTTTCAGGAGTTTTTAGCTTGCGTGAGATGTATAATACAGGATGAAGGATATCATCGTGATATTGGAGTAGACAAGCCCCGTGTCCGTAATTACTCGCATCTGTACGGAGGACAAACTTTTTAGAAGTATCTGGTAATCTTAAAACTGGTGGGCATGAAAAAATTTTTGATATACTTCGAAAGGTTCTGTCACATTAGTCTGTCCAATTCATCCTTAACGGCATGTTCTTCTTTAGCAAAGATGACAAGACAGCCGTGATAGATGACAAGTTAACTTATGCTGTATTGGGCTGAGCATAGTTAATACCAATAACGACATTACTGTTTCTTGTAGGCATGGTTAAAAAAAAAAAACAAGACAGAAAACATGTGTACAAATTTGAAGATGTCAAGAAACAAAAATGTTTTTCGAAAAGAAAAAATCAATAAATCAATCTATATGAGGATAGATGATTATGAAAGACCAGAAATGATGACTGACAAGTGCTGAGTCATCAAAGATGTGACGAATATGGTTACAGTACCCTGTTATCTGCGTGATGCAGAATCAGGTACTAGTTGTAACTTTAGTGACTGGTTATGAAAATAAACACCATTATCACGCTCGATAACCATCCGAGCATCTTTGTTGTTACGAAATGTAACCACTGCTTCACCATACCTGTTGTTGGTAGGTGGCAACAGACGCACGAACCTAACGTCTGCAGTGTAATTGAAGAAATTGCTAAGTTCTTGCCATGTAGTATCTCGTGGCAGATTGCGCACTAACACGGTGCGAGAATATGCACCTTTACCAATGTAAGTAATATCATTGTCACGAAACTGTGAACAATGACGATATGTATTCCTTGTCGAATTAAATTTCCCCCTCACCATAGACAAAGTATTTTTAATGGATGACGTATCATCTTGACTGTACTTAGGGTGATACCTATCATTACTAAAGGTAGTAGGTTTCCTACATGTCGTAGACATGTCTTGGTTGGGCAAAGTAAAACCTTTGCCGTTAGACTTATTTGTCTTAAATTCATTATCCCTGTTCCTTCTAACTCCCACATCATTCTTCACCTTATTATACTGCTTAGTACTCTCATTTTTAATGTCGACAACATCAAAAGTTTTCTTTGGATCAGTTGTATCCTTAGTATGTTGTACAATAGATCTATCATCCTCATCAGTTTCCGGTATAGTACTCAGAGTGAAGTTGGAAACTGCTGTGCACATGTATTTATTTTGTTGGCACGAAGTGTAGCCATCGCAACAACAGCGTTAGCGTTGCTAAAAGATTGTAAATTTTTTTTCTCCCATTCATTAATCTCCTTAAGAGTGCAATCCTTACTGCCGTGGATGCGTCCTACTGTAAGATCAGCTGATGGATTCTGTAACATGCACACCTTGACATTACCTGTAAAAAATGGTGTGTTACCATATACTATGGCAGTGGGGTAGTACTCAATAGTACCCCCGAAGGTCATACACCTGATGTGTTCCCCTGTAGCATAACTGGGGTGAACGAGGGACTGTCGGACTCCGATAATGGTTGATCCCGTATCCCTTAAAACTGAGACCACAGTACCATTTACCAATCCTCTATTGAACATCAGGGTGCCTGTGCCGTCGTTCGCCGAAAGACCAACTGCTGTATAAAAGTGTCCACAATTCAGCACAGTTTCTTTGGCCTTATGAAAAATAGCATTACAATCTTGGCAACTATTTGCCACATTAAAGTTAACAGCACAACATGCAGACGAAGATTGTGACTGATTATTATTATCAGAAACACTAGGGGTCGTACCATCCGTGAGAGCCGCCCCTGCACTGTGATCAAACTGTGATGGTCTACGTGACTGAGACCGTTGAAGAGAATAATCATTTGAATTATCCCGTTGTCCCCTATTGTAACTGTTATCTCGATGTCTCGAGCTATGATTATTGTTATTCCAATTGCTGTTATTATTGTGGTTATTTGATCTATTATAATTAGTGTTATGTTGACTGTTGTTGTAGCTTGACTGAGGTGAATAATTCCTATTCCTTGATCTACCTCTGTTCCAATCATTTTTATTGTTGAAATTATTATTATTATGTCCTTTGTGAAAATTAACATTGTAATTTCCCTTGAACCTACTTCTGTCTACGCTGTGAGTTCTTGGTTTGTTATTGTTATAGTATGCCATATTGGACGCCACAGGTAGAGGTTCCCTTATCAAAGAGTTAGAAATGTTCGCATTCGGATGCGCATTGCAATAGTTCAATGAAATTTTTTCTAACTCTTCAATGGTACCTGGCTTTCGTTCTTGCAAATATGCGAAGAATGGTGGGCTGACAGAGGATAATACCTTATCCCGTAGCAACAAATCAACTAATTTGTCATATGACTTGTTGACATCTGCCAGTTCAAGCCATCTATTAAATGTATTGCGAATGTTCGCAATAAACCCTGCAAAGTCTTTAGGAGATTCAGGTAGGATATTTTTAAATTTTAACCTACAATTTTCTTCGTCCAGATGAAACCTCCGTAAAAGTAAGGTTTTAATAGCATCATAATTATTAGCTATTGTTGGGTCAGCATTCAGAGATGCCGTCAATGGTTCCCCATCTAAAAATTCATTTAACTTATGTACCCATGTATCCTTAGGCAAGTGATTTGTTTTGCATGTCTGTTCAAATCTTGATAAAAATGATGATAAATCGTCAAAATTTAATTTAAAATGGGGTAATTTAAAGTTGTAAAAATGTTTGTTTTGGTTGGATGACGATCCATTTTGAGCGTTATCATTCTGATTTGTAGTAGCACTTTGTGCCTGAAATCTTGCTGTTTCATTCTGAAGACGTGCCAATTCCAATTCGTCTCTCCTTTTTTTCTTCTTCTTGTCGACGTTCCTCCCTTTCCTGTCTAGCAATTTCTCTTTGTCTATTTTCTTTTTCTATTTCTTTCATCTCCTGTCGTGCTCTCCTGTCTTCTTCTTCTTGTCGACGTTCTTCCTCTTCCCTTTTTAATGTAGCTTTCCTTCTTTCTTCTTTTTCCTCCTGTTCCGCTAATTCTGCTTTATATTTAGCAAGTTCCGCTTCTGCGAACTGACGAAGTTCCTGTGATTTGTAGCCATAATCTTTTCCAATTTTAACAAAATGGTCTAACGTAAGCATATTGACGTTAATATTGTAAGTAATTACAGATCTATAAAAATCAACAATAGAATCTATGTAATTATTTGTACATACTCAATGAACACTCAATAACCAAATATAATATCCTCTTAATAATTGTTGTAAGTTCAACGACTATTCAATATTTTATACTAATATTATGTGTAATCAATAATATATATCATAATTAGTTATGATATTTAGTTATTCAAGATGCTAGATTTATATCATGCACCTAATATCACTATTAAATAATTATGGGTATTATCCCTCCAGAATTATAGTAATCAACTAAAGATATGTGCTAAGTCAAACAGTAGTACTTTGAAAGTGTACAAATTACTATATTATAGATATAGTTTTTTCCATTCAACACCTATCCATGGTGTGAATACCAGAAAATAATTCAATAAATTATTTTAATTTAATATTTACTTATAATTATCAAGTTATGACTTTATGCCTTATTCATCATCTACAAAGTGCTTTATTAAAGTATTGGACTACTACTGCAGCTTTATAATATAGCTTAAGTCCATATCACTTTCAGAAAAATTTAATTAAATCAATTTAATATCTTATTATTGATCAAATTATCATACTATAAACATATTATTAATGTATGAAATACACAGAAACAATACAATTCATCAACTAAGGTTTTACAAAACAGTATCACATCACAAAGTTACAATTTCAGACCAAAAAGTGAATATACCAAAACAAGCAGAATAATCGGAAGTAAGAAGGTCAAGGTTGAAATCAAATTCAGAATGAACCTGCGTACACAAGAAATAATGACGTATACATGGACTCATAGACAAACGTTAAAATATATATATTCATAAATAAAAGATAGTCAGGTTAGAATTAACAATTGATAGCACGAACAAATGACAAAACTGAATAAAAATAAAACTTAGTACAGCAAAAATACAACGAGTATCACGTAACCTTACAACTAACAAATAATATTCGACTGAATTCGGGGACGAACAAAGTCAGCCGCAACCGTTAGCGGATTCTTCGTCAGCCGAAGATAGTCAAACTGTTTCCTATCGAACGATGCTAGATTCTACGGTCTGCGAAGCGACGTTGTAGACGTATCTAGCATTCCCAACCAACCTCCCACTACATATAAAAAGACAGAAACAACATTTAACATTTAGCATGGTAAAAAAAAGAACATGGCGTGAAGTCGGACAAATAGGACTAACTTATTGTAACGTTCAAATAAGTTACTTATCTTTTTGCCTCGATGGATTCATACAATGCTTGCTTCGCCAACGGACAGTAGAACCTATATTTCATGACCATGATGATTGAATCTAGTTTCCAATGTTCGATTAAGCGTTTATAAATACTTTTCTTCAAAGACGTTGAAAGGCGGCTGTCATCGCTACAAATGATTCATCCTGTTGTCAAAGGTGTGTGACGTCATCGGTGTAGATACAAAAAGTGTCCATTTCGCTCGAAGGAAATTTATTTCTTTCAACTCGATAATCTTTGCGTATTTTGACAATTAATTTCCAGTTCCACATCACACTGGCCACCATTGTTGCGTGGGTGTCGCTGGTGTTGGGGGTGTCCTTCGTTCGATTATTATTAGTTTAGCTTGTATGCTTGCTTATCTATCATTATTTCAGTTGAGGTCGACACAAAGTTTTGTTGTTGATTAATAAGTGTCCAAGCAACCTCGGTTCCGTACGAACTGATTCATTATTAATATAAACTTCCTATAAAGAAGAGTTCATCAGGTCAAGGACAATCAACGATGCAAGTTGAAGCAATCAAACGTAATCAAAGTAATGTGGGTAAGTCTTCGATTAGAGTCCAATATTTATTACAAGTTGACGCACGAAGACAATTCACATAGGTATACATTCATATATAGTTCATTAGAAATTACGTGCATAATATTCAGGTCCGTCCGTGTCAATATAATGTGTCAGATGAACGTCATGGCTTTGTACATGCACTGCTGTAGTCAGACAGCCAGAAATGAGCGCATGAGTTCTTGACAGCTACAAATTGAATCATAATACGATTCTCCTTCCATCATTTTATTTACTTAATAAATCTCATACTTTATCTTAATATCTGAACTGACCCTGAGTTCTATATTGAATTCATATATCGGCTATATACTAAGCCTCTCCTTGGAAGAAATACAAGACACGACCTCTCTGCTTGGCGGACAGCATAAAAGGGTAATGTAACCAAGTCACCAAGCGTGACCTTCCCAACGCGAATACGTCATAATCTTAGCATATATTTCGCGTTCAGTAGTCCATAAAATATCGACATATTCTATTAATGTTAGTGACCCCAAACGCTGCGCACTGCTAAACACCAGCAGACGCCGTCATTTAAAATAACACCGTAACACGCCCCTTGTCTCTCTTCAAACAATCCGTTATTTCTACGCTCATCTGTCTATTGACCGATAATTGGCAAACCAGCTCGCGTGAGAAACTCAGGTAAACAAACGCGATTCGCTCCCTTGTTAAACTGGCAGGTTTGCGAAAGTTGGTAAATAACTCAGTTGTTATGTTCCAGAAAAAAGGCGTGGATTCAAAGGTGAGTCATACAAACCGAAAATTGCGTGGTTTGGCTTAGCCAATGGTAGACACTGTCGTAATTTTATTTGAGATAGGTCTTAGAAATAGTGATCCCGTCCGAGTGGGAAATGATAGTGAAGGCTATGTGATAGTAAGGGTTAAGAAATGGATAGTTGATTCACAAGGGTGCTGAAAAAGAGTAAGGACAGTCTCTGAAATCGGGTAATTTCTCCGATCTGCCTATCTTACGACAATTTATTTTGTCTGTAGACTCCTAAACCTCTCCTGGCTAAACAATTTTTGCCAGTTAATCAACACTCATGTACACACACCAATTTGGTGCTACAAACACACGGACGTGAATACAAACTACATATAACAGATATGGGGTAATGGGTCGGCCAACACAGTAATATCAGTTTTATGGCGTTTATTATCATTTAAACCAAAATCACAACATTTAGCATGGTACAGTAAAAAAATCATAGTTACAGAAAAATACAATTTAACAAGGTTGGGGGAAAGGGGGGGGGGGGGGTGTTTGTGATAGGGGTTATTACACTATTTAGGATGGGATTAGGAACAGAGTCCTAGTATTCTCCACGTTATCCCTTGACTAAGCAGATTAAGGGAGGGGAAATAAGAAAATATAAACAATCCCCCTTAGAGAGGAAAAATACAATGAATGAAGTGAAAGGATATTTACCAAGTAAAGAAAATTATAAGTTTATAGCTAATATATCTCATTCATTCATGCACGCTAGCGATGGCCATCACACCCATTCACACTTACCGATCGTTGAATCTGGCAATCCCTAGAATCACACAAACAGCTATAAAATACTCAACAAATGTATGAGTCTTTTCCTTCGTTTTCCAGCCCCAGACTATCGGGTTTGGCGTTCAGCAAATTTTCCCGTAATCGCTGGAAAGTGAAGCATTAGTGTTCTTGTTTGATTCTTATCTAAAGTTTCTATGGGATGGTACTGTCACAGGTATAGTTATGAGAAGGTAGTGGTCTCCTGGATTTCACCGCTGGTGGTGGGAAACTTCTATAGCGTGATGACAAAGACTGAACAGTGAGTTATGTTTTCTTCGGGGTTTAAATCCAGTGGAAATAACAGGACTGTCAGTGTACAAGAATATATTCCTTTCCACAGTAGAGCAGTAAAAATTATATATCGCTTCTGGCAATTGTTCTTCTCCAGTTATTTTTATATAATTTATTGCTTTATGAGTTTTAAATGTTCTTGGGTTGCTTTATCTCTGTCGTAAATTTTTTTCGAGAGAAAGAGTCTTAGAAATAGTGGTCCTGTTTAGAGTGGAGAATGGTGGTGGAAAGCTCAGTGATAGAAAATGTAGAGAGTAAATAGTTGCTTCACAGAGTGCTGGGGAGAGTAAGGACAGACTTATTTACGACAAATCGTTCCTCTCAATCTTCTCTTCACTCTCCTGGTCAAACAATTATTTGCCAGTTTCCAGACACGCCCCTGCGCTCACACCGATTTGGTGCTTCAAACTCACAGACGCACGTGAATACAAACTATATTAAACAAATAGGGGAAATTTTCGGCTTTGGGTATTCCAACACAGTACTAAATAAGTTTATAAGGTTTATTATCATTTAAAACAATCACAACAACTATCATTTGTTACAGAAAAATTATCATAATTACAGAAAATGCAAATAACAAGGTGGGGGGGGGGGGGTGAAGAAGATTGGTATCTACTAAGCCCTTCCCGCTTGTATTAGACAAAGATAAACCCAGTCCAAAGATAGATAATTATCAGGAACATAGGTAATGTAACCCAACAGTGAATTTAATTACTCTGAAAGAGGTGTTACAATATTAGGTATGGGTGATAGACAAATATCCTGTTATTCCCAATTGTTCTTCCCTTTTAATAAGCAAATGAAAAAAAGAGGGGGGGGGGGTAAACAGAGTTAACCAAATATCCTACTTAAAGGAACAATGCAGGATATACAAAAAATGGATTACCCGGTAGGCAAGTTAACAAATGGTTTTCAAAAAATTAAATCTCCTGTCATTCATGCACGCGCGTGAGGATCCACACTCATACACACACACACACTTACCGATTGCAGCATCAGACAATCCATAGAATTATATAAACAGCAATGCACTCTTGACATATGAAAGTGTCTAGTACTTCGATGTCCCGCCCCAGATGTAGCGAGGTTTGCTGATAGCAAATATTCCCACTTATCGCCAGACTTGAAGCCTAAGAGTTCTTGTGTTTTATTATATAAAAAAGGAGTCTATGGGATGGCACTGACACAGTTCGACACGGGGTGAAAATGAAGTGGTCTCTTTAATTTCGCTGCTGGAGGTAAAATTCCTTCAAGGCGTGATGATAGCAACTGACCGGTAGGTTTTTTAATCCCGTGAGGAAAACTAGGCTGAGTCACAGTTCAGGTAAATATGTACTCTCTCACAGTAGGGCAGTAAATAAAATATCGCTACTGGCACTGTTCATCTTCCAGTTTATCTTACAGATTGTAATTTAATTTGATGGTTTCTTTTTAAATATTCTTGGGTAGGCTTTCTTTCATGTAATTATGATAGCTTGGCCGCATCGGACCGCCACAAGATTAAATTTAAAATGTTTCATCAATATGTCTGGAAGTTTTAAGAAATAACATTCTAAAGCGCGATGAATTTCCCGTTAAGACTATAATATACTCTCGCGTATTTAATTATATATTTAAGAAGACACTTCGCGAGTTTAAATGGTTAAAACACACATCTATATATATGACTTAACTCAATTAGTTATAAATTCCTTCGCGACTTTTAAAAGTTAATTTAAGCATTTAAGCATCTATTATCTTTTTACAACTGGAACTATTGAGATGGTTTAATTTAATAGATTTAAATTAACACAAAATCCAGTGAAATAGAATGAATGAACTAAACCACTGATCACTTTACACAATTATATTTTACCGTTTTGCACAGAATAGAATTCACTGCAAATATATATGAAAAAACAGGGGAAAATCTAACACGATTTCAAATATAGCTAGTGCTTCTGTCAAGGTCTGGCCAACGAGTGATAGAATGCATTTCTTCATGGTCTGTATATATCTAAAATGGAATGTAAGATGAGTGGGACATGTTAAAATTTGACACCTTTTTAGATCTCATGAGACTTTCGGGGATCTGACCGCCAGACTGAAGAGAGATGCCGCCCCTGGTTTTCCGTATCTCCGCTCGTTGCGTGCGCGTCGGCTTTCCCGTTCGCTCCCACTGCGATCGGTTCTGTGGTTAACACCGAGATGCAAAATACCGGCAGGAAACTTGCGTCGCTCGTTTCAGGGACCACTACTGCCTTTTTGATAGCGTGCCGCTAGTCTTTCCTGAGATCTCCCCCGTGTCTTTGATCGTGGTCGCTACTATCGTTTGATGCTGGCAACGCCCCCCACTGGCCAAGTTAATGAAAATAACTGCATATGATTGCTCAAGAGATATCCGTGGGCGTGATTTAACCTCTCCTTAAATCAATGCGATGACCAGAATGAACGGTAGATAAACTGTCCACATATTAATCAGCAAACGTGTTGACCATCTGCGTGGAAAGGTTGCATAGCTAATGAGTCCAGGTGAAAAAAATCCCGTTTGACGAAAAGTTACCACAATATTCGGGGGCACTGATGCTATCCGAAGGGGTCGTTACAAAGGGTCGTACCCTATCATCCAACACTTCAGGGGTACCGATGTTATGAGAGGGTTCTTACCATCATCTAACAAATTCAGGGACGGCTGAGTTGTCTGTCACAATCTCATGTAAATTTAGATAGCGAGACCGCACAGGGCCGCCACAAGACGATTATATTTAAAGGTTCATAAAAATTCTGGATGGTAGAAGAACCGAGTCAGTAGGACTCTATAATTGCTGGGACGCATAGGTATATGATCATCCTATGTGAAAAAATAGAAAACATGAAATCGTACACCCAATACGAATCATATTCTGACGCGCGCTAAGTTTACCGTTAAGATTATTTTAAACACTAGCGTATTCAGTTATATATATTTAAGAAAAACTCTCAGCGAGTCTAATGGTTAAAAAACACACGTATATACAGAACAAAACTGTATTAATTTGTTATAAATCCCTTAGCGGCTTCTAAATAAATTTAAGCATCTATTATATTGGGAAATAACGTATAGATACATCATTTAATTTACAACTGGAAACTTTTGAGATGGGTTTATTTAATAGGTTTAAATTAACACAAAATCCAGTGAAATAAAATGAAAGAACTAGACCACTGATCACTTGAAACTAATATATTACCGCTTGCACAAACAGAATGAATTTAAGTCTCCAATATAGAAGATATCCGCGAGAAATCTTGTTCTATAAGCTAGTACTTTTATTCAGACTCTCTGGCGTAAATGATAAACGCATTCTTCAGTGGTCGCAATATATAATTAAAGAATTGAAGGATCAGGAGGACACGCGAACTTTCACAACTTTTTTAATATCAGGGGAATTCTGCGTTTCTGCGCCGCCATCCCAGCACCATTACCCAACTATCTACCGCTTGACTTTTCCCCGTTCGTCTCGGTCTGCGAGTGATTTCAGCGCTCTTCTCTGGTTCGCACTGAAATGTTAAACGAAGGCGTGAAACTGCTTCGTCCGTTCTGGGGACCACCACTGCCTTTGAGGATACCGCTCTCCCGATAAGCTTTGGCAACTCCTACTAGGCAGGGAGACAGAAAGGTGTAGAGAAATGCTTGATTATAATCGCTCTAGAGATAGGCAGTAGGCGTGGTTTAACCTCCCCTAAGGCAAACCGAACCTCCTGGATCCTCGCCTGATAACTGCTTATCATATTAATTATCCAACGTTGGTAAAAATCCACGTGGAAATGACGCATACTAATGAGCCCGCGTGGAATCCACGTTGACTATTGTTTCACACAAATCCAGGGGCTGCGATGCTATTTAAGGCTACTATCCTTTATCGTCCATCAATTCAGGGACTTCAATTTTCATACTCTACGTCACAATCGTCCCCACTTTTAGATATGAAACATTTTTTCATGTTTCATTTATGACAATGAAGCTGCCCTGATTGGTAACTTTTGGATGATTGGTATCTTCGATTTCCTCCTCTTCCTCCGTAGTCCAGTTTCTACTTATGAAATCGGCTCCGACATTCTGTCTTCCCGGAATATATTCCACTTTGAAGGAGTACTCGCTTAATAGCAAGGCCCAACGCATGATCCTTGCGTTAAATTCTTTATTTGCGCCAAGAAAAGCTAAGGGAGCGTGGTCTGTTTGCACCGTAAAAGCTGTCCCGTAAAGAAACTCATGATGACGTCTTATCCCGTCAATCAGTGCCAGACATTCTCTTTCAACTGTGCTGTAGTTACGTTCAGCCGTATTTAGTTTTCGACTGCCATACGCAACTGGGAATAACATATTGGGGTCGGTGTCATCTGTTTGCAGCAGTGTTGACCCGACGCGTCGACCCGCAATACAAAAGGTTTCTTGAGGTCAGGTAACCTCAAAATGGGGTATCTGGACAACTGTTCTTTTGAAGTGCTGTATGCTTGTTTGCACTGCGAATCCCAAATAACCTTATTAGGACGTCCTTTTTTGTAAGGTCAGTCAGGGGTGCCGTTAGTCCGTTGAAATTCCGGATATATTTTTGATAATACGCACATAATGATAAGAAAGAACGGGTGTCTTTCTTCGTTCGGGGCCTTTTAGCTGCAACTATTTTCTCAACATTCTTCCTAACAGGCCACATGAAGCAAGAATGAACAGACAACAAACAGAAGAATGATAAGTTAGGAGTAAATTAATGCAGTAGAAACTTAAAAATAGTGAAAAAAAATGATGTCAGAAACATAAGAACTGCAGTAGTAGTTGTAGTAAGGAAAAAATAGAAATCAAGGAGGACAAAGATGAAAGAAACGAGCACGAAGTGACTTAAAAACAAAAAGGATAGAAGAAAAACAACACAAGAAGAATAACATGAAATAAAACAATGGAGAACATTGCAGAACGAATTTTTTTTTTTAAAGCAGAAGAAGTAATCACTAAAAATAATTTATGATTACTGATGACGGAAATGTAAACACAGGAGAACAAGTAGGGGAAGAAACCTTCTTTTTTACGAGGCGCGTCAACCGGGTTGTGGATTGTTGAATGGCCTCTGGATATAGAGGTGAGCTGTGAATACTGAATAATGAGCCGTGAACCAAAACAGGGGTTGTCACTGAGGGCGAGGTGGGATAATAGCGGGGGCAGCTGTCTGTATCAAATCACCTCTAAAGCTTTATGATGTGGCAACCAGCAAGATGGAGGCGCTTTAACCTCTTCCCTCCCACTGCCTTGTGGGTTTTACATTTTAGTCATAGGCTAGCGGTGACAACTGTACACAGACCGACGGAAAGCAACGGGAAACTACCGTCGTATTATCCCTTGTATAGTCATGAATCAAAACAACTTCCTAGTAAAAGACAACGACGATAAGAGGAATTCCAGAGGTATCACCTCGTGCGGTAGGGAGCGTCATGTGCTACAGCTGATACCCGATTGTCATCAAGCTACTGTTAACAAAATTAGAATTAAAGATAATTTAAACATAGGAACTTGGAATGTCAGGACACTAATGCAGACTGGAAAATTAGATAACATCAAGATTCAAATGGAAAGAATGAATGTAAATGTTTTAGAGCTATGTGCAATGCGATATACCGGAACAGGTGAAATGTATTCTGACAACTACAAAAAAGAATTTATTCCGGAGGAAATAAACAGGAAAGAGCAGTAGGCATAGTATTAGATGCAGAAAGGAATTTGGGGCATTATCAGATCGAGTCCTGTTAGTTAAACTGGGTGGCATACCAACTGATATCAATTTTATACAAATATATGCCCCAACAGTAGATGGTACAGAAGAAGAAATAGACACATTTTACAATGAATTCGATATGGCAATGACTCGGTGTAAATTTCATGTGACTGGTAGTTATGGCCTGGGAGAAAAAAATAAGAGAGAGGTGGCTGACTGATAGAATGGGCAAGAACGCATGATATGATAGTTGGAAAAACCTGGTTTAAGCAGCATTCTAGACACCTTTAAACGTGAAAAAGTCCAGCGAACAATGTGTGACAGTGGGTCAAAACAATATGTGTAGCCGTGGGGGCTGGTTACTGCATCCAAATAATCTTATGTGACTGCTATAACAATCTGTCCAGGTGGTACATATTTCTTCTGAGTTTATTGATATTGCATTGCCTAGTGATCTTAGTGTTTACTGGTTTACTTATATAGCTTGTGGGTGGTAACTGGCGACTGCCAGAGGTGGAGTTACCCAAATGAATGTTGGTTCAAGACCAGGTCCTTTCTACTCACGTAAGTTGTCAGTGATCATTTGTATCTTCCTAGTGCTTCCATACTTGAGTAAGTAACAGCAATAAGTCATGGAAAACTGTTTATTAGTAATGTCCAAGGGACTGAAGATATAGTTAAATACAAAACTCAATAATCTTAAGGTCTCTGCAAAAGGACATCAACATAACAACATGTCTGCTTGACCCTGCTAAAAAATGTCGATAGGCTTTTGCCTTGGGTTGCAATAATAGAAAAGATGTTTGTTAATAACATACTTGTGAAAAAACATTGAAACTTTCAGTGGTCAGGTATCTCCTCGACCAAAGGTTAACTACACAACCTTTAAAAACCCGGGTCCGCACTAAGGCATTCAACCTTCTCCCGTGAATACGTCTTAACAACTAATCTTGCTCAAGTTCTTTTACTACTGTTACAAATACGGTTAACGTGTTATCTTACGTTAACTAAAGCCATCCGGTGACATACGTTCCGGGGCTACAAAAATGTATCCTATCGGGAGACATTTTAATTCTATCAAAACCCAAAAAAATATATACATAGCAAACTCAAATATTACCAAAAACATAAAACAAAATATCATGTCAAAACAATCATATCAGTATAAATACAGCATAGACCTATACAAAATCAATGGATCTAATAATATAAACATTTAATGAAAGGACTATATAGGATAGCATGTCAGGACAGTGGACATAGGTTGGGGAGTAGGAAGAGCCTGAAATGGAATAGCTCTAGGGATATCGTAGTTCATATCAACTGAAATCTTCATAAGTGAGATGTATGTATCCTAGAAATATGACAAAGGATAATAGCGAATAAACAACTTAATAGTAGAGTCCATCTGAAATGTATGAAGGGAAGAGTGACGACAACTGGTTGAACTCTATAGAATAGACGCAACATATGATATGTGAGATGGAAGAGGCGTAGGAATGTCATGTATCCAATATAATGCAAACGTATTATCAAGTGGCAACATATGATATGTGAGATGGAAGAGGCGTAGAAATGTCATGTATCCAACATAATGCAAACGTATTATCAATAACCATTAAAGGAATGTGCACTAGTACCAAAAGCATCGTGCAAAGATAAAACATTGTGAACCTTGAGCAATGCTCTACATAATGTATTTGGGAGTCTAGATGATATCTGGGTGAAGAGGAGCGAAGGTCCGTGTAAGGTAATAGTGTAAGTAGTAAATGATGTGTATATAATGAGTCTATGTGGCTTTCAAAACGAGTGATAGTGTAACATGAAAAAAATACATCTCTGTCCTTATCTGTAATACATAACACATAGAAAAAAATAATGTCGTCCAAACATATCAGTACATTGAGTAGCATCATGCAACTCAAAAAATAACAAAATCCGAAAAAAATAATTTACAAGTTATGCAATAATACCTGCTACAAAAAAAATGTTGTTTACAATTGTGAGGCTGGCGTTAAAAAATGATAGATGAGCTGTTGATTTGCAGCTATAGTCCACACTTGTAAAGTGAGACTATTAATATTAACCTCTGTGAACGTTAAAAAAAATTAAAAAAAATTGGAGAGCCTGTCCTACAAAAGGAACGATAGCTCTGCGCTATCTATGTACATTACATAGATCCTGAAATCTAGTTTGCAATACGGTGAGAGTCTGTCGTAACCGTATTAACTCTCTACGTGACATGGCCAAAACAAAAAAAATCAACGTAAGGAATAATATACAATCTACTATAAAAGTGCATAGTCGCAGTAATATGCTTTTCAATCTTAACAAAAGAATGCAATATGTCTTGGAACTCTGTTCTCAATGGTTGCAGGGAGGCGACTAAAGTAATAGTCCATGTGGAAGAGGTGTTGGAGACATCTTTGACTTTCTCCAATAATGTTGCATCTCGCCACCGTAGTCGGCTGTACGTCTGAGTGCGGACGACTATCTCAAACTACAAGGCTAAGGGAAGAAAGGGACCAACCATTGTCAACCTGTAATAGAAAAAAAAAATGTTGCATAAAGTTAGTGCTTGTCAAGAAACATTTGTGTCAGTTCCAAAAAGGCAATGTCCTTCGATGACAGGCGCTGATCGTACGTGTGTCCTTTAGGATGGGAAGCAGTTGCTGTGAAATGAGCAACGGGACGATTAGCAGTACATGGTTCAGTACTGTCTTGACGGTTGGAATGCATAGAACGACGCTTCCTGCGAATCTGTACACGAACATGTTCATGTGAGGGACGAATCAACTTTGCTAAAGGGACGGAATCGTCAGACGATGACGAATAGTGGCGTTTAATGGCTGTTCTGGAATGCGTTTCCATGGGAACAATATATGTATCATCATCATCAGAGGCTACAAGATGTGTTGTCTGGTCAGGCGTAATATCTTGCCATGAGTTTTCTGTGATGGTTGCCGAAGAATCCGAATGTACAGTTGATGAATGTGGTGCATCAGTAACTGTGGATGGCATCAAACCAGAGTATTCATCGTTTGGAGGTGTATCCTCTGTTCGTGGTTCATTGTCATAGGGTAAACGGTCGTTACGGTGTTGGATTCGTTGTCGAAGCTCTTGTAAAGGAATGTCATCCTCTTCAGATGAGTTATCTCGTTCTCGTCGATATCGTTCTATCGTATCTCTGACTAACGTGGGGGCAGTTGGTTGTGGTGACATGTCATCAATGCTAGAGGCAAGTGAGGTGGAGGACGAATAATGGCAAAGGGTGGATTTCCTGACAGGTCGTGAGGAGCGAAGGTGTGGAATTTCAACAGGTCGGTGATCATCTAATTTCATTTGAGAAACGTGAGCTTTCATAGTAACATTCTGTCTCTCGTGCCATAGGATATAATCTGTAGGAGCAATCTGTTCGAAGACTTTGTAACCATTATCAAGCTTTTCTGCCGCTAACCAATCATCAATAGTCTTATACGTTTTCTTCTTGATTACACTTCTGTTTTCTTTCTCTTCTGCTTTTTCTCGCTCTTGGTATGTGTTTTGTGGGGGTGGGGTTGACCGATCAGATGATATCTTGTGTTTTGCATGCATCGCTATCGTTGTGGCAATTTGACTGCTTAGTAGGTGTCTATGCTCTACGCTGGGAGTATTTACCTGGGATACACACTTGTCGCTTTGCTCTGGTACTTCTGTTTGTGTGCCGGTGTGTTTCTTTGTTTCTGTCTGGGTAGCAACACTGACCATGTCTCTTTGTATGTTGTCATGTTTTCTAACCTGACTTCTCCAAGATCTACGCCTATTACTGTCATATTTTGTTGTAACTCTTGGTTGATAGGATCTGTTCTTGCTGTTCTCATATGATCTTACTTGGTTCACGTCCATCTTCCAGCCGTTCTCAGTTCTTATTCGACATCTTTGGTGGTTGTCTATGTTGATGCTATTTATTTCTAATATATTTCCTTTCTTAATTTCTGCTATAAAATTCCTGACTGCTATGCGGTTGTATCTTCTGTTTAGGCTACTCGAATCTGAGCCTGATCTATGGTTGCTATTGAAACTTGGGAGTGTTCTGTCATACGTGTGTTGTTCGATGTTTAAGCAATTTCCACAATTGTAACAAGTAATCTGATTAACATGGTGAACTGGAGAAGGATACGAATTCACTGGGGTAGTGTGTCGGTTGTATCGCTTGTCGTCGTATCTGTGAAATGAGTCATTTTGACGTACATTGTGTGAATAAGATGAGCGTTGATGATCGTTGAAGGTTGCATTGTCTCTCCGCCATCCTGGACGATAATGGTCGACTTCCATTGGTTCGGGAAGATAGTCTGATTGTGGTTCTCTGCCGATCCTTTGATTAAATCTTTTCCTAACATTCTCTTCGTATACAGCCGTTTGAATTGTTTCTGTGATTGACTTCGAGTCTTTTCTCAATAGGTGGAGTTTCAAATTGTCTGCCCACAAACCATCAATGAATATGCCTACTAAGTGTCGCTCTAATTCTTCCGTGGGGATTGAACCTGCTAAAAAAGCATCTTCGGCTAGGTTAAGCAACCGGTCTCCGAACATTTGCACTGGCTCATGACGTTCTTGCTTTATCTTTCTAATGTTTTCTGTGATGTTTGAATATCGATTTACCAATTCATTGCGAAGGCTCTCGAACGTTTCCTGTGGGAAGGCTTTACTGCGACGACGTAGAAAGTCTGTAACCAACCCATCAGAAGATAAAAAGGCAATTCGCTTGCAATCGGAATCAGTAGCTGTGTCAATGATGGATGAGAACTTATCCATGTCAATAAGCCATTTGCAGAATAGTGCGGGGTCTCAAGAAAATGGTGTAACAATCGATCTAATTGAATGGAACTTAGCATAGTGATCTACCTGATGAAGCGATTCTGTAATTTGCATCAGTGCTTGCATTGTCGGTTCTAAGTCATTAGGCAACGATATATTTTGAGGTTGTATACCCTGTTGCTGTTGATTTTGTGACAGATGTGGCTGTAACATCTGCTGTGGGTACATTTGTTGTTGAGCTAGGGCCTCGGGGGTACTTTGAAGATCCATGATAATTATTGTTTACAAAGTATGATCACAATGACAAGGGCGTGAACTGGTCACGAGGCACCAAATAAACTAATGTGACAGTGGGTCAACACAATATGTGTAACCATGGGGGCTGGTTACTGCATCCAAATAATCTTATGTGACTGTTATAACAACCATTTCCAGGTGGTACATATTTCTTCTGAGTTTATTGATATTGCATTGCCTAGTGATCTTAGTGTTTACTGGTTTACTTATATAGCTTGTGGGTGGTAACTGGCGACTGCCAGAGGTGGAGTTACCCAAATGAATGTTGGTTCAAGACCAGGTCCTTTCTACTCACGTAAGTTGTCAGTGATCATTTGTATCTTCCTAGTGCTTCCATACTTGAGTAAGTAACAGCAATAAGTCATGGAAAACTGTTTATTAGTAATGTCCAAGGGACTGAAGACATGGTTAAATACAAAACTCAATAACCTGGCTATCAGCGGCCAGAACGCCTGTGGGTTACATGAATCTTAAGGTCTCTGCAAAAGGACATCAACATAACAACATGTCTGCTTGACCCTGCTAAAAAATGTCGATAGACTTTTGCCTTGGGTCGCAATATACTTTTCGTAGCAGACTAAACGTTCTAATAGAAAAGATGTTTGTTATACAAACCAGGTGAACACATCCCACAAAACTGCAAAACACAGTTTCATCGAATAACATACTTGTGAAAAAACATTGAAACTTTCAGTGGTCAGGCATCTCCTCGACCAAAGGTTAACTACACAACCTTTAAAAACCCGGGTCCGCACTAAGGCATTCTGATAAAGTTGTTATTTTATTCCAGTTAATGATATCCACCAAAAGATAGATATAAGTGGATGGAAGCAGACATCATCATCATCAGTTGATAAGATCTCTATGGTGTTGTTTGCTCCACTGTAGTGTATGGAATGTCAACTTGACCTACGCAGTGGTGTGTAGACATGGATTGAGTGTATAATGTGCGAATGATAATAAGGGTTCGTGGTGTTGACAAATGTTCTTTTCTCACACTCATGTATGGCTGGAAGTCATCGACACCAACGACTGTGTACCTTTACTAAAGTTTAATTGGACGTACACACTCGACAGCACAGATAGTGACAAATCACAGGTTGGCATAATACATCATGGTACAGTGGATAAATGGTCTTGCAATGTTACATGGGCACTCATGTAGAATAATAGTATAAAGGACTGTCAGTAGCCAAGCCCTCAGTATCTCCCATACATATATATCATCTGACTTCACTGACTGAGCACGTCAGCTTATAAACAATATTTCAGATGGCTTCTAAACCTAATCTCGTTTAGCGACGATTCTCCAACATAATGTTCAGCACATATTTTTCCATATAATAATATTGAACCGCTAATAACGGGTTCTCATGTGTAGCAGTGATCTCTGGACTAAACAAGCGATAATACGGGCATCCCTTTTCTCTTCTTGAAAGTCACTACATGTTTGGTTCCAAGATGGCTTCACTCGTGAGCTGTCACTCACGTTTGGATACAGATAATGAATCTGTCCTAAAGTTAGTCATTCATAAAACATTTCATTGCTCTGTAGATTTGATCATGAACAATTGACTGCATTATAGTGCTGCTAGGAATCGAAGTCGTTTTCATCGAGTCAAATATATTCTCTTAGACATTCAAATCGTACCTATCGAAAATGGTGGCTTCGTACGAGAGTTCATAAGAGTGTCTATTATTACCTTGGTATCAGACATATGATTCTGCCATTCCTTGGCAATACGAATAAACACTGGGGTAAAGCATACACGATAGGTCTAGACGACTATCACTTTCCCCACCAATACTGAGATCACTTTTTCCCGGCGACAAGCCGACATAGAAAACACAGTCCCTATCAGGACGAAGCCAAATCACACCACACTCTAGCGACACATCCGCCGAATAGCCTTTGACCTCTCTAGAGACAACAGAACATATAGTTCGACTTAGATATGTAAAGATATACAGATATAAGACAGACTCGTCCTACTCAGACAAACAATACACATAAATTCAGGCCATAGATATTCTGAAGCAAGAACAATCTATTATTACCCAAACAACGAATAAATCGCAGCAAAATGGATTCATCCGCGGAGTTCGATCGAAGAGACGGCACAACTTTCAAGGGAAGTAACTCAATAATGACTTTCCCTTAAGCACTAAAAAATTACCTATTTTGTTTACAAAATATTTGCGAACATAACAAGTATACCAATGTATAATATTGTAAGATATCAAAGACTGCACGTAACACATTCATTTTTTTTTTCCTCGCATGAGGTCGCATATTTTTTCCTCGCATGAGGTCGCATTAACACCCACCCAAACCCGGCCCTGGTCAAGACCACATGTCCCAACACTAGAAGACCCAATGACAAACTGTGTCACTGTAGTGATCCTCTGTGTTCTCACACAAGGGACCTAATGACACATGAATGTCATTGTACCGGTCCCTGTGTCTAGACACATGATCCTAGCCAAAGGCCAGATATTAGGCCGTGGAGTTTTTACAGCATTAATTATGCACTAAGGCATTCAACCTTCTCCCGTGAACACGTCTGCCTACTTGAACAGTGAACTGCGTGACTCAGCTGTGTTCTGACCGCGATGGTCAGAAATAGCTATCAACGATTTCATTTGTCAAGCTCGACCAGTGAAGTTATCTTAACAACTAATCTTGCTCAAGTTCTTTTACTACTGTTACAAATACGGTTAACGTGTTATCTTACGTTAACTAAAGCCACCGGTGACAAATGTTCCTAATCAGATTAACTACATACTAATATGCAGGAGATTTAGAAACAGTTTTTAATGTGTGAAAACTAGGCCAGCTGCAGACTGCACACAGCAACCATGTACCAGTAATAGGAAAAGTTAGAATAAAATTGAAGAAAGTAAAGCGAACTTCAAACAACATCAAGTTAAACTTAGCCTTACTTAAATCAGATAAGGAAATGAGTGAAAGATACAACATTACAATTCAGAATAGGTACAATGCAATAGAAAAAATACAGAGTACAGATGAACAGTGGAAAATGCTAAAGGAATCAATACATCAAAAGAAATCGTACCAGAAGTAAAGATCACTGCAAAGAAAAAGTGGATGACAGATGAAATTTTACAACTGATTGATGCAAGAAGGAAGAAGAAGCAAGACAACCAAGAATATGACAGACTAAATAAGGAAATAGTAAACAAATGTAAAACAGCAAAAGAATGATGGCTAAGTGTAGAACTTGAAGTGCAGAACCGAAAAGCACAAAATCTATGAACAAGCACATAAATAAGTTAACAGGTAGAAGGACACAAACAGTCACTGGCTGTTTGAAATCAAAAGAAGGAACATTGTTAATGGGTCATGAGAACATGATAGAAAGGTGGACAGAATACATCAAGGAGCTGTATGATGATGAAAGACCAGATTTGAACAATCAGGACAGTTGTGAAGGACCTCCAATACTTGTGGCAGAGGCAGAGGATGTCATGCGCCACATGAAGACAGACAAAGTACCTGGACCTGATAATGTAACAGTAGAGGAAATGGAAGCTTTGGGAGAATTTGGAGTAGAAGTGATAACAAAACCCTAAAATGACATTTACAACAGTAATCAAATACCTGATGGTCTGCTAAAATCAATATTCATAGCTTTGCCAAAGAAACCTGGAGCCATTGAATGTGAAGAACATTGCACCATTAGTCTTATGAGTCATGTGACCTAATATATTTTTTATAAATTATCATGAGAAAAGTGAGAAAAAAAAATTAAACCAGAAATCATGACGAACTGTGTGGATTTGTAGAAGGTAAAGGCTCAAACAATGCTATATATATTATAGGAACATTAATAGGAGAGCGATAGAGGTGAAGACAGATCTGTACTTATGCTTCATAGATCACACTTAGGCTTTTGACAAAGTGAAACATGAGGAAATTATCAAAATATTAGAAAGCATCAACAATGATGGTAAAGACATGAGGATAATAAATAACATGTGCTGACAACAAACAGCAGCTGTAAGAATTAGCAGCAACGTTTCAGCAACTTAAAAAAAGGGTGCCAGGCAGGGATGTCTGCAGTCACCGGATCTGTTCAATCTGTACAGTGATAAAGTACCCAAAGATGCAACAATAGAGAATGCAGTCAGCGACTCATAGCTTGACTGCTTGCGTCAGGGTCAGCGAACCAGAGCTGACCAAGACAAGGACGTGGTGGTCTTGGAAACAGGCTGCATCACTTTAGTCTGGCTGAGAGAGTAGGGATCGAAGAGGGAAGGCAAACCCGGTCCCAAAAAATGCCGTGCTGAAGTCGGATGTGCCTGCCAAAAGGCGCAGATATCGCAGCTCCGCTGTGAACAGACACAACGCAACCAACGTCCTTTTCAGGACGAACGAGGAAGAGGAAGAAGAAGAAGTACAGTGATAATATAATGAGATCTCTAGAGGACACGCCAGGAATACTATTCGGCGGACATAATATAAACAGCTTGAAATACGCTGACGATACAGTGTTAATAGCAAAAAGTGAAAAGAAGCTGCAGGAAATGGTTGATACAATAGTGATAGAAAGTGAAAATAAAGGCCTTAACTTTAACAGCAAAAAGACAGAAGTAATGGTCGTCTCAAAGACAAGGACTTCCCCAGAATGTACTCTTTGTCATGAAGGGACATCTGTATCACAACACGAATTCTAAGTAACTCTGACCTCACCGCGAGCCTTACATTGTGAGAACCGCAAGATACCCAGTCCAATCAGAACGCTCCGTTATGCCGTGTTTACTACAGCCTTGGATAATAAAAATGGAAGTCCATTATGTGCAAACTAGTATCGGAAGACAATTAACTACATCAATATGAAAGAAGTACCACATGAAAAAGGCAACCAACACGATATTTGGGATGTTGCTCTAACATGAGGTACTAATACTTTTACAAATACTAATATAGGACGGGAAAAATCTCTGGTTGAATGCATTTGAAGCTTCAGGTTAGTCCTTAATTTAGCTGTTAAAAGTATGCCTAGAATAAAATGCACTAAGGAGACTAAAAGATTATTAGATAAATATATAAAGAATAATTCAGGGTATAAATTAAGTATTGGATGGATAAAATCGCTCCAGGAATAACGGAGATAATAAAAAAGTAGTTTTCCTGATTTGATAATAATAATAATAATAATAGCCCCTTCAGTCATAACTGACTATGGGAATGCGCCCCTGAGGTGACAGCCCTCAGCTGCTTATTTTCCTGGTGCTCCTTTCGACGTTTTCTCCTCACCTCTGCTTCTTGTGTGAGCCTCTCTTCTCCCAATCTGAGGTGGCGCCGTAAATAGCATCGCCACTTAGTGCGATCGGCAGCTTCATCCTCCCATGTTGCTTGATCCATGTCCAGTGCCCTCATAACTCTCTTGCACACATCTTTGAACCTCAGCTGTGGTCGCCCACTTGTTCTCTTGCCATCTGCTAATTGTCCGTAGAAGATATCTTTTGGGATGCGACCATCTTCCATGCGGCGAACATGGCCAAGCCAGCGAAGTCTGCGCTGATTTGAACAATAGGCAAATTTTACCAATATTTCGGACCTTGAAACAGAGCAGTAGGGAATACCACCTCGGACGGTCGAGGTCACTCTATAAATAGTGCGTGCCTAATAGAATCAGGTCAGTCGTACAACGATACAAGACACCAACGTCCTTCTCAGGACGCCACTACTCGAGAAAAGATTGCGTTATCGTCAAAATGCCCAGACATAAGCCACACGCTAAAAAGAGGAAGGTCTACACCAGCCCACCAGCGCAGAACAGCCAGGGTAATCACAATATCACAATCAACAATGACAGACAGCCAGAGAGCAAGACTGCCCCAAGTACTCGTGCCGGGACCGGCCCTTCTATAACTCCGGACACGACGGAGTTAGCTGTGACATGCGTCGACCCGACTGAGAGTCTGAGTGGCCCGACCCCTTGCCTAGATAAAGAAGACCCAGAACATAAAGAAATATGGAGAGCGTTACGACAGCTGGAGAAAAGAAAACAAACGCTTCTGTCCAGGCTGCACCCACCACACGTACCCGACTCGTCAGCAGAAACCCGGTCTATGACAGAGAAGCCGCACGATGCCGAGATGACAGCCGACCCACCTGCAAGCACTATGAAGGAAGTGATAGAGGCAGATCCTCAACACAGACAGGTACAAGAGGAAGATGTCGCAGAGACCATTTTAGATGCACTTCGAAGACTTGAAGAAGGAGACGAGTCCCTTAGGCTCGCTCTTCAAGAAGCAACAGTAGAAGTAGCCCCAGACGTGCTGGACATCGAAACCACTGAGAAGCAAGCTACCATTCCTGATCCTGAGGAAACAACAGCTGACAACTCAAGGGCTCAGACGCAAGATATCACACCGAATAACCAAGAACAAGATTCGAACCAAGCCTGTAGAAGGAAACAAAGACCAAACACTAAAAATACAAGCAACTCAGAAACGATACAGGAGAGGATTGTTAAGATCACCCAGACGTCAGGAAGTGAGGCCTCACTCAGGGCCCTACCCGACAACAAAGTGATCAACATCCTCGAGGTGATAACTGGACGGAGAGGTATCGCCAAAGTAGGGAGGCACGAAAAGGGAGTAGTGCTTTCTCTCAACAACACAGACAAAACAACCTCGCTGATGATCGAACTGGAATCCGGTCCAAAGGAAATCCAGTTGCCCCACCAAATAAAAGTGGTGGTGGAAAAGTACAAGACAACAAAGAAGTTGGTCATCAGAGGGGTGGATACCAGATGTTCCGAAGGCGAGGTCCACAGACGCCTTCAAGCTGAAAACGCAAATCTTAAAATCACGCAGGTCGAAAGGCTAAAAACCTGGGCCAAGAAAGATACCAATCTGATGATAGTTACGGTAGAAGGATCGACAAGACCCGAGAGACTGACGATCGAAACCACAACCAAAAAGACAGAAGCCTATATCCCTCCGGTGATGCAGTGCTCCAACTGCCAGCAGTTCTCGCACACAAAGAAGACGTGCAGGAGGGATGCAGTCTGTCGATATTGTGCGGGTGGCCACCTATACCGCGATTGTCCCAAGGCGAAGGAGGACAACAACTACAAAACAATAAACTCAAACCGCACATGTGCAAACTGCCTCGGAAACCATGGGGCTAGATACCGAGGCTGCCCGATGTTCCAGGAAACCAAGAGCATCCTGAAGGAAGCGGTTTCCAAAAACATTCCCTTCAAGGAGGCAAAACACAGAGTGGCTGCGGATGTTGCAGAAAAACAACGCACGATAGACAGACGACAGTTACACAAGCTGACCGCTGAAGTCAGAGAAATGAAAATGAAGCTGCGAATCGAAAAAAAACAGCAAGCAGGCCGCCGAAGAACCAACCGACAGTGGAGAAGATGCGATAAACATGCAGAACATAAAACACGTGATGGAAGAAATGAAAAGAATCCAGCAACAAGTAGAAACAGATGTCAAGAAACTGAAAGAGCTGACAGAAGAAAACACAAAAATACTCAAAAGAATAGAAGCAGAAAGAATAGCCATTGAGGAAATATCATCAAACAGCACGGGAGAAACTAAAACGAACAACCAAGCAGTAAAAGAAATCATCCAAGAAACGCTAGAACAGCTACTACCTACGATAATTGAAAAAGCACTGTCACAGATACAGGAGAGCAAGAAGACAAAAGCAACAGAAACTATGAGCGTAGAAACACACACAAAAAAAACGAGCCAGATAGTTGAGGCAGGACATAAAAAACACCATGAGCGCGACACGGCACGACAAACGGACAAAGAGGAACCCAGACAGCCAGCTAGTGGTCCTTTTCAGGACCGATCACCCCCAGGACTACGAACGAGATACCAGTGAAGACGATAACACCCTATATACCCCAATTATAACCAAACTTTCAGGTTGAACAGGGTATTACAGCAGCATAGTAGACGAAAACAACAACAACAACAACGAATCAGGTCAGTCACAATATTTGAATCGACAGCAAGCGGCAAAAGAAAGCATGTGTTAATGCAAGGGTTTGCCTTCTATACATGAAAGCAGATCTTTACCAACCATTAACGGCTCGTCTGTGTATGCCTGAGGGAAAGAACGAATATATATATATATATATATATATATATATATATATATATATATATATATATATATATATATATATATATATATATATATATAATTCTATTGATTAATCCGCCTGTGCGATAAGAAATGTATAGATGTGTTAGAAAAGTACAGTGTGTTGCTGGTGAAACTTACAGGTTTGTGTGTAATTCTAGAGGCAAAGCCAGCCTTCGGAAATATTCAAAATATTGAGAATGATGGCCAAGTGTGTCTGTAAGTTTGGAACTGTATTTAAAGAAGTATTTCTTAAATAGAATGAGACACATACCAGGAACATAAGGAAGGATGAAAGGAATTGGATTACTGTATAGTTTGATATATTACTTAGTAGTTTTATTCACGACCAAATTATTGTATGGAGGCGGATCATGGGAAACGGATGATAATTAAGAATGTAGAAGAAAATTGTGATCACAGTGAACTAAATTGATTGTTGCTACTATACTATATCTTGTGCATCTGCTAGCACTCTAGTCTGAAACTGTCTATCGTCCCCATCTGTGTCATAGAGGGATATGGATAGAAAAATACAGGGATTGCGTTTAATTTCGTTTCAGGTTTTATCCTGTAACCTACGCCAAATATAAGAGGCATCTTTTACTAAGGTTACAACGGATGCAGTGCCGGTCTGTGGTAGAGGGCCAGACATCCCGTGTGTACCAGTTGGAATAATTTCAGCCGACAATTCTCTCCAGTATCAGAAGGAGCCATCTTCAGTGACTCAGATAAGTTGCCCACAAAGGCAACTGTGTAGTTTTTTCCTGATCACCAAAATTAAAATCAATGAAGTTTATGATGAACAGAGCAGTATAGAGCTTCAATTAGATTGTGAGAATAACACTAGTAATTATTCAGAGAAAGATCAAGCAAGCAAGACTGTCTCAATAGTGATAGACATCTTAACACAGTGAAAGACTTTGTTGAACATTTTTCTTATTTATTTACTTTTGTAACATGATTGGTTTTAAAACTTTTCAAACAGAAAAGAGTAACTGTACAAATAAATAGTAAATATTTACCAACAGACTTACTTAAATTCTTTAAGTTAAGTTACAGTTTTGTTGGTGAATTTAATTAAATAATTACCCCTAGCAGAGTTAATAACCATAATAAACATCATATTAACAGAGTAGGACCAGGAGAGGTAGCACATAGGGACTCAGAGTAATACAGTACCATCTTCTCTGGGAACTTATACAGCTTGACCCTACCTTTGTTGTCTATACACCCTTACTCTTGTCAGAGAAGGGGGTATTACTGATAAGACCAGACTCTTATCTGACACTATCCTGGTATCATCTGAAACACCTTTATGTCCAGGATATCTTATTAAATTCTATAACATCTAAACCTCTCACGACAACTATCAAAGTAAATGGAACCGTTTTAAAACAAGTCGATAAATTCAAATACCTGGGAACATTAATAACAATGGATGGAAGATGCATCTCAGACTTTAAGAGCAGAATAGCTCAGGCAAAAGCAGCATTCTATAAAATAAAGAGTATTTTATGCAACAAGCCTTCATTGTTATATAGAACCAATCCTGACATATGGGAGTGAGTGAAGGACAATTAGTAAACAAATAGGGAAGGCACTAGAGGCAACAGAGATATAGTTTTACCGAAGAATGTTAAAAATAACATGGACCGCCAAAAAGAGTAATGAGGATGTCCTGAAAGAGGCCAATGCGCAAAGGAAACTTATTTCACAAGTTAGAAAGAAGCAATCCACTTTTTTGGGGCATGTTATGGGAAGAGGAAAGCTGGAATATATCGTAACAACAGGTAAGATTGAAGGAAAAGGAGATAGGGGAAGACAAAGAGAGCAAATACTGGACAGTTTGACATTGTGGCATGGAAAGAAGTCAACAGTAGAATTGATAAATCGTACTGGAGACAGGAAGTTGTGGAGAGACACGATCTCCTACGCCACTAGGCACGGTACTTGAAGAAGAAGAACAAGTAGAGGACAAAGAGAGACAGAGAGGAAGGAAGAAGGTTAATTAAGAAGAAGAATAAAAACTATAATTAAAGAATCAGTAAAATAAGAAAAAAAATTAATGCTGATTGTCTGCTACAAGTCAAGAAGAGCGGTGAGAATTACTTTATAAATCATGCAGCATTACTACTAGTGAGTCGAATCTTGACATTCATTCTATTTAATCTCGCTGACATTCAAACAATATTTTAACTGGCTAGTGTACTTACGGTAATCAATATAATACATCGTCAAACATTGGGCGGAACTATCTCCCTATCGACA
This sequence comes from Oreohelix idahoensis, assembly GCA_024509875.1. Taxonomy (NCBI): domain Eukaryota; kingdom Metazoa; phylum Mollusca; class Gastropoda; order Stylommatophora; family Oreohelicidae; genus Oreohelix; species Oreohelix idahoensis. The sequence goes on along the minus strand of JAMPIV010003478.1, from coordinate 399,475 downwards.
AAGCTGCACGATTATACTAGCACGGAAAGCATACCCCGAGACTATTAGTCATTAGAAATTATCAAGTAAGGAATTGTGTAAAAGTGTTAACTTCTGTCGCGATGAACATTGCACGTTGAATGTGCTTTTGAAGTCTGACGTTGGACCTTGTACACATTTTATAGCATTCCGCATTAATCTGAGTAACATTTGATCAGCGCATTACTTAATCAATATTATTCAAATCAAAGATTCATTAAACATAATTTTTAATAACGTGTCTCTACAGAGCAAACACAGAAAATTCATGTTCGGTGAGAGATCAACACGAAATATTACATTTGAAATTATTAGAAACTCTAAGTAAATTACTTTAATTTAAAAAAAAAACTTAATTTTAGTATAGGTCATAGACAGCGTTAGTCAGTAATACACTTCATTTACGAGCATATTACATACCCGCTCTTGTCATTTTCAACTGTACAGAAATAACAAGCGATCTTCATTACATTTTAGCATAATGGAAAAATCACACATTTCTCCTCCAATAATCATCTCCTTTCTTACTCCAGGTTATATCCAACATCGAAATGTGATTGAGTTTGTCAAACTCTATTATGATTCCTTAACTAGTTTTGTTCAAACATTTTTGTCGATTTAATGCTGGACTTACAGCAACTCTTGATACAAAATTCTTCAACTAGATGCAGTGGCGGAATACCTCACATGATTTCTAAAAGGCCACTATATTCAATTCTCGTAGACTAATGTTTATCTCTCTATCGCTATCTTTTTTCATTCTCTCTCTCTCTCTCTCTCTCTATATATATATATATATATATATATATATATATATATATATATATATATATATATATATATATATATATATATATATACAGGGTGTTTCAAAATTAAGTTATACACACTTTTAAAATTTATATTTCATGAACAAAATATATAATTTTCTTTTTCACATTTTAAGGATAAGAGATAGATAATCTTTTCACAATGAAGTAAATATGTTTTAGTTTTAAGATATTTGAAATATTACGGAGAATAGCCAATTTAGTTTTGAATAAAGAAAGACGATTCTAAAATTGTACTGGAAATTAAGGCATATTGAAGATTTAAACTTAATTTATTTCCTGTCAAAACAAATTCTCTTAGCTTTAAAATGTGATAAAGAAAGTTAAAATTGTATGTATATATATGGTGTCCGAACGAGAACAGGTAGATTTTGTTTTTGAATAACTAGTCTAAAAGTGAAACCATTGTCAATTTTATGTTACGTATGTTTTTTTTTCGACCTGGCAGTTATTTGTGGAACACTATATCATTTAAATGGCCGCCTCTGCTAGCCATACAGATGCGCGCCCTTTGGAGCACATTTTGCAAGACATTTTCGCATGTTTCAACTTGTATAGCGGCGATATCTTCTCGAATATTGACTTTGAGTTGCTCAATAGTCTGTGGCTTGTTGGTATAGACCTTCCCTTTCAAATAACCCCATTAAAAAAAAGTATAATGGAGTTAAATCTGGCGATCTTGGAGGCCAGTCGATGTCGCCAAATTTCGAAATTAATTTGTCCGGAAACATCCTATTCAAAATTTCTCTTGTGTCGCGTGCTATGTGCGACGTGGCGCCATATTGTTGAAACCACATGTCACGTAGGCCCAAATCCTCCAATTGCGGACCGAAAAAGTTGTTAATCATGTCCCGATAGCGTTCGCCATTGACCGTAACAGCATTGCCATGAGCGTTCTCAAAAAAGTATGGACCAATCACACCTCCAGCCCACATAGCGCACCGGACTGTAACTCGCCGAGGATGTAGAGGCTTCTCGTGTATCTCTCGTGGATTTTCGCTTCCCCAAATACGGCTATTTTGATTATTTACGAAGCCACTGAGGTGGAAGTGAGCCTCATCACTCATGATGATTTTTTTCCCAAATTCAGGGTCATTTTCAATGGCTTCTAACATCCAATTACTGTAATTACGACGCCGTTCGTGGTCTGCAGGTTGAAGAGCTTGCGTCAGCTGGATCTTATATGGGTGTAGGTGTAGATCTTTACGCAAAATTGTGTGTAAAGATGACCGAGATAGGCCAAGTTCTTGTGAACGGTGTCTGATGGAGGTGCCCGGCATTTCAGCTACACTTTCACGCACAGCAGCAATGTTTTTCAATGAACGAGCGCTCCGAGGTGCTGGAGGCCTTGAGCGATTCACCACCGAACCCGTTTCTTCAAATACCGCCACTAAACGCTGAATTGTGCATACTGCAGGCACATGATAACGACTCAAAATTTCACGTAATTTACGCCGAGTCACCGCAATTGAACACTGATTTTGATAATAAGTTTTAACTATTGAAACCCGCTGTTTATACGTGTACCTCTCCATAATGAATTTGCCACATCTCTATTTGACGTCTGCCAAATATGAAGTGACAGAAACAAAATTTACAGAAATGGCGGGCAATTCAAATCTACCTGCTCTCGTTCGGATACCCTGGTATATATAACCTCACGTTAGAAGGGGAACGACTAAGTAAGTATATATATATATATATACGTGGTCTCTTAGATATATGTGTTGGATCATAAAGATCCATAACGTGCAGTAGATATCGGTATTACGGATACGTCTTACTGCATTTCCAACATGAACCCAAGGAATTTTATTGGTGACATTCATTGAAATTGATTTACGCCTTTGCTGCAGCAAAAGACATGGCGGAAACTGAGTATCGCCTGGACATTGAACGTATCGTAAAGATGTACGGTACTCAACAGGAGATATATTGAAAAACGTTATCCTGATCTTTTAACTTTTGAATTTTAATGAACGTGTCCAATCAAATTCCTTGCGTTCAGGCTGCAAAAGTAGTATCGCGTATCCGAAACATTTGTTTTCGCTCAAAGTTATTGAGCTTGATAATCCTGTGAATAATTCTTGAACACCCTAAAGATATATATATATATATATATATATATATATATTTATATATATATATATATATATATATATATATATATATATATATATATATATATATATATATATATATATATATATATATATATATATATATATATTATTATATTATATATATATAAAGGTGATTTCTATATATATATCAATTTTTTTACACACACGCTCGGGGTGAGGGAGGCTTGTTATATTACTTTTTTTAAAGGTGTTTCCGATAGTGTAGAATAAGATGAAGGGTCGTTCAACATGATGTTTTCAGTCTTCCCTATCCGGTTCATTAACATCGACAGTTTTTTCCAGATTTGACGAAAAGAAGCTCTCACAAGCTGTCGTAGATTTTTGATAGGAGAATTAAGACTTGGGTTGGTCCCTTCTGATTAGATTTGAATAAGTGATAGTCACAGTGGGAGATAGTAATAGCAATAGATTTCCACGAGTGAGATGGTAGACTGTGATAGAGGCTGTCTCTGAAATCGAGAAATCTTCTCTCTCTCACCTATCTTCTACGACAGATTTAAAGGAGTCAGACAGTCTAAACATATATATATATATTACATATATAGTTCTATCCACTCACGTGCACGCACATACAAGACGACAGTTAGACGTACAGACGTGGGAAACCTATAACAAATGATTAAATAGATATTCTAGAACGAGCTGACCCGACACACTGATTAAGTTCAAGGGAATTTTTAATTATCAGAAAAATTCCATCACAACACATAGAATTACATCAAAGCATATACAAACAGTCATAAAAATCAAGGAATTGCTACAAGAAATGATAGACCCACAGTTATGATCTTCCCTCGATGTTTAGCCCACAGTCCCGTAAGGAGAAAGATGATAGCCCATAGAGTCACAGATACATATGATTTGGATCTAATATTTTCCCTTTTGATGGTATGGACAGACTTGATATCTCTGGTCTATTCTAAGGGAAATAATGTTAGCAATACTTGCATAAAGAAAGTTAAGACAGCAAAATGGGTGCCAAATTACAACAATAAAGAAATCGCTCAGTCCTGCATTCACTCTATTCATTCAGCCGTGATCATGTGCATTTGTTCATACTCACAGCTTTGGTGGCCACTTCTGGAAACACAATTTTTAGGACATTCACATACAGAATCTTCAATGGCAGTCCTTGACCAAGAAATCCCCAGTTCCAAAAAGACGGGTTGAATTCTCTGCTTCAGGGAACGATTCCTTGGGTGTGCTTATTTTTCGGATGTCTGTTTAGGTCACATTAAAATTGTCCAGACACGAACATTAACAACGAGCACAGTGTCAATAGCTTAGGTTTCTAGAAATGAGGAATGTCAGATCGGTGTCTTTTTTTCTGGTTAGGACTTTATTTGGTCACCACACTGTAAAGGGCAATTTTTACTATCTTGCAATATAATACATTTATATACTTATTATGTTCGCAAATATTTGGTAATCAAAGTATTTCCTTTTTAAGTGCTTAAGGAGAAGTCATTTTTGAGTTACTTCCCTTGAAAGTAGTTCCGTCATCTTCGATCGGACTCCGCGGACGAGTCTAGGCCTACTGCGATTTATTCTTTGGCTGGGTAGGAATAGATTGTTCTTGCTTCAGTATATCTATGGCCTGAATTTATACGTAGTGTTTGTATGAGTAGGACGAGTCTGTCTTATATATGGATATCTTTACATTTCTAAGTCGAACTATGTTGGTTGTCGCTAGAAAAGGTCAAAGGCTATGCAGCGGAAGTATCGCTAGCAAGGGGTGTGATTCATGGCTGCCATCCTGTCTGGATGCAGAATTTTGTTGTAGCCGGCCTATCGCCGAAAAAAATGATCTATAAGTAGATGGGGAAAAGTGATAGTCATTTAGACATGTTGTATGTACTTTACCCCAGTGTTTATTCTCTTTTGCCAAGGAATGGCAAAGTTATATTTCGCATAGAAAGGTAAAACCACAATTTATTATGAACTTGGGCTTCGCCATCGTTGTTGATAAACAGATGCACAGTGGTACTTTTGAAAAGAATATTTATTCAAAGGAAGACGACATTCCTATGTATCAGCACTAGATTATATGATATTATTCAATTACTTCTATGATAGAAGTCATGAAGAAATGAGGACATTTAACGAATGACCAATTTTGGTCTGGGTCCTATAGTGAGTGAAACTCACGAGAGAAGAACAGCCATGTTGAAATTCATATACTTTGTATTTATCGAGTGAGAAAAAGGGATGCCTGTACTATCGCTCGATGAACCAAGAGATCACTGCTACATGTGAGAACCCATGTCTGGGATTCCTATATCTTTATGGAAAATATATATATTGAACTTTACGTGAAGGGATATTCACTAGACGAGGTTAGGTCTAGGAGCCTTCCTATATCTTGGTTATGGTCTGACGTGCCCAGTCAGTAAAGCCAGATGATTTACATGATGGAACTCTGAATGCTTATTTACGAATGCTCCATTATGATATTTGCCAAGCATGAATGCTAACTTAAGATGATATTCCTGTGATCAACATTATGCTGTCTATGTCGACATTTGTTCCTGTAACCATACACGTACTGTCCAAGTGTGCGTCCCATTAAATGTTATAAAAAGACCACCGTAGTTCCAGTACTTCTTGAATTCGAACAGTGTGAGTATGAGTGATGTACTATCAACCTGTCAACTCTATCGAATCATTCTACCATTCGCGTTCTGACATTCACATACACACTCATTGTTTACACTCACATTCTTGTCGGAGCCTCATCACGTTCCAGGACAAGATGACCTGTATGACCAAAACTGTGCTGGGTTTAATGAGTTGACAATCGTTACACTTTACTACACCAGTCCCAACATCTACATTTATCAACTGGTGGACATTCACGTCATTTAACAAATAAAGCGTGATTCAGCAACTAGTAGCCAGTATGAGTAAACAACTAAACAGAGTTTAACAACTGGTGTGCCAGCTTCCTGGGTCAACCTGCACAGTGACCATATTGAGAAGTAAACTACTGAGACCAAACGTTCCTTGGGGTCTGTTACGACACACAAATACATCAGCAGTACAACTCTACAGTGATGTCAGCGTGACCTGTCCTGTCGAGAGTATGCGGTAACTAGGTCAGCGTTTGTTGACATTTGGTTCGTTGGACATTTGCCATACAACTGACAGTGTTACACAGCAAGCTTGGTTGAAACATAGAACATTACACATCAGGACTGGAGAATATTTGACAGTGTTTGCGAAAGGAAATGTTATTGAACTGAGAAGTACTACATCGATTGTTATCATTCACATCAACGATGGAGCTTCTATTTCTGTGTTGAATTTAAAATAATTAGACCAGAAGTATTTGTTTAATAAAGTACCACAGTACTGTACTATTAGGCAGTGTAACTGAGCCTTCTTTACAACACATTCTTTCTGCAACACTCTATTTACATCATATTGCCATACTATTTATGCAATTATGTATTTATGTTTAAATATTTATATGTGATATTTGTTGGTATCCAGCGGGTTGTTGTTTTCGTTGGGCGGTGTCACACAACAGAGTATCCCACGTAATAGAGGGTCTGATGTGTGCGTTTCTATAGGTGCAATTTTCTTGATTGAAAATTTGCTGCGACAGCTGTTGCTATTAGTGTTAGCTGTGAAGACTGTACTCATTGTTGTTTTTGTAATATTCCTCTGTTCTTTAGTTTGTTTTGATTTGTTTGTAATTTGTTGGTCTACCCTATTCTATCTTTCAGTTCTATTCTCAATTTATATTTATATACTGTGGCGTTATTTGTATTTGTTATCCTCTTGCGGTTTATCTTTTATTGTTTTTCCCATTTGATTTATTTCATCTCCGCAAATGTTTTCATGTTCTCCTGTATAACTGTTTTGTTTTGTGCCTGATCGACATACACTATTTAAAATATAGTTGATCATATAAATTGATGTACAAGAATCAACTGATAGTTAATTGCTATTACTAAAGGTACACAGTTGATGATATAAAACACTATTTCTGGTGCACTGCACTTATATTATAGAGTGAACCAGCAACTTATAGCTGTTATTATATAAGGATTTATACAAGACCTTTGTAAGGCTTGTTTCCCACAGTGATTGGGATAGTTAAGTACTATTTTCCACAGGTTACAAAGTTATCATACAAGGTCTTTGATTAAGACTAAGAAAGTGAATTTATTTACTTTTGCAAATTACTGATCTTATTAGACAAGATGTCTACTTTGGATTATTTTATCACACAAGGCAAGGTTCTTGATAAGACTGGTCAGCAATTAGAAGAATGGGCAGTTGCTCAATATGACAAAGCATTGGCTGCTGAAGAAAGAAAAGCATTGATTGAAGAAAAGAAATTAGCAGCTGAGGAGAAAAAATTAGAAGCTGAGGAAAGAAAATTACAAAGAGACTATGAACAAAAGAAATTGCAGATACAGACTGATGAAAAAAAGATTCCAGATGGAAATGGAAAAAAGAGAAAAGAAAGGATGAAGCTGCTGCAGAAGAGAGAAAATTACAAGCTGAAGCTCAAGAGAAAAAAGCAATAAGAGAACATGAACACCAAAAAGAACTTTTAGCATTTGAGTTAGAAAAGTTAAAGTTAACAAACATAAGTGATGGTAATCAAGCATCTGGTGGTAATGGTAAACCCTTTACTTACAAGGTCAAGGTACCAGCGTTCAACCCTTCCAGTGATGACATAACATTCTGGCTAAATAGATTTGAACGCTCGTGTCGAGCACATAATGTGGACAAATCACAATATGCTAACCAGTTATCAGAAAATCTGAAAGGTGATTCTCTGACTAGTTTAAGTTTGGTTGAAGAGGCTGACAAAGATAACTATGATGTTATTAGGGCAGCCTTATTAAAGAAGTATCAGTTGTCTGAAGAGGGTTATCGGAAGTTGTTTAAGACAATGGTGCCTGAGGCAGGTGTAGAATTCTCAGAATTCATTGCAAGGACACGTCTTACATTTGATCGTTGGATTGAGCTATCCAAAACAGAAAAGACTTATGAAGCCCTTATGGACTTGATACTCAGAGACAAGATTATGTCAAGTATAAATAAACCTTTCCTCGAATTCTTACATGAGCGTAAACCTAAGTCTCTAAAAGAAATGGAACAGTATTGTACCCAATACGTCACTGCACATCCGGACGTAGCTATTAGCAACAATAAGGTTAAAGAAGGTATGCCAGTTGCTTCTGCAACACCATACAACCCTAATCACTCTCACAAATTCCAAGGACCTCAAAATAAGTTTAATAAAAAAGGTAACTATTACAGTTATCAGAACCAAGGTAACCAATCATTTCAGGGTTCTTCTTCGAATACCTGGAGAAGAGCTGACAGCCCTCGATTCAGGGGTGGTCATAATTACAGGAACTTTCGCAAAGGAAGTCATTCTAGAAACTATCCAAGTTTTCCTTCATGGAGACAACAAGATCATAATTACAGAGATACTCATTATAATGAATATGATGATAGTAACCAAAGGAGCTATGATTCAAACCCGAGTAGAGGTTATAATAGTGGAAACAATGATAAGTACAGAGGCAATAATAACAGAGGTAGAGCACAATTCAAAAAACATAAAGCTCATTACCAGGCGAACTCTGCACAGCAAGAGTCCCACGAAGCCTATAAACAAAATAAAGATAATGATGACTCTAATAATATGGCATGTGCCGCTTTTGATTTTGGGAGAGCATCTCAGTGCCCCCAATGCAAAACATTATTTGAGCCAACCACAGTGTCTACTTTAAGCTGTGGGCATCCTCTTCCCGCTCTTCCTGCGTCAATCGCGCATGATGGGAGAGGTTCTCTTGTCTTACACAAAGGTTTAGTAAATGACAATCCAGTCTCAGTACTTTTTGATTCTGGATGCACAACTATTGGGGTTAGGCAGTCACTCATAGATCCTTCTCATTCTACAGGCAAAGTAGTCAAATGCGTAACATTTGGCGGCACCATAGAGAAATACTCTACCGCTATCATTAGGATTGCTACTCCTTTCTTCACAGGAGATGTACACGCATGTCTTTTGCCGGATCCGATCGCTGATCTTATCATCGGTCGCATTCACGGAGTCAAAGAATGCACTCCGGAGCAAATTTCCGTTTGGGAAAATCAAAATATGCAATCTGCTAATGCAGTAGTCACTAGAGCTCAAGCTCTCAATATGCCTGAAACTTCATCTGTTGAAGATAATGAAGTGCATAACCAAGATGATCCCTTGGTAATTTCTCGTGACTCGTTTATAAAACAACAACAAGAAGATCCGACTCTTAAGAAATTCTTCACTCTTGTAACGAAAGGTGATCCGAATAAAGATTCAAATTGTAAATCTTGGATTACAATGAAGAATGGCGTACTTGTACGTATGGTGCAAGACTCCACTAAGTCAAGTCATTCTCAGATTCTTGTACCCAAGAATTTGAGAGTTAAGATCTTACAACATGCACACGACTCTCAGTGTGCTGGTCACATGGGTTTTTCCCGTACAAAGTCAAGAGTTCTTGCGGCTTTCTTTTGGCCTTTTGTGAACAAGGACATACGGATCTATTGTCGATCCTGTAAGGTATGTCAAGAAGTCAAATCCAAAGGTCCTCGTCATGCTGCGCCTATTCAGGCTGCAGATATTCCTATTCGTCCATTCCAGAAAATGGCGATAGACATCATTGGTCCATTCAAGATCAAATCTGCTAGAGGACATCAGTTTATCTTAACGTGTGTAGACATGTGCACACGTTGGCCAGAGGCTATCCCTCTAAAGAGCATTACTACCGCTGACATTGCAGATGCTCTTTGGCTTATATTTTCTCGGCTGGGATTCCCCGGAGAAATATTATCAGATCATGGCACCCAACTGATATCGGATACCATGTCTCAAGTAATGTCTACTCTACAGATAGAGAGATCTTTGAGTAGCATCTATCATCCTATGTCCAATGGGATGGTCGAGCGACTAAATAGAACACTTAAGAACTTATTAGGGAAGATAACTGAGGATCATCCTCAAGATTGGGATAGGGTTTTACCCGCGGCCCTCTTCGCGTACAGAGAGGTCCCCAATGAACATACAGGGTTTTCGCCCTTTGAACTTGTCTTTGGCGCGCGACCGCGCGGCCCAATGTCTTTGCTGCATGATCTTATAACAGCTGACAATATTGACGATGACACAAAATCTTCTTACGAGTATGTCATCGCGCTGAGACAGAAGATTATCGAAGCATGCAAATTGGCAACGTCCTCTTCTGAATTTGCTAAGCAGAAGGCAAGACAATTTGCTAATAAGAAGAGAACTTTACGACAACTTTGTCCTGGTGACAAAGCATTTGTTTTGCTACCTTGTCGTGAAAATAGACTCCTTATTAGTTGGAAAGGTCCGTACGATATAATATCGAAAATTTCAGATGTTGACTACATCGTCGATATCAACGGGAAGCATAAAACCTTCCACATCAATATGCTTACGGAGTTCCATGAACGTCCTGACTATCTACAGCCTATTTTCCAGGCAACGGACGATTCTCATGTCAAACATGGTCATTACTCATCACTGTCTGTAATACAGGATGAGGAAACAAGTTTTTCGGATGTTAATTTCCCTCTTCCAATGATCCCACTTCATTCTAGTGAATCATGGAAAGACGTTACTGTTTCTCCTGATTTGTCTCTAGGAGAACGGCGACAAGTTTCGTCTATGTTACAAACATTTCAGGATGTCCTCACTGACATCCCTGGACAAACTCATGTCATTGAGCATGACATTGTTCTAACTGAACATACTCCAATTAGGGTTAGACCTTATCCTATCCCTATACATTTCCAAACACAGGTTGAAAAGGAGTTGGATGAAATGATAGATTTACAAATAATCGAACCATCCACTTCTGCATATTCTTCGCCGATGGTTATTGTTCGAAAAAAAGACAATAACATACGTCTTTGCGTTGACTATCGCAAATTGAATCAAGTTACGAAGTTCGATGCTGAACCTATGCCTTTACTAGAAGAGCTACTTACTCGTCTTTCTAAATCGCATTTTTTCACTAAACTTGATTTGTCTAAAGGATATTGGCAAGTTCCATTATCCGAACGCGCCAAACCTCTTACCGCTTTCTCTACTCCCAGAGGCCTTTTCCAATGGAATTTTATGCCTTTCGGCCTTATGAACGCACCAGCTACATTTGTACGCATGATGCGTCGAATCCTATCGTATCGGTCAGATGTCATTGCTTATCTAGACGACATCTGTCTTTTCAGCGATACTTGGGAAGATCACTATTCAGGGTTAGTTGAATTATTATCAACTCTGCGTGAGTATAACCTGACAGCAAAACCATCTAAAGCTTGTATTGGCTTTAGCGAAATTGCTTTCTTAGGCCATCGAGTAGGTCACGGTTTCTTGAAGACAGAAGACCATAATATCACTAAGATACTTAACATCTCTATCCCTAGGACTAAAAAGCAAGTGCGAAGTCTTTTATGTCTCATACAATTTTATGGACGTTTCATTCCGAATCTGTCCTCTATCATGGCACCTCTCTCTACACTATTAAAGAAAGGGTCGCCTAACATGGTTCACTGGTCTCATGAATGCCAATCTTCACTAGAGAAGATCAAAACTATGTTTTCATCACCACCTATTTTAGTGTTACCTACAACAGATAAGACATTTGTTCTTCGTAGTGACGCTTCATCCACTGGGATTGGAGCGGCACTAATGCAAGAGTACTCTGGAACTCTGCATCCTGTAATGTATATATCCAGAAAACTTAATGCTGCAGAAAGGAATTACTCGGTTTTAGACCGTGAATTATTGGCAATGGTTTGGTCAATTCTCAAACTCCAAAGATTCCTTCTGGGCGCGCATTTCGTGGTGGAAACTGACCAAAAAGCTCTTACGGCTATCCAAAGTAAGAACTTGAAGAGCTCGAGATCAACTCGATACGCAATCGCTCTTCAACCTTTTCATTTCTCGGTACGAGCTATCCGTGGTTCAGAAAATGTGATGGCGGACATTCTGTCCAGATGCCCACATGATGCCACTTAACTGTTAAATATTGGATCTTTTTAATATGTATAACTTTACAACAGTTATTTTTTGTTTCTTTACTAAGATACACATTTGTAATTTAATAATAGAATGATGGTATCGCTACTTAGCGGTTTATTGATGTTTATTCACCGCTGTTCTTTGATGATTGTTTCTTCATAAATCATAAATTTAAGATTATAGTGTGAATTTTTGGTATGCATTGTATAATTACCAGAATTGTATTATACGTACATCACACCTTCCTGGAAACATTTATTCGTAGAGAAATAATTTCTCTCAGATTTTGAGATATATTCTCACCGGTCATATTAGGAATTATAGTTATTCCTGATATTTTCATCTGCGCAGTATTCTTGCGTTGTGAGCCTATTCTACGTTGCTCCTAGATGTATTTAAAAAAAAAAATTTTTTTTTTTTTTTCCCGGGAGGTGTGGTAAGACTGTAAAGGGCAATTTGTACTATCTTGCAATATAATACATTTATATACTTATTATGTTCGCAAATATTTGGTAATCAAAGTATTTCCTTTTTAAGTGCTTAAGGAGAAGTCATTTTTGAGTTACTTCCCTTGAAAGTAGTTCCGTCATCTTCGATCGGACTCCGCGGACGAGTCTAGGCCTACTGCGATTTATTCTTTGGCTGGGTAGGAATAGATTGTTCTTGCTTCAGTATATCTATGGCCTGAATTTATACGTAGTGTTTGTATGAGTAGGACGAGTCTGTCTTATATATGGATATCTTTACATTTCTAAGTCGAACTATGTTGGTTGTCGCTAGAAAAGGTCAAAGGCTATGCAGCGGAAGTATCGCTAGCAAGGGGTGTGATTCATGGCTGCCATCCTGTCTGGATGCAGAATTTTGTTGTAGCCGGCCTATCGCCGAAAAAAATGATCTATAAGTAGATGGGGAAAAGTGATAGTCATTTAGACATGTTGTATGTACTTTACCCCAGTGTTTATTCTCTTTTGCCAAGGAATGGCAAAGTTATATTTCGCATAGAAAGGTAAAACCACAATTTATTATGAACTTGGGCTTCGCCATCGTTGTTGATAAACAGATGCACAGTGGTACTTTTGAAAAGAATATTTATTCAAAGGAAGACGACATTCCTATGTATCAGCACTAGATTATATGATATTAGTCAATTACTTCTATGATAGAAGTCATGAAGAAATGAGGACATTTAACGAATGATCAATTTTGGTCTGGGTCCTATAGTGAGTGAAACTCACGAGAGAAGAACAGCCATGTTGAAATTCATATACTTTGTATTTATCGAGTGAGAAAAAGGGATGCCTGTACTATCGCTCGATGAACCAAGAGATCACTGCTACATGTGAGAACCCATGTCTGGGATTCCTATATCTTTATGGAAAATATATATATTGAACTTTACGTGAAGGGATATTCACTAGACGAGGTTAGGTCTAGGAGCCTTCCTATATCTTGGTTATGGTCTGACGTGCCCAGTCAGTAAAGCCAGATGATTTACATGATGGAACTCTGAATACTTATTTACGAATGCTCCATTATGATATTTGCCAAGCATGAATGCTAACTTAAGATGATATTCCTGTGATCAACATTATGCTGTCTATGTCGACATTTGTTCCTGTAACCATACACGTACTGTCCAAGTGTGCGTCCCATTAAATGTTATAAAAAGACCACCGTAGTTCCAGTACTTCTTGAATTCGAACAGTGTGAGTATGAGTGATGTACTATCAACCTGTCAACTCTATCGAATCATTCTACCATTCGCGTTCTGACAATCACATACACACTCATTGTTTACACTCACATTCTTGTCGGAGCCTCATCACGTTCCAGGACAAGATGACCTGTATGACCAAAACTGTGCTGGGTTTAATGAGTTGACAATCGTTACACTTTACTACACCAGTCCCAACATCTACATTTATCAACTGGTGGACATTCACGTCATTTAACAAATAAAGCGTGATTCAGCAACTAGTAGCCAGTATGAGTAAACAACTAAACAGAGTTTAACACACACCACTAGTCAAAACTCCGTCGGAATATTACTGACGTTAATATGTTACTTGCCACACAGGCTAAAAATGTACTTGAGTTCTTTCTCAGGAAGAACTAAATATGGCGCGATAGGCATGTTACTCCATTTAACCTTTAGAGTACTTGTAAAGATTATGCACCAAGGCTTTTAAGGAAAATGTTTCAGTTCTTCACAGATATCACTCATCAGTACTTAACGCTGGCAAAGTTGGAGTCCCCCACTATTCATTGAATAAAGGAAAAAAAAACACATATAAAATAATTATACATACTATATACTTGGTTATAACTTACATTTTAAACTGGAAGCGTAGCGCTTGACTTATCGTTTAAATTCCCGTGAAGTAGTTATATTTAAAAAATCAATCATCATGAATTAGAAATACATATAAATATATTTCGTCAATACTCATGAGGCATCAGTGCATTTACTAGTTAGTTTAAAATATTCTCGACTGAGTATTTAGCAGTTAAATTTAATTCCTTATAGCTACCTGGTTTTAAGCTAGAAATATAATTTATTCTGCTTTCCACTGAAACACGTCAGCTAGAGAATATAACAAACTTATAAATTAAGCACTCTGCACAAAAATCTAACTAGTGAAATAAGCGATTTAACACTTTAAACACTTCACACAATACTAGATATCTAATATGTAATATTTACCTCCGCACAGAACTACAGATTAATACCACGAACTAGAATCATTCAATATAGTAGTCTAGAACTCGGCAAAATGTTGCCCAGAAACTAAAGACTTTTCAATACACAAGATATTTCTTCTAGCCTGGCGATCTGTCTACTGCAGATTTAGGAGTACGAATGAAATCTAGTTTCAAACTCTGGTTAATATCTTAAACCAGACAAAGGATCCCACTATTTCGCAAAATCCCGATCTCTCCCCTTCTCATTAACACCTACGTTAACTAGGAGACTACTATGAACTGTCACTCGTGCGTCTTGACACCTCACGCCAAGAAATTGGCCCTTCTGAGCGAATGCGTGAGTGTCATATCACACTTATCGCCGAGACCAAACCGTATAAGCTACGCGTTAGATGGAAATTTCCAGACAAAGTATCTGCTCTGAGCGAGCATGTCTGGCGCGATTCACACCTCCGTCTAACTATCGGACAGTGAGCGCTCATGTCAGATGCGAATGCCAGACAACCGGTCTCCACTGCAGAGGGCAATTTTCACACTTCGCCGGGAGCTAGCCTGACGAAACGCCCGTGTCATGAGAAAAGTACAGACGCATGTCTGCTATCTCTGTCTGAGTTAGACGAATATTCCCAGTTTCGTCCACTGAAATCTACGTAATAGAATGCGTATCAGTATGAGAAAGAAAAACGGTAAAGTGAGAATGGGAAAGAAAATATTTTTCGCAAACGAACGAATTCGAAAAATACAGGAAAAGGGTAAAGAGTGATAATAAAATAGAGGACACGGGTAGAAAAAAGAAGAGAATATAGAAAATTTATTGATCATAATTCCTATGCGACACATAGAAAGAAGAGAAAGTAACACATCGAAAGAAACACCAGGCAAAACAAGAAACAAAAAGAAAAAAACAAACGACATGAAGGCTATCACCTCAGGAGCGCATTCCCATAGCCAGTTACTGACATAAGCATAAATAAATTATTCGTTTTTTTATGCCACTTTACAGTAGATTCTTATGTTTGTAACTATAAAAATATCATATAAAGTAATACTGCAATAACTTCAATGCTGAAGCAGAGGCCATGAAACCGGAACCGGAACTCTTAATGAATACAAAGCACATACAGAACAACAGACAGTAATCTTTGCCGATGCCTTCTCAGTAATAACAGCCCTGAAAAGCCACCAGGTTAAAGGATTGAAAGATGTGATAAACTCACTTAAAAGCCTGGCTAAATGCTTCAACAAGTGCACAGTGCAGTAGGTACCAGCCCGTTGCAACATTTCAGGCAACGAAAAGGCAGATAAACTTGCTAAAGACAGAGGAGCCCTGCAACAAAACGATATAGAGACAACTTACGAAATAGCTAAAACAACTATAAAAGCCATAGTCAAGTCCAAATGGGACACAGAACACTCAGGTCACATATCGCCAGCTATCTAGGCGAGACCAGGTCATCATTTTCCGCTTACGTACTGGTCACAATAGGTTGAGGTACCATCTATATCACAAGTGCAGGATTGGTCCAACAGATCTCTGCTCCAATGGCACCAGCCCCATGACAGCCGAACACCTGCTTCAGTCCTGCCTAACTTACAGCAGTGAGCGGAGTGGCATATGGCAACAACCCACTTCTCTCAAAGAAAAACTGTTTGGAGATGTCAGGAACCATGAGCTGACTACTAACTTTATTAGAATTATTAATGTAGAACTCTAAGGGCGAACAAAGAAGAAGTAGAAGAATAAGAAGAAGAAGAAATCATATATATGGAAATAGTGTTATTATGATATGAAACTCTATACAGAGCGATACAACTGCAGGCAATCTGATCATCAGAAGTAGTCCCCCCTTCGATCAAGTGTTTCGGTCCCTTAATCTCCTTAACACTCTAATGGGGGCGGGCACACTTAGGTCATGACTCCCAGGTGTCAGCCTCCTGTTGTCTAACGCAAAGAATTGAACCCACTCCACCTTGGTTGCAGCTTTCAAATTCACTCCTATTTCCTGTCTATTTTCTGCCAGCTGGAGGCAATTGTGAAAGTAACCCCTATGTTGAAAACTGTCTCACGTTCCCCAGCCCGTTGCGGTTGTTCCACAGCTAGCACGATGCCTTTTCTGCAGTTTCGCTCAGCCTCTTAAGTTCCCTTGTTCTTGACTGTCCCCTCAACCCCTACAGTTTCAGTAGATCATACACTGAGGCAGCCACGAGATCTCTTGCACCCACCTCAACAGCCATGACCCTTGCAGTGAACCCATCGCGTCTCAAGTCCGCGGCCAGATCATTATACTTGGCCTCTTTGAACGAATGTTGCTCGTCCAATCTGGATTCAAATGGCACAGTCAGCTCAATCATTATAATATGGTGCGATGATGAGCAATGCAGAACTATATCTGGCCGTCTTCGAGATCTTCTGATACTCTCTGGATATGTCCCTAGTCCAGAAAGGTCTACTGCCATCCCCCAGTCATTTGCACAGTCAAGAAGTGATGATAAACTGCTACTTGATTTACTTGGTTTGGGATGTGCTGACTTTCCTGCTCTCAGAAAGTATGTATTTGCGGTGCTTGGTCTGACTTTGCTGTTCGCCTTCACACTTGCCAGGTCTATTGTAGCAGCCAGTTCATTTAGTACTTTGGTGTGGCGCCGTGTGTATCGCCCTTGCCCTAATGACACCTTTCAAGCTGAGAGCACGTGTTCAAGTGTCTGCCTCTCGTGGCACAAGTGGCACTGCGCATCATCAGACTTTCCCCATTTCACAAGTTTTGCAGATGATGGCAGGAGGTCATATATTGATCTGATAATGAAGCTGAGTCTAAGAGGCGCCATATATCATTCCATGTTGTTACGGGTTGCCTCTCCTTTTTTTCTGCAGTAGAAGTCCACCTGTGGCCAAAACTCAAGAGTAACTAATGTGGGTCTTCAAAGGTGTCTACCTTCGCACAAGATTACTCTTGGCAGAGGTGTAGATTGAAGGATAATGATGCTTCTCCTTCAAGGGAATTTTCATACGATATTTCAGATGTCAAGAACAATGCTGCAGTAGGCGGAGCAATGTTAACTTTAGTATCTGACCCGCCGCCTTTCATGAAGATGGTTATGCAATACTTAATGTTAGCCCGTTCACCCCCCCCCCCCCCCCCCCCACCCCCAACTGATTTAAATCAGTGAAATTCCTCTTATTATTTATTTGGCTCTATAGATGTAAATATAGGTGTATATATATATATATATATATATATATATATATATATATATATATATATATATATATATATATATATATATATATATATATATATATATATATATATATATATATATATATATATATATATATATATATGAAAGATTCTGGATCATACGCTTGCTCTCATATCTATGGTAACTAAACAACTATAAATTTGGTAAAATAACATATAACAAATTTAATAATCAATTATTCTTTACCAGTTTAAAATAAATATGAAAAGATGGGTGAAATTTTAAACGTTTTGTCTTCATAGAGACTTTATAGGGGAATTATAAAAGTCCGTTGCGTTCGCCTTTTAATAAGAACTTAGTTCTTCAAATGCATGAGTACTGCAGCAGATATTTCGTCACGTCTTTTGTGATGAGGGCACTTCTCTACACAACTCGTCCAATGTAGGTGGCTAGTGTCGAACCCAGCTCTTGAATCCCAAGATAGTGGCAAAGACTCTTACTTCAAACGGCTTGTGCTTGAATTAACATTATCAAGTTACATATTTCTCACACAATGATACATACACACTATGCATATGTGAAGTAATCATTACTCACTTACTCTTTGTTTCATTCGGAGTCTGGGGTTACTTCTGTTGTCGGTTTTCTGTACTGGTCACAATACAAGAAGCAAGAAGCAATCACCAGCGCTTACTGTAGTGGTGTATGAATATGCTATTTTCATATGTTGAGGTTGCCAGCCTCGTATCACTTGCATAACCCCTCAGCAAGTAAAACATGTTACATTCACGTTGTAAAATATATGTTCACAACCTACCCCAAATTGAATCTAGAATCTCCGGGCACATTTTAATGGACACATCAACTTAGGTTAGATGCTTCGAACAATTGGTTTGGGGTAATTTTAGAATCCCTCTTATGACGGGTGCTCTGATTCCTTAAGTATCCAGTCTTTGTATTTAGAAAATGCGGGTTTTCTTTATAGTTTCAAAGATGCCCAAATTCTCTGATTTGTCACTTAATTTGGAATTCGGTCTTATTCTTCTCTTGCTCCTGGGAGTTGTTACTTTGACGTCTTGCAAATGCAGTTTGATTTCGCCTCGGAATTTGTTAGATTATATTCTCATGTCTCACTCCAAGTCCCACATGGTATTTCCGACAAACTTGCCAATCGGAGCTATTGTTTATTTCCTGCTCTCGATTTGGTCCAATCCTCAGCTTAGATCTGGGTGTGTGTAACGAACAGTTTTAGTGTAAGGGGAAGTAAACTGGAGTATGTCAGTAGTTGAAATAGATTTTGAGTTATAGCACTTAGTTGCTTGTTAGCTATCGAATTATTTAGAGAGTATCTCGTGATAGTTTCGAGAGACAGATTACAGACAGCGTGAAAAGCGCTGATATATTTATTCTGTAATGTTTGAGCGGAGTGAGAATAGCTCGCGGCTAGGAGCAGATGATTGATTGACTGAGTTGTGTTGACCGTGAGGAAGTCTCGTGACGGTTTTTGAGCGGGACGAGTGTGTTATCTAGGGAGAGTGTTCCGGGCGTTTTGACCGGGTAGGAAGACAGTGTTTTTGGGAAGTGTGAAATGCCTGTACAGTGCTGAATTTAAAATGTCGACGGATTTTTCGCTGTGGGTACAGCGTAGTATGAAACTGCAGTTTTGATTATTGTGGAAATGTTTATAACTGCAGTGTGCAGTCTTTAAAGGCCAATATTTCACGTGATGACATTATGAGTTATTTGTAAACTGCAGTGTAGGCAGTATTTTGAGTACTAAGGCCAATATTTCACGTGATGACATTATGAGTTATTTGTAAACTGCAGTGTAGGAAGTATTTTGAGTACTATGGCCAATATTTCACGTGATGACATTATGAGTTATTTGTAAACTGCAGTGTAGGCAGTATTTTGAGTACTAAGGCCAATATTTCACGTGATGACATTATGAGTTATTTGTAAACTGCAGTGTAGGAAGTATTTTGAGTACTATGGCCAATATTTCACGTGATGACATTATGAGTTATTTGTAAACTGCAGTGTAGGCAGTATTTTGAGTACTAAGGCCAATATTTCACGTGATGACATTATGAGTTATTTGTAAACTGCAGTGTAGGAAGTATTTTGAGTACTATGGCCAATATTTCACGTGATGACATTATGAGTTATTTGTAAACTGCAGTGTAGGCAGTATTTTGAGTACTAAGGCCAATATTTCACGTGATGACATTATGAGTTATTTGTAAACTGCAGTGTAGGAAGTATTTTGAGTACTATGGCCAATATTTCACGTGATGACATTATGAGTTATTTGTAAACTGCGTGTGGGCAGTTCTCTTTGGATTGTTATGAGAGGTGGAGACATTGTTCGGCCATATTAGGCTAAACTGCGAGTGGGCAGTCTCTTGGATATTTTGAGATGTGTTTTGTAACCTGTATTTCTTGATGTCATTTGTATGGTGTTGTGGCGTGAATAAACCGTTATTAAAACGTCAACAGCATCTTCACTCCTTCCATGACTTTCACATGCGTTATTGTGGTGTATGACTGAATTAACACACGCCCTCTGCTGACATTCCAGACGCAGTGACATCGTAGTTACACATACTTATAAATAGCCCTGTGTGGGCGTAGTCGTACTACAGAACCTCGACGTAGATTTACAATATGCCTGTGTGGCGGAATTAAGAAGTCACCCACGTCTTTAACAAAGTTAGGATCTATATATGATAGCGTCGTGGGGTGCAACAGTCTTTAACCCACACGTCTTATCAGTGACAGTATTCAACAAGAAGATAGATACTTTCAACAATAATGACCTCTTGAAAAAGATCCTAGTTTCAACAGTGGTGGCCAGTATGGGGATCGAACCCACGACATTCGCGTTATCAGCACGAATTTCGCGGGTGTCAGATCCTAGTTTC
Source organism: Oreohelix idahoensis (assembly GCA_024509875.1). Classification (NCBI taxonomy): domain Eukaryota; kingdom Metazoa; phylum Mollusca; class Gastropoda; order Stylommatophora; family Oreohelicidae; genus Oreohelix; species Oreohelix idahoensis. The sequence goes on along the minus strand of JAMPIV010003478.1, from coordinate 378,600 downwards.
AACAGTGGTGTGCTAGTTTTATAGGATCTGACACCCGCGAAATTCGCGTGATATTAATTCACAAGTGTTGGCATGTAGCCTGAGTGGCGTTAGTATATGAAAGACAGACATCACATTTGAGAGCTGTATCCAGGCTGGGAACTGTTAACTCAAGTCGCAAGTCGCAACTCGCAAGTCAAGAAATTTATTACTCAAGATTATGAGATGTCATGATATACAGTGGCGTCTGTATACCAGTACAAGTAATCATCTGGCAGTATGAACGAGCGGTGTACCTCCTTTCAACGAAATTGACAGACGGTGACCCATTTCCTGCTTTCCTGTGCGGTGTGTTAGCACGTAGCGTGCTGAATCGAGGACCTGAGCGGAATCGAGGTGTCAAGTTCCAATGCCTTTCTGTTGTCGATTGTTTTACCATTGTACTTTGTGATATCCAGGGTGTTAACGGAAAGGAACAGAAGAGTTTTCATTCAAGATAAGTGATTATGTTTGTGATGTGAACTGTGTCACCTTAACTATGTCAACGAGCCTTCCTGTGCTTTGCATCTCCTATACTGTTGAAATCTGTTGTTTTTGTTGTCTAATTCTATATAGACATATTATTAGGATTTAGTATTGATGCTAAGTATTGATGGTTGTATGATATATGTTGACTCCCCTCAGATGGAAGAGGAATTGATGATACAAAGTTATGAATAATATTTTTGGTATACATACTGAACTGTGGGAAATGGAAGGGTAATTGTCAGAACTTCTTGAAACATAAACTTGCGACATTAATAATTATATTGATATAGATATATAGTTAACTGAGTGATTGAATCACCATGGATTTTGATAATAATCCTGCAGATATAAGGCCTATGTTGGAGAGTGCATTGTTAATAGGTAGAGATGAAAAGGGATTGAGAGGTCCAAGACTTGGAGTATGGATCATGGACGATTTGTTGGTTAATGTGTCAGTATCCCTAAAGTTATTTGCTGAACATAACTTTAAGCTTCTTTGTAATTCAATAATGGCTAAGGATTTGATTGATTTGTTACAGCACCTTCGTGTGTTTTTGAAACAGTATATTGAGCTTGAGCACGGACATGTAGTTCAAAGTATATTCAAAATAATCCACAACGGTATTCCTGATGAGCAGAAAAAGGAATTAGGAAATGAGAATCAATTAAAAATCAACAAACAAAATGCTCTACAGGAAAGAGCCAATTTTCTACAGGATATTGCCGAAAAGAAGGAATTAAGAGAAACAGTGTCGAGACTAACAAATGATCTAGATAAGTCAAACACGGAACTTACTAAAGTGCAAGCGGCGTTAGATGCTGCATTGGGCAAAGTTAAAGATTTGGAAGATCAAGTGCGTTATAGAGATAGTGAAGTAAGTGATCTCAAGCAACAACTTCAGGAAAACAAAGAGAGGTGTAGTAAATTGGAAGCTGAGACAACTGACCGTGATAGGTCGTATACAAACACACTTCTTGATTTGTTGAATAAAGTAAATTCTGGTATTGAAGAAGAGAATTATACTGTATTTCCGAAGGAAGTTGAAGAACTAATGAATGATGAGGATAGTGAGAATGAAACACGACAACTAAGTGTAAATGAAGAAAAGGATGAGAAAGACAAATTAGAAGAGTTAACGACTGAGAGAGAGAGAAGATGATTAAGATTGAGAGATTGTTAACAGAGGAGAGAAGTAAAGTGTTGACATTTGACATATTAAATAGGAAATTAAGTGAAGAAATTTCACAAAAAAATGTTGAAATTGCAGAAAGTACAAAAAGGGTACAGGGTCTACTCGATGTTATTTTAAACAGCGGAATATGGTCTACTGTCAATGTTGACAATGCTAGACAGAAAGTTGTTTGCCAACAGGTTAAAAAGATCCAGCCCTATACAATCTGTGCTGATAGAAAGATTAGATGTGATAGACAAATATCTTTTCGGGGAAAATATAACTTTCGAAGATCTTTTGATTCTGCTTCCAATAGCAACGAATCTTGGCGGAAGTGTAATAGAGAGAATGATAATGTAACAGTCAGTCCTGATAAAAGCCTAAAGATTAAACGAGTAACTGATTTTGGAGGTTCTCAGAAGATGATAACAAGGGATAAAGTTATAAGTAGTGGTTCCAAGGATGAAACCCATTATAGGCGTAACGATAAAGATACTTATAGATCTACAGATGATACTGTAAACAAGCATATTGTCAAAGAAAAGAATGGAAAAAGTTTTTGTAGGAGAGAGGTTTCTAAGGTTAGAAAGTACCAAGGAAATTCATATGATAATAATTTTCCTTCTCAGAGAGATAAGAGACAAGTTAATGTATCTCAACAGTTTAATTCTCAGAATTTTGAAAATAATGGTACAGACAAATACAAGAAGAGTTTTCAATCGTGCAATAATTTTTCTGACAGATTTTTTGTGCGGAGTAGAAATGTTAATCATAACAAGCCTAACTGGGATTATAGACATAATAATAGTCTCAAACAAAGAGGAAATGATGATAAATATTTTGATCGAACGACGAATAAGTGCAATTATGCTAATTTTGCTCGACATGAGCCTAGAAGCATTGTTATTAAGCAAAGTAGCAATGATAATGATGTCACAAATACTACTGCTTGTTATGTTTCTGATTTTGAAAGAGCAGCACGCTGTTGTGAACTTAAAGGAAGAGTCGATGACAGCGTGGGGTGACCAGATTTCCACACGAACCACAGTGCGGGGTAATTGTTTGTTTAACCTCTCCGTTGTTCGTAGTAAATTTCACCATTCATTAAAATGGAATTTTCATTTGTATTTTTTGAACAGAGGCGACTTCTTGATATGGGTCAGCGCTCCTGTTTACGTTAACGGCTGTTTACGGTAGCGACAAGAATATAGGCCAAGATTGTGCCCGAGTGAGTGTTTTCTCAAGCAGAACATATCAGCGTGCTAACCATGATTCGACGATTTACCCCTAGTGTTTATGAGATGTCGGCAAGACCTATGGAGATTTTTTTTTGTTTGCGTTTGATTTTTGTTTTGTTTGTTTATTAGGACAGTAGATGTTAATGTATTCTATTGCATAGATCATTATAGGTTGTTATATTATGATCATCATCTTTACGCATCATTTGATGTCTATTGTTTTTCTTGATATGTATGACTGTTTTGATTATAAATTAGTTCATTTCGATGCTATTTTTATACTATTGTGTTTTGGATAATATGTAGTGTGTTAGATGGTAGTGACGTGTTGTTTACTATTCATGAATGCAATGAGCAGATTTATATTTAACCTTACTGGTTACAAACTTATGCCTATTTTTTATACTCTGGTGTAGAACTTGAAGTTTTTTTTTTTGGGTATTTGTTTTACAGATGTGTTGGGTAGAATAGTTTTGTATATGATGAGTTTGCCAGCCCTATGCACATACTCATTAGTTGTAATGTTACAATAATTACTTTTAATATATCAGGTGGAGATAGATATAAATTATTAACTGAATAACACTGTAGCTAAGCTGAACGTGATTGTCAGCCGGAAATATTTAAAGTTTAAATTGAACTGTATAGAGAAAATTAACAGCGTTTGCTGATATTGTTATTTGATTGAGGAATCTTGAGATCTGATTTAATCATTTGATTAGCTTACATTACGTTGTTTTCATATATTTGTAAACTTGTATTTTGGTAATAGTGTGTTTTTCTATGTGTTTCTCGGTGACGTATTTAAAAAAAAAAAAAAAACTTACACGTGTTGTGTAGTGTTTGCTTAGATGCAGGAATTGTTATATGTCTCTCATTTTGCTAAAGCTAGTTTTTTGTTAATTTGTTAATTATAGATTTGAATTAATTAAATTAAAATACTATTTTTATGTAACTTAGCATTACGAAATATTTTTGTACAGTATTTTTTGGAAAATATTTTTTTTCCCAGACATTGTAATTTTTTATTTTTGTTTTTGTGTATGCCTAGCGTTTGACTATGTGCTATGTTTGATATGTAGAGTAATGTTAGTTCTTTAAAGAAAGTTTTTTGTTTGTCTTTGGATGTTATGTTGTATTAGCGCTTGATTATGCGTTGGTCTTGTAGCAATGCTATCACTTTTTTGTGTGGTGTCGATAATTTATTGTTGATTATGTATAACTTGTATAACTTGTTTAAATTACTGATTATGTTTTGTTTAGTTATAAACTATTTTTTGTAGTATTAGTATAGGAATACTTTGTTATTTTCTTTTGTGCTTTTCGATCGTGTTTGTATGTATTTTGAAATACGTTGTTGATCTAAATACTTCTTTGTATACATTTTTATCAACGATCTCTATATTCATACCTTTTGCTTTCTATCTGTCTCTGTTGATTATCCTTCATTCCATTCCTTCTTTTCTATTGTCTTTTCAGTATGGTTTCATATTTTGGTGTACATTTCGTGCTTTATTTACGTTTCACTTCATTTTTCTTGTATACTTCTTCTTTCGCTTCTTAAACTTTCATTCTATGTATTGTTACTTTAATGGTATAACTTAATATAGTGTAACTACTTGTGATATTTGTAATTATTTTACATATAACAAATTGTTTGAATGTAATATTATTGTTTTTTCCTCATATTCTGATTTCATACTTACCTTTATTACGGATCATTTTTTCGTTTGCTTGATCTTGTCTTTTCTTGTACTATCGGTTGTTTCCTATTTAGTTGTGCTGTATTCACTTAACTTGGTTTTGTAATACATTATTTTTGGTATGCTTAGTTGATTACATTGGATACTTCATTTTTACATTTCACTTAATGCTTATATTTTGTAGATGTCTTATTTTAACTTAACTTAAAGTAATTCTTAGACACATATGTTAGAGATTCATTGTCCTTTTAATTTTTTGGGGATGTATTTGTTAAAAAATTGATAGAATCAATTTTTTTCCCTTGGGGGTGAGGTAAGATGTAACGAACAGTTTTAGTGTAAGGGGAAGTAAACTGGAGTATGTCAGTAGTTGAAATAGATTTTGAGTTATAGCACTTAGTTGCTTGTTAGCTATCGAATTATTTAGAGAGTATCTCGTGATAGTTTCGAGAGACAGATTACAGACAGCGTGAAAAGCGCTGATATATTTATTCTGTAATGTTTGAGCGGAGTGAGAATAGCTCGCGGCTAGGAGCAGATGATTGATTGACTGAGTTGTGTTGACCGTGAGGAAGTCTCGTGACGGTTTTTGAGCGGGACGAGTGTGTTATCTAGGGAGAGTGTTCCGGGCGTTTTGACCGGGTAGGAAGACAGTGTTTTTGGGAAGTGTGAAATGCCTGTACAGTGCTGAATTTAAAATGTCGACGGATTTTTCGCTGTGGGTACAGCGTAGTATGAAACTGCAGTTTTGATTATTGTGGAAATGTTTATAACTGCAGTGTGCAGTCTTTAAAGGCCAATATTTCACGTGATGACATTATGAGTTATTTGTAAACTGCAGTGTAGGCAGTATTTTGAGTACTAAGGCCAATATTTCACGTGATGACATTATGAGTTATTTGTAAACTGCAGTGTAGGAAGTATTTTGAGTACTATGGCCAATATTTCACGTGATGACATTATGAGTTATTTGTAAACTGCAGTGTAGGCAGTATTTTGAGTACTAAGGCCAATATTTCACGTGATGACATTATGAGTTATTTGTAAACTGCAGTGTAGGAAGTATTTTGAGTACTATGGCCAATATTTCACGTGATGACATTATGAGTTATTTGTAAACTGCAGTGTAGGCAGTATTTTGAGTACTAAGGCCAATATTTCACGTGATGACATTATGAGTTATTTGTAAACTGCAGTGTAGGAAGTATTTTGAGTACTATGGCCAATATTTCACGTGATGACATTATGAGTTATTTGTAAACTGCGTGTGGGCAGTTCTCTTTGGATTGTTATGAGAGGTGGAGACATTGTTCGGCCATATTAGGCTAAACTGCGAGTGGGCAGTCTCTTGGATATTTTGAGATGTGTTTTGTAACCTGTATTTCTTGATGTCATTTGTATGGTGTTGTGGCGTGAATAAACCGTTATTAAAACGTCAACAGCATCTTCACTCCTTCCATGACTTTCACATGCGTTATTGTGGTGTATGACTGAATTAACACACGCCCTCTGCTGACATTCCAGACGCAGTGACATCGTAGTTACACATACTTATAAATAGCCCTGTGTGGGCGTAGTCGTACTACAGAACCTCGACGTAGATTTACAATATGCCTGTGTGGCGGAATTAAGAAGTCACCCACGTCTTTAACAAAGTTAGGATCTATATATGATAGCGTCGTGGGGTGCAACAGTCTTTAACCCACACGTCTTATCAGTGACAGTATTCAACAAGAAGATAGATACTTTCAACAATAATGACCTCTTGAAAAAGATCCTAGTTTCAACAGTGTGGTCTGGTTGGTAATGCAATTCTTTGTCCGCGTGTTTAAAATGATTACTTTAAAATTTAAACTCGTTTCCTATCTTGTAAATATGGCATGCTTACCTCCGATTGCACTTGTGAAAACTTGCGAACACATCTGTGATCTCATTCCTCAAGGATTACTTCTGCCAATATTATATCCCCAGGCAGGTTATTTGTAGTAATTAGTACAAACACTCCTGAGCGGAAGCGATAAGCGATTATGCCTCGCTTCCCCCTGTTAACAGGTGAGGTAATCTTAAACTTAACCGGTGTTTTCATACACACCCACTTGGTTTCTTTTGTTTACTCCGCCGGTGTGTTTGGGCATGTGTGCGATAAACACCACCTTCAAGATTTGGCATACGCGTCTGACCAGATGAATTACATAGACTATAAATAAACAAACAACACACAAAGGTATGATCAGGCACTCAGTGGGAAAATAAAGAAGTAGAAGACCAGACAACAGAAAAACAACAGAAGTGATAGGCTTACCGGGATCGAATCAGGACCTTCCGAACGGCACCCACCGCCTAGCCACGGAAGCGAATCGTCACTATCCACTCTGCCAGCTAAGCATTACTAAAAATAATGCTTCACCGACAGAGGTCTAGCACGAACTCCCACGCGACCCTGATATGTACCATAGGACGACCCAGACTAATTACAGTCGCAATCACTGCTGCAGTTCCACTATTAAACAGTATAGGCCAGATTACACAAGACAAAGAATTACATAGACGGTCGACAAATCCTACCTCGTTTGTCGTATCATTACCGACACGAGGTGATAAAATTCTAATTCGCCGGCTTGTCTAATAGCCGTAAAGTGACAGAGAAAGTGTATACACATCGATGAAAAGGAAGAGGAAAATGTAGGCGCACAAAATATGCCAACTGATACGACGATGAGTGAGAAAAAATGGTCTGAAAAATACACGCGCAAACGTATTTTCACATATGTCAAGGACCTTTTCAGGGCTCCTTCTTATGTAGTTCATTAGTCTTGTTGGGCCTGCTGCATCGCTTTTACCATCTTCTTTTCATTCATCAGCCCCTCGTATCTCCTGAATTACCATGTCTCCGTGTTCCCTGTTTGATGCCTTGGACCGCCAGCGGATGTCACTATGGCTAAATCTCAATCTAATCGTCTGTGTGTATCCGATTACTTCCTCAGCTTGAGCTATTCTTGGGCAGCACCAACAGCGTCACTTTCCACTTCCTTCCAGTTTTTAGTGTGGGATGAATGGACTTAACTACGTCATCTGCTGACTCGCACAGCATCTTTGCGAGTCTTGCCTTTCCTGCTTTGTATTCTTCAACAATTGACCTGAAGGGAAGCACACGCTGTGCCTTATTGCAGTACCGTGCTACGTCGGATAGACCTGGTGGTATTCCTAGCCATTTCCTCGTGAACTTGTTGACTTTTTGCTCTATAGCTTCTACTGTACTGGTGCTTATTTGATATATAAGCAGTGGCCATAGCAATTAAGATATCAACATGAACTGAAGTTACCACAGTTTTAACTTTCCTAGCAGTTTGCTTTGGTCTATGATCTGTAGTCCTCTGCCATTTCTATTGTCTGTTGAACTGCCTTTGCCAAGACTTTTCACAGGTTCTTCAATAATAGTAGGGATTCTTTGGTTTGAAATCATGAATGTGACCTCAGATATCTTCTCTTTCCTGAATGATAGGCTTCTAGACTTCTTAGGTTTGAAGCTCATTCTGCACCAGCTGACTAGTTCACCCACGCGTGCTAACATTCTCCGGGCCTGGTGTTCATCTGATGTCACAATTGTTGTGTCATCCATGAATGTTTTAAGCGGTGGCATGTGACACTTTCCATTGAGTTTCGGACCTGTTGCAAATCCTTCAGCCGCTTTGAGGTTTACCTGCATAGCCAGCACGAATAGTATCGGAGAGATGGTATATCCTATCGCAATTCCAACTTGTAGGTCAATCCACTTCGTGGTGTACTCTACGGTAGAAAATCTGACAGAGAGCCCTGAGAAATACAGCTTCAGGATTGCTGCAATCTCTTGTGGAACATGGTACATTTCTAGGGCTTGCCACAACATCTGGTGTGGAACGGATCCATACGCATTAGCTAGATCCAACCAGATTACATGGAGGTTTGTTCTGTCAGACTTTGCCTTTTGGATTGCTTCCCAGATCATTGTGGAATGCTCTAGACACCCTGGTGTACCTGGGATATCTCCTTTCTGGATGGCAGTGTAAATATATTCATTCTCTAGGAGGTATGTGGTGAAACTTTTAGCGATCACTGTGGCGAATATCTTCCCTTCCACGTTAAGTAGTGAAATTGGCCTAAACTGACATGTCTGTGGAATTTTGTTCCTTCGGGAAAAACTGTTTCGATATGTCAGGAACCTTGACCTGACTACTGCCTTTATTAGAGTCTTTAGTGTAGAACTCTAAGGGCGAACGAAGAAGAAGAAGGAGAAGAAGAATAAGAAATAATATATATGGAAATATTGTTATTAAACTCTAGCCCGTGCAGTTCCCAGTGGCAGACTACATTTTAGGGGTCCTGAAGCTTGAACTCTTGGAATGGCCATTTTATAAATATAAAAACTGTTGGAGGATGGGAAAGAAACGTATTATAAACGTGGCTCAAGCTTCATTAGCTTTTGAGTAGATCTGCCTCTGGTAGTTCGTTTTTGGTTTCTGCGGGAACACTGAAAGGTAAGGACTGCTACTTTCTCAGACATTCTGTAAGTGTCAACTAACATGGGGTTATGCTTAGGACTGGCAACCTTGTCGAGTAAAACATTGCTATACAAACCACCACTGCAACAGCACTTGAATGCGTTGACACAAGCTTGTTGTCAGGAAATCAGCTGCTGCAGTGGTGACTCCGTGTTCCATAGGGAGCGGATAGTCAAAGGATGACACATCATTTGTAACTCTATACTTTTTCCTTTTAATTATGTGTTTATTATTGTGTGTACAAACCAGTACTAAAGAAGGTCTGAACTCCGTAGCGTTCCGCTGGGCTACACAGAGGCAAAAGGCTAGAATTGCTTGGTACAGAGAAAGTGCATATGGCCGACGCCAGCTCCTTTCGTGGAAAAGCTTTACGGGGATTCAAATAGCCTCAAACTGACTACTGCTTTCTTTGAGAACATTCAAGTGGACGTCTGAGAGTGTACGAAGAAGTAGAAGAAACTTTAGAGTCTACATGATCTGGTGTAGATCTATAATCCTTGTCATGCAGGGGTACGCAGTAATGAGAGAGCTGACAGACAGCATCAAGAGCACCCACAGTGGGCACACTGGATATGGATAAGGGAGAGATAATGAGAACAATTAATGATCGCCTGTTGGAGAATGACACTGCAATAGATAAATCATCAAGGTTAAGACTATTCGAATTTTGCATCAAACGTAAGGCTAGCAGAGATGGACGTATGAGAGGATGCATCCGTCGTGTATACAACCAGCGAGCAACAGGAACAGTTAGCATTCACACTTTTCGACATATACTGAGGAAGACTTAGCATTTGAGTTTGCCAGGAGTTCGATGATGTCGATTCTGTTCAACAATAACTACAACAATGAAGACGAACTACCAATAGAACAACACCGCTGCAAATTTAGAAGAAAATACCCATAATTTTGCGCATTTGCTATAAAGAGCACAAAACAAATGTCTATGTTAGAGAGAAGATAAACACCTATGCAGGCCACCAAGAACCACTTTTGTCAATAGTGAAACATCGAAAACTTGCCTGGTTTGGGCATGTAACTCGTCATGACTCCCTTTCGAAAACGATCCTTCGGGGAACAGTCGAAGGTAAACGGAGAAGAGGAAGGCAGAGAAAATCCTGGGCTGATAACATCAAAGAATGGGCAGGGCACGGTTTTTCCACACTTGTACGTATTGCTGAGGATAGAGAGCAGTGGAGGACCCTGTCTGCTGATGCTTCCACCATGGCACCCCTACGACCCATGACGGGTTACGGGCTGAGATGATGATGATGATGACCCATAGGTAAATACTAGAATACTAGATTCTTCTTCTTCTTCTTCCTCGTTCGCCCTGAAAAGGACGGTGGTTGCGTTGTGTCTGTTTACGCCTAAGCTGTGATATCTGCACCTTTCGGTCGACACATCCGACTTCAGCACGGCATTTTTTAGGGACCGGGTTTGCCTTCCCATTGCGATCCGCACTCGCTCAGCCAGACTGCACTGCTGCAGACTGTTTCCAGGACCACCACGTGGAGGTGGAGTGCGGTCTTGACCAGCTCTTGTTCGCTGGTCCTGATGCAAGCAGTACAGCTATGGGTCGCTGACTGCATTCACTATTGCTGCATCTTGGGGTCCCGAATACTAGATAATAGTCGATCTAAATTTCCCATCAAGGCAAGTAAGAAAATACTAGTAATTCCTTACAGCCAAACATTTTGTATAAACACCGGCCGTTGATCTTCAGGGATTATTGACGAGTCGCTTCTTATTTTCAAATGTTTATATACTCACTTAGATGCATTGCATTTACATGAAACAAACGTGATAGCAAAGAGCAATAACTATCACTTGACAAATATGTTTTATGTTTTAATTTTTAGAAATATAACAATACAATTTAAAATGATCAATAACCTACAGTTTAAAGAAAAAAGATCTTCCAGTTATGAAATTATATGATGAACACGTTAGATCTGACGCTGTTTTATATTATATTAATATGAGTTAGCACATCATGTAACATATTGGCAGTTAATTGTCGTTACAGTGATGCATGTTCCATATACATTAGCTGGATAGCAGTGAAGAAATAACAAGTTATAAATAGAAAGGGAGTTTTTAATTCCCATTTATAATTTGACGTGAACAATTCTCACTGAATATTTGAGCACATTCGAGAATGTTTGCTGACTTCAGCACTCCGTAGAAAACATATTTGTAGTATTCACCGATATGGACAGTTTTTGTCAGTGACAAGACAATCGTCTTTTGAAAGTCAAGACTAATGTGTTACTGATGACTGTATCTTTATAATGACATCTGACTAACACATTAACAGATCATCATAAAAAAGTTCACTTCGTGCACGGCTAGTATCTTTAACTCTTGATCAAAGATGTTTCGGCAATATGCACATGGTTATTTGAGATCACAGACTGACAAAATCAAGGTCGTCATAATCACATACACATGAAGTACAAAACAGTCTTTTTTAACTTGGTACTGCGAAATAATAATTATCTTTTGAGCAATCTGAAGTAAGAAAAAGAGACATGTTATGCCTTACAACTAGCCCCTGCACAGCCAAGTGGAACAGTCCTAATTACAATAGTTTTGTCATGACTGTTTAATGGGAGAAGATCGACTACAATGACAAATATGGGAAACCAAGAAGCAGGAATCTCGACCTCCAGGACGACTCAGAGTTCGCTGGGAGGAAATTAGACAATCTCTGAAGGTCCGAGGACTAGATTGGAACCAGGCCAGGAGAAGGACAGCTGATAGGATTGTATGGCATTCTCTCTGGCAAACCTCTACACCTCAAGGTAGAAGAGGAAGGACTAAGTAAGTAAATTTTTTTGCAGTTGTGAGAATATGTTGTCGTCTGGAGTTCGCCGATATGAATCACAAATACATTTTCCAATACTTTTTCCGTCTTTACTTTTCAATGTCTATGTCCATCGTACGTTAACCGTCTTCCCGCGAAATGAATGTATGTAACTACTATTGTGTGGATAAAAACTTCGAGTTTCATAATTATTGCAAACAAAATTAACACTTTTAATTTCTTTTAATTATTATGTAATTTCTGCCTCTCTGGTTTATATCTTTAGTGTTCTGTATGACAATCGGGAAACAGTGGACTCTCTAAATTTCACAGATTACAACAACTGAGGATTGTTAACAAATGAACATCTGCCTGCAATCTCAACACATTTCTCTACAGACAGCTTGAATATCAAAGAAATCTTATCAATCCACGCTCGTGGCGTTAGGAGCCGAGATCATGACAGAGTACACAACTAATTCTTCATTTCCCAAGCCTGCTATGACAACAGTAGTGACAATCTCTTCAAATCTTGACATTTATGTCAGTGATGCCACACAGAAAGTCATCAGCATCGCCATTTTTCTGGTCGTAAACCCAATAATCTCCGTCGCTGGCATAGCCACAAGCATCATTAACATCACTGTCTTTATTAAGTCTGGGTTTTCCGATACAGTTAATATTACATTACTCGGCCTGTCGGTATCTGATCTATGTCTTCTGCTGGTGACACTTTGGGAGAGCGTGTGTATCTTCCCGCCCTTTCAGCAGGCAGATATCCCATTTGACCCTAACGACACTGGCTATATTACAGGAGGGATACCACTTACTTACTTTGGCAGAACAACAAGTTGGATAACAGCGTTTATAACGCTAGAGCGATATCTGTGCGTTGCCTTCCCTTTAAAAGTAAGTTCCATTGTGTTTTCTATGTATCATATCTAACTCTTTATTTGTTTAAAAGGCAACACATTTAGTTAGCTTGGTTGGCAGAATAGTCTCGGTCTATACCAGTGGTCTATAACAGTGGTCTATAACAGTGGTCTATAACAGTGGTCTATAACAGTGGTCTATAACAGTGGTCTATAACAGTGGTTCTCAATATGGGCCATATTACACCACCCCTCCCTCCCTGCCACGGAGTGTTTTTGGGTTCTGTTTGCTTGTATGAATGATCCTCTGCTCCAGTTGGAGCTTTATTGATATGTTAAGTTGTTGTTAGTTGTGTATGCTTGCGCTGTGGTATTTTTGCCACATGCGATGTTGTGAGCTGGAATTCAGCCAAGTTGCAAACTATATACGATCGAATGGTGCTCAGTGAAGTGTGTAAGAGTTTCACGAGTTTTGGTGAACATGGAATGAGAAGGATGGGCAGGGATGTGTGTTGGTAGACGGTAGACAGCGAGTAGCGTAGAGGAAGAGAAGGGTGGATGGCTAGAAAAGAGATGTGTGCGATTGGAGGGCCAGTGATGTTGTGTAGCGGATTTATTTATGAAGTAGGTTGCTGATGTATTTTTTCTGAGTACCAGATTGGTTGTGAAATACTATGAATTTGAAAAGTCTTCTGTGACCGTAATGGCCCTGCGCTCATTGTGACGTTTTGCTATATATATCTAACGAAGATTGAACTAGCCGTTGGAGTTTTTTTAATCATAAATTATTACCTGGACAGTGAACCAGACGGTGGTGTATGTTTGTTGCTTGAGTCACTAAATTTCTAGACCCACCCATATACACCCCACCCGTCACCCCCCTACCCCAGGGAGTCATGCCATATTTCTAAGGGGCCACAGTAAGATGATAAAGTACCAGTTTTCCAGCTAACAGCGACTATGAGTGGGGTCACAGAGATAAATGAGGCTCAGAAGTGGGCTATGAGCAAAAGAAGTTTGAGAACCCCTGATCCATACTATTGGTGATGTTATTCAACTTTCTCCTAGCAATAATATTTGTAATATTATTTTGTCATTCCTGAACTTTGACATGATCACGCCCCAAATATTTCTGTTAGGTTGTTCTTTCATTTAATACCAATTTTGTCTCATTTTGATGATCTATATCCCGTTCTACCCAGATGCAAAGCCCGTAATTTTATTTTAGGTGGCATATCCAAATGTAAGCCACATTGTGGTCTATTGTGTATAAGTTACGAGTCAGTCAGATGAATTCAATTATACGATCACTGATTACGCGTCAGTTCCACAGGAGAGCTGCGATATTTCAGAGAAAAGGATACCATCGACTTACGAAAGAATAGAAGATGATTTACTGTTAGAAGAAACAAAACACAATTTCTCTTATTTATAATAGTTGTAATGTGTGTGGCAGTAGTGGCTGAGATGTGAAGATATTCTTCGATAACTAGTAATCACTTCATACTAAATTAGCTGCAAATATTATATTGCCAGTTAAAACATCATAGTACAACATTCTAAGATACATCATTGTTAGCTACAACTAGATAATAAACGATTCTAGAAGATTTCTCACACTTCATACAACACAATTTTCTTATATCTTATGTTCAGCTAGAACTTATTACTTAAAGATTTCAGCGATCCTATGACCAGCTAAAATCTTACACACCTGATTTAAGAAATTCTACAACTAGCACAAGCTATGCACACAAGAAACAATCTTTAAGCCTTTAAATAAATATTTCAAACGTATAGATAAATATATCTTCAAAACGTTTTGCTGTCTTAACTTTTAGTGCTACATATGACGTGGAAAATTCAGCATGAGCATGTTAAATGGTATTGCTATAAAGATGTCACTAATGGGTATTCGCGCATAATAGACGAACTGAAATAGTATAACAAGATGACAAATGTGGACCTAATGGAAAATATTAGACAAACACTAGTGCAGCAGCAGGTGAGACTAGCCTGGCATTGGAAAGGACATACATTAGAAAACCAGCTGATGTCACGAAAAGGCAGTCCCTGTTCTGGAAACCCCAAGGTAATCGAAAATTGGGAGACCAAACACTACAAGAAGAAGAGAATGAAAAAATAAATTAAAGGAGCAAAGATGACACAGAAAAAACATAGAAAGAACAGGAGGGTTTGGCGTGATGTTGTTGATGAATGGTCCTCGATGAAGAGCTGAAAGATAACCAAGATGATAATCTATTTGGACAGTCTTTTAAAATGTTTCTTTAAATATTAATTAATTGACTACTGATATATCTTCAAGCAGTTTTGAACCTATGAAACTTCATCTTTCAGGTGAAAACATTGACCACTCCAAGACGAACAGTTTTAGTTACCATGGCAATATACATACTAATGGCTGCAACTGTAGCTCCTCTGCTGTATACCAGTCGTCTGGAAATGAAGTTCTTCCCTGACAGAAACACAACCAGACTCGGGCTTGTCTTCACTTCGGACAGATTCAGCGTGGAACAGTTCACAAACCCAATCAGCAACGTCATTGTCCAGATCGGATCCTTTCTCGTTGTCGTCTTATTCACTGTCCTTCTTATTAGCAAACTGAAACGCAAAAGCAGATGGCGCGAAAGGACATCAGATAAGGCAGTCTTGCTGTCTCGTAGAGACCAGACGATCACCAGAATGATAGTTTTAATTTCTGGTAACTTTATAGTTTGTTACGCTGGCATAACCATAGAATACACGTGGGGATTGTTTGCGCCAGATTTTACCTCCAGCTTGGCGTATAGAAATTTATTTTTGGTCTTTTCAGCCTTTGCGATTATGACCCAAGAGGTCAACGCGTCAATCAATTTATTTATCTATCTTAAAATGAGTACAAAATATAGGCAAGTATTTAAAACTGCGTGCTGTTGTACGACAAAGAGAGCTGTAGCTTGAAATATTATTATAGAAAATCCTAAACCAGCCCTGCTAAATGTAGACCTGTAGTACGCTAGATCTGCTCTAAACTAAAAAAAATTTACAATATCTTTCACAGATCAAAGAGTGTTTCAGCTGACAAGCTTCCCTAACATCACCAAACTACACCTGCTTTTATCGTAACCCATGAAATAGAATATGTTACTTCTGCGGAATCGACAGTTTAATTATACTTTTCTATGATGTCGAATACCTTGTCGCAAGCAGGTTTATGGTTAAGGTTAATATAGTCCGTTCGGAAATTCGTGCCCACAGAAAGCGTCAATTTTCTCCAAAACTGTTTGTTGTATGGATATGAATTTTTGCATGCAGTCTTAGATTTTCCATGCAGTTATTAATATATTTTTTGCCCTTACAAAACTCATGTCATGTTCGAATTTTCTTCTTCACGTTATATAACAAATTCTTACTGTTGTCTGGGTTAATTTTTAGTAGTTTTACAAGAAAGTTACAAGATCCGTTGAAAAAAATTTCGAGTGCGCACCTATTGTACATAGTCGCGAGTAACTAATTCAAACCAAAAAAAAAAAATATTTATTTCAAAGTCAAAATACGTAAAGGCACTATTTTATTTAGCACATAAATTGCTTTTGACTAATATTCTCCAAAAGCTCCATTGTGTTCACTGTAAAATGTATTTAAAAATGCGTTTTTCCAACTTTGAAATTCATCGTGCAATACGGTACGATGTTTTTTTTTTAATTTTCAGTTTGAAGAGTATTATTTGTAGTTTTTTTATGTTTTGTTTTGCACACCGTTTTTAAGATAAATCAATTAAGTATGACCAGCTGATATGTTTGAAAAACCTGAGCCAGTAAAACTGTTAATTAACCCGTACATAATGTGGAATATACAAGGTAGCATTAGTAACATTATTGTTAGTAAGCACGAAGAAACAATTCAACATAGTCTATATGTAGAGAAACCACATATGGTTTTTAATAACGCAGAAGGGTTGAACGTCATAGAAAGAACTCGACTTCACCAGACATTCCACAAAATGAGATTCACATCGCTATTCATGTTTACCATCTCATGTTTACTGACAGAAAATCATAGACATCATATGTTCACCAGGTCATTCCCATTTTCAGTCTTTTGTTGCTAGTAATAGGAACATTTCCACAAACAAAAAAATCGCAAAAACAAAATCGTAAGTATATAAATAAATGTCTTTTGTCCCTTTTCAAATACAAGCGATCTGTATTTATTTTCATTGTTTGATTTTATTTTTTAACTTACAAACCACTTTACTGTATATTCTTTGTTACCTTACTCTTTGAAGACATTTTGCATGAAAGCAATGTTTACATATTCAGTTTTATGGTAATGTTTAACGGTATTTTCTGTCAATTACAGCCGACCACGTATCTGTTAGTTGTTAAATTTCTGTCACCGGCTTGCTATTTCTCCCTTCCGTTTTAACTAATTCCTTACCTACATTTTCACTTACCTCATCCCTGACTGTGTTTTCTTTCCCCGCATCCTTGACTTGTAGTCTCATTTACCTTAATTATGTTTTTGTATTCTCCTTTACCTCATCTCTTACATGGAGTCTAATTTACCGGATTCTTGACCTGAATTTTTTGCTACCACATCCTTTACCTCTAGTTTGCTTTACCTCCTCCTGAGCTGTAATCTTGTTTACCGCATGTCTTACCTGCAGACTCCTTTACCTCAATCCTTACGTGCAGTCACCTTTACCCTAATTTTACACGTGTATTCTCCTTTACCTCATTCTTTACCTGCATTTTCCTTTACCTCATTTCTTACTTGTATTTGTCTCTACCTCATTCCTTAAGTATATTCTGCTTTACCTAATTTCTTAGATGTAGTCTCACGTACGTCATTGTTTACTGTAGTTTCCTTAACCTCATTCTCAACCTGTCTTGTCCTTGACCTCATTTATTACACGTACTACCGTATTCCTGATGTGTATTCTAATTTACCTCATAATCCACTGATATTATTCCATCATTCTCTACTTTATTCCTTCAGTCTCTATTGTATTCCGTCATGACTAGCGATTATTCACTTACATAGGTAATATAATTTTCTCTGCAGGATTTACAAACCTAACTTGTACACTCCTCTCTATTGCCTAGTTCAACGACACGTAGAACTATTCTGTTCAACTATTCAGTATTCAACGACTGTTTAAGTAATTATTCATTATTCAGTTTTTTTTAACTATTCAGCAGTTTCAAGCGCCATAAATAACACATAAGGAAGGGAAACCCGAGGCCTGTAAACAGTAAATTAATATTAGACAAACATAAAGGTATGTTTTCAGGCACTCGTAAGAAATAAAGAAGTAGAACACTTGGACAACAGAAAAACAACAGACGTGAGTGGCTTACCCAGGGTTCGAACCCCGTACCTTCCGTACGACAACTCCGCCTAGCTATCAAGCGAATCACACTGACCCCACGGCCAGCTAGGCATCCCCAAAAAAAGATGCTTTGCTGGCTATTTATCAGTACGAAACACACAAGATAACACCGGAAGTATACAGTGGGCAAATCAGCCCTTAAATGACGCAATCACTTCTGTTGTTCTCCTATTAACAGTATGTGTCAGTCCAAACAAGACAAAGACCTTGATACTGGGTCCAGTAAATAGTAGAAGACTTAAGGACATTAGTATAGAACAGAGGGTAGGTTTCTGGTATTGTATAAACATAAATAACACATAAGGAAGGGAAACCCGAGGCCTGTAAACAGTAAATTAATATTAGACAAACATAAAGGTATGTTTTCAGGCACTCGTAAGAAATAAAGAAGTAGAACACTTGGACAACAGAAAAACAACAGACGTGAGTGGCTTACCCAGGGTTCGAACCCCGTACGACAACTCCGCCTAGCTATCAAGCGAATCACACTGACCCCACGGCCAGCTAGGCATCCCCAAAAAAAGATGCTTTGCTGGCTATTTATCAGTACGAAACACACAAGATAACACCGGAAGTATACAGTGGGCAACTCAGCCCTTAAATGACGCAGTCTGGAAGGAAGAGCTGGAGAAGAGAGGGATGGTCATAAGCAGCTCTAAAACAAAATCCATGGTGATATCACGAGAAGAAAGACGACATCAGATTAAGCTGGGAGAACAGGTCATGGAGCAGGTCGACCACTTTAAATACCTCGGAGCTATTATAGACGGAAAGGGACTCATCAAAGAAGAGTTGGCCACTCGAAAAGCAGCAGCTGGGAGACTTCATTTAAGGGCTGAGTTGCCCACTGCATACTTCCGGTGTTATCTTGTGTGTTTCGTACTGATAAATAGCCAGCAAAGCATCTTTTTTTGGGGATGCCTAGCTGGCCGTGGGGTCAGTGTGATTCGCTTGATAGCTAGGCGGAGTTGTCGTACGGAAGGTACGGGGTTCGAACCCTGGGTGAAAGCCACTCACGTCTGTTGTTTTTCTGTTGTCCAAGTGTTCTACTTCTTTATTTCTTACGAGTGCCTGAAAACATACCTTTATGTTTGTCTAATATTAATTTACTGTTTACAGGCCTCGGGTTTCCCTTCCTTATGTGTTATTTATGTTTATACAATACCAGAAACCTACCCTCTGTTCTATACTAATGTTCTTAAGTCTTCTACTATTTACTGGACCCAGTATCAAGGTCTTTGTCTTGTTTGGACTGACACATACTGTTAATAGGAGAACAACAGAAGTGATTGCGTCATTTAAGGGCTGAGTTGCCCACTGTATACTTCCGGTGTTATCTTGTGTGTTTCGTACTGATAAATAGCCAGCAAAGCATCTTTTTTTGGGGATGCCTAGCTGGCCGTGGGGTCAGTGTGATTCGCTTGATAGCTAGGCGGAGTTGTCGTACGGAAGGTACGGGGTTCGAACCCTGGGTAAAAGCCACTCACGTCTGTTGTTTTTCTGTTGTCCAAGTGTTCTACTTCTTTATTTCTTACGAGTGCCTGAAAACATACCTTTATGTTTGTCTAATATTAGTTTCAAGCGCCCTTTGGTATTAGTCATTAGGTAAATGATTTTGTGCATAATTAAAGGCAAGTGTAAAGGTAGTTCAATAGCAGCTTTATGAGGTGGAGTGACAAGCTACCTTTGCTTTCTCTAACTCAAGAGCGGAGTCAGGTACCCATTATACATCTGGATAGGGATGTGAAGCCACCAAGCTTCGAAGCCGGAACCCAGTGTCACCTGATATCTTCTTCTTCTCCTTCGTTCGCCCTAAGACGTCAACATTAATGACTCTAATAAAGGCAGTAGTCAGCTCAAGGTTTTTGACATCTCCAAACAGTTTTTCTAGGAGCGAAGTGGATTGTTGCTATATGTCACTACGTTCATGGTGTATGGAGAGGTCAGGGAGGGGTAGTACCTCTGGTGAAGGGGCAGTCGCACTTCCTTTGGAAGTGGCTCTTCCAGAATTGGTCCCCACCTACCTATCAGCTCTCACCTGTGGCTCCAAGTAGCTGGTGCACGCACAGGGCCACTCCCCGGTACACCTCCTCGACTGGCGGACTAAACCAGGTGAAGGTAGCCGAAGGAGATTCAAACCCTCAGTGAAAAACAGGGCGTGTCTACCTAGCATGTGAAGACTGGATTTGGCAGACTATGCGGACGAAGCCACCAGCTGGTTCAACGGATATGAAGGCAACTTCCAGCAGCGCGGAGTGGAACGCAAAGAGCACGGCGAGACACTTAGAACGCCCTGGTCATCCACTGCATCCTGTGTTGTCTCCAGTCGTCTCGATAATATCTTGCCACTGGACCAGATAATTCAGGACGAGAGAGTGAGGATGACGATTAGCGCAACTCTTCCTCACTTAAATCCAATTACGGCGCAAGTCACAGCTTCAGACAGAAACATACAGACACTACACTCAAAGGCCTGTGGCGATGGGGGAGTGGCGAACCAGAAAGTGTGGATACACTCAAGCTGCAGCCACAATCCTGCACCCAGGCGGCTCAGGCCATACGATCGTTTCTCGCTGGAACGTTGAAGCAGCGTCGAGATTCGGCAGCCCCCTGAGCGACTGAGCAGCCCTCTTTAGGATCACTCTGCTCACCTCCATGGCATGAGGAAGGGGCTAGAAAAGGTGACCTGAACATAGCCTGCTTCAACCTACTCTGACCAGCTTGACGCGGCTGGAGGGTATCCAAATCATGCGTTCGAACAAAAAATAAGAAAAAAATGAAGGTGCTTACCTTCGGCACGTGGAACGTGCGAACACTACTCGACAATACCCTGGCCGACAGACCTGAAAGACGGACTGCACTTGTGACTAAAGAACTGGCGCTCTATAATGTCGATATGTCAGCCCTAAGTGAGACGCGACTACCAGAAGAAGGTCAGATTACTGAAATTGGAGGTGGCTTCACATTTTATTGGAGTGGGCGGGACAGCAAGGAACGGCGTGAGGCTGGCGCTGGATTCGCAATTAAATCTCATATCGTACGCAAACTTGTCAAATCTCACAAGGGCATTAACGATCGCCTAATGACCCTTCATGTCCCACTAGGCAGCAACAGAAGTGCCACACAGATCAGTGCATATGCCCCCAACAATGACAAACCCCGAGGAAACAAAAGAAAAGTTCTATGACGAACTTAACTCTATTATCTCATCTGTTCCTAAATCTGAGAGACTTATTATTCTCGGCGATTTTAATGCCAGAGTAGGCACTGACCACAACACCTGGGATGGAATACTTGGAAAACATGACATAGGCAAATGTAATAGTAATGGGCTCCTGTGACTCAGCCTGTGTGCCACACATGATTTGTCTATCACGAACACCATGTTTCCCTTACTCACTCGAAATAAAACAACATGGATGCACCCCCGCTCCAAACAGTGGCATCTCATTGATTATGTCGTAACTAGAAGGAGCGACATACGTGACGTGAGAGTGACCAAGGCCATGTGTGGTACCGAATGCTGGACCGACCACAGGCTGATTGCATCAAAACTCAACATACAGACACCAGAGTCAGAAACCCATGAAACTTAAAAGCGAAGTAACCGCAGAGAGCTTCTCAAGGGACTTGGACAGCCGTCTGAGGGACGTTGAGCTATAGAGGAAAAATGGGCCACTCTAAAGAACATTGTGTACTCTGCAGCCTCTGAGATCCTGGGATATACAACACGCAAGGACCCTGAATGGTTTGATGAGAATGACGAAAATATTAAAACACTGCTGGCTGAAAAATATCGCGTGCACAGAGACTATCAAAGCAACCCTTCCTCAACATCCAAAAAAGCAGCCGTTACAATATACGCAGAGTTGTCCAGAATAAGCTCAGGAAGATGCATGATGCATGGCTCAGCAATAAAGCAGACGAGATACAGAGATATGCAGACAAAAATGACTCAAAGCGCTTTTATGATGCCCTGAAAGCAATTTATGGCCCTCAATCGAATCAATCATCACCGGTCCTAAATGCTGATGGCATGGCATTGCTCACTGATAAAACGCAGATTTTGGAACGCTGCACAGAACACTTCAATGCCATCTTAAATTATCTATCAACCGTCAACGACCAGGTCATGGCAAGCATACCCTAAGTTACAGTCAATGTCAGACTTGACCTTCCACCCAGCGTGGAAGAGGTCAAGAAAGCAGCCAGTCTACTGTCCAGCGGCGAAGCCCCTGGATCAGATGCCATTCCTGCTGAGATTTATAAAGCTGGAGGCAGCATGCTGCTGCAGAGACTAACAGACCTCTTCCACTCAGTCTGGGATGAAGAACAGATACCACAGGAATTGAAAGATGCCACCTTCGTTCACATATACAAGCGAAAGGGAAATCATCAATCATGTGATAACCATAGGGGAATCTCCCTATTATCTATTGCAGGAAAGATCCTGGCTCGAGTCCTGCTCAACCGCTTGACTGTTCATCTCTAATCGCAGGACTTACTCCCAGAGAGTCAGTGTGGTTTTCGAGCAGGCCGCGGGACAGTCGATATGATATTTGCCGCACGCCAACTTCAGGAGAAATGCCAGTAACAGTACAATGACCTATACGCAACATTATTTGACTTGACCAAGGCCTTTGACAATGTAAATAGGGACGGACTATGGATAATTATGGCGAAAGTCGGCTGTCCCGATAAGTTCATCTCAATTGTCCGCCAGTTTCATGAAGGTATTATGGCTCGCGTATTGAATGATGGAGAAACTTTTGAATCCTTTCCCGTCACAAACGGTGTCAAACAGGGATGTGTGCTCGCACCGACACTATTCAGTATGATATTTGCTGCCATGCTCTGTAACGTTACGCATGGCAGTAGTGACGGCGTACACATCAGATACGTCGTCTTTCTTCTCGTGATATCACCATGGATTTTGTTTTAGAGCTGCTTATGACCATCCCTCTCTTCTCCAGCTCTTCCTTCCAGACTTGCAAGTTGGATTGAAGATGTGCCTCTGATTTAGAAATCAGGGCAACATCATCAGCAAATGAGACAATTTGAGACGATTACAGTCCTTTACGAAGGTGAAAGAAACAATGATCTCTGACCTCGTCTTTGCGGACGACTATGCCCTCAACACCTGCAAAGAATTGGATATGCAGAACAATATGAGGAGGCTTTCAGTAGCGTATGATGACTTTGGTCTTACCATCAATACGAAGAAATCTGAAGTAATGTTGCAACCTGCTCCTGGGAAACCTTACTGCTAACCAAATATCACAGTAAAGAACCAACGTCTCCAAGTGGTGCACAGCTTCGCTTATCTTGGCAGTACCCTTACCAAAGATGAGAATCTCGACTCCGAGGTCAACAACAGAATTGCCAAGGCAAGTGCGGCTTTCGGAAGACTAAGAGTAAATGTCTGGGATTGTCGTAATTTTTATCTGAGAGGGTGCTGATGAATATTGGTCCCTTTAGAGTGTAAAGTGATATTGAAGGCTCTGTGAGAATAAGGATTTGGGAGAATGAGGTAGTAGATTCACAAGCGCTGGGAAGGAGCAAGGACAGTCTCTTATTACGACAATATCTGTTTTCTCACAGACTACTCCTATCTCTCTTCTGCACAAACAATTGTTTGTCAGTTCCAGTCGCTCAGGCGCACTCACCGATTTGGTGATTCTGTCGCTCAACGTACATGAATACAGCCTACACAGATGGAAATGTTTGGAGTTTTAGGCCAACCGACAACCAACACAATTAATGATTAATACCTTTATTATCATAAAGGACTCACACATAATTGTACATTTACAGTAAAAAATCAAAGGTTACGGAATACAAATATAACTAGGGAAGAGGGGTTTTTTTGAGGAGAAATATCCCATCCACCGTTTCCCGTTTATATTTACTAACAGACAAGACCCGGTCCCAAAGACAAGAGGGGGGGGGGGGGGGGATCAGAGATAGGCAATTTAACCCACTGGTAAATTTATTACTCTGAGGCAAGGGGTTACAGAAAAAGGGGGGGGGGTGTAGAGGAAAAGCTAGGGTCTCAATTGTCTCCCTTTAAATCAACAAATTTTACGGGAGGGGGGAAGGAACACAGTTACCCGATCCCGCTAGGAGAGATCCCGTACAAGGAATATAATGCACCTTAGTACAAGGTCGAACTAATTAAAAGGGTAAAGAAAAGATAAATCTCCTTTCATTCAAAAAAACACACTAGGGCTGGCCATCCCCACAAACACACACGCAGACTTACCGAAAGGTGAATTCTGGCACTTCATAGGAAATACATCAAAAAACAGCACTAAACCTTGGCTTAGGTAAAAGTACTTTCTTCCGTGTACAGCCCCAGATTTGCGAGTTGTTGGAATTAACAAAGTGTCCCGAAATCGCTGGACGTTGAAGTTTAACGGTACTGTTTATTTATTAGATAAAGTTCCTAAAGAATGTCACAGGCACTTGGCTAGGCGTGAGGTATGGTGTGGTTCCTAAAATTGGCACAGCTGGTGGAGATAACTCCCTTTTTCCGTAATGTCACAAGTTAAGAAAAACACTGAGGTAAGTTCTTCTTCGGGGAAGGGGGGGGGGGGGGGAAGGGAGGGTAAAATCCACTGAATATACGTGACATACAGTGTTCAGGTAGATCGATGCTTTTCCTTCACAAATAGGGGCAGTGAATAAAATATGTTCTGCTTCCAGTTTTCTTTAAGGACTCTATATGAACTAGTATTTTTAAAGTGTTTCTTGAATGGCTTTTTTATCAGTTACGTTCAGAGGAGCGGGGCCCATTACAGGTCGCCACAAGTTTAGCTTTAAAAAGTTCATATGTTACTGGAGTTATCGAATTGAGTTTGGCAGAACTCTGTATATAATTAATAATTGCTGGGATGCAGGTTGAATGATCGTTCTGAATGAAAGATAATCAAAACAAGAAATGCATTACAAATCATATTATAATCTGACGCGATAAATTACAATTAGCCTATTTACTTATTAGCGTCGTCAATTAACAAATCAGGAAAACTTCCCGTGAGTTAAAACAATTAAAAGCACATCTATCTATACAGAACTAAACTGTATTAAAGTTATAATTCTCTTTAACGTCTGCAAAATAAATTTACGCGTCAATTGTATTAGGAAATAATTTTAGCTGTAACATTAGTTTGCACTAGAACTTTGAAAATGGGTTTATTTAATAAGGTTAAATTTACACCACAATCCATTGAAATCAATAGAAATAACTCGACCACTGATCACTCGAAGCTAATGTATAAATTACCGTCTGCACAGAAAGAATACACTCCAATAGTCACGAAGGTAGATGAAATCCAGCAGGAATCCGACTATGCTAGTGCAACTAGGATTCTGTCAGAGCGAACGATAAAATGCAGTTTCTCGGAGTACTCTATTTATACTTCTCGAATGTAACTTGAATAGGGCGTGTTAAATTTTCGCACCTTTCTTGAACTTGAGCAAAATCCGAGGTACCTCGCTGTGGTGAAGTGGGATGTTATAAATACTTATAGGGAACTTAGTGTACTGACTGAGATCAGCTGTGAAGGTATCTATATCTATTAAGAGTAGTGTATTATAGATAACCTTACTTGCTACCACATATCTATATATCTCAGTCAGAATTATTCTGGAATAGTGTGATGCTACGTTATGTGTCTAGGGTATGAGTATGGTGAAGTGTAAGTCACAACAACAGACAGATAAACAATTTAATTTAATCCACTACTCTTGACAACACTGTGACACTCACATACATATAACACTCTACAAAGATATCTTAAAAGAGTCACTGATAAACTTTCGAATAACAATATGTATTCATTACTGGCATGAATGAATATGTGTCCTGATTCAACTACAAGGGAACCAGGAATCACAATCAATTTAAATTACAAGTTATGTACAGAATGTATTTAATATGAATATTGTAGTGACATATATTATTACAAATGTTCTATGTGTGTCAGTTGTGTAGTAGTAAAATGAGGTAATACTGGTTTTGTTTTGTTCAAGCTCTGTTGGTATTTGTCATCATGACTTCAATAGTTTGTCTTTAGGGACCAGTATTGGAGATGTTCACAGTTCCTGATTTTAAGACAAGTAAATTCCCCTCTTAATGTTAATTTTAAAAAATCAGTTCAAGATGAGGGGACATAATGTTGAGCTCAGCTGGCCAACTCTGCTTATCTTGAGTGATGGCGGCAGGAAAGGACTCCTCTGCTCGAATTCTCCTCTGGGCTCAGGAGACACCTCACTGATAGCTAAAAAGACCAAGGAGTATGCTGTCCGACTCTGGATTCAGCAAATCTCTGACCAGATGCTGCTCAGTACCATCAAGACCACTGTCCCTGAAATCAAGAAGGATGTACCTTCTACTTCATAACTAATTTATATTCTCTTTTACACTGATCACAATACAGCACAAACATTGCGTTCAGAGCGTTAGGCCAACAGTCAGCTTCATTTGAAATACTTTATTCCAGTATTACCCTTCTTAATGGTTACTACGCCTCTGCGCTTCCAGCATTATTTCTTTCTAGTCAATCATCCAGGTGTCAGTGTACTGTTTGGCCATTCCATGCCGTTTTACTTCTCTCCGACACCCTCTGTTCAGGCTGGAGCATTTTAGGCTTTACCTCACGTTTGCCACTGAACTACACATATATATACAGGCATAAATCAACAATTCACATTCAATTTTCATTAAAAGATATTAAATGGTTCAAGCTTACCACAATTCGTACGAATACACACAGATACGTTGATTAGCAATGAATTCTGGCACAAACTGGCACAAATTTCCATCTGCTTATCTTCCAGGCTTTTATTGAGCCAAATATAAGCTGGCTTCAACGCACTGATGCTTTATCAAGTGTATTTAAACAAGTGGTTTCGAACTAACGCTCCCAAGTGTGTATATCAGCGAGACTGGCCAATGAGCCACGTTTCGACAAGTGTTTGAAAAAATGTTATCTTTTCCCGTCTCCCCTAACAACCAAGATAGTATTTATAGCCCGACCAATCGTGGTTAGGCTTTCATTTGTTGCGCTCCAATCAATTTGAAGTTTACATGGTAGGCTATTTCTGTAACGTAAATTTTTTTCAAACACGTTAAAAAAAATTCTTATGAGCAGAAATGATTTTATGCTGTCAGGCACCCCCAATATTTTATTTTGGGTATAATTTATTAATTCCTGGACTATTTGCGTAACGTTTTACATATTATTTGTCAGCAAGCCCTAAGGAACCCAAAAATACTAATTTAAAGGAGCTACGTGGCTGCGTTCAAAATATGCAATTTCTTCTACCTCCTGTTTCGAAGATGTGCTGTCTGGGTACTGTTATGTGTTCAAACGTAAACCCATCTAATGTTGTCTTTTCTAATAAGAGTTTGTTATGATTTATAACCTAACTCTGGGAAAGGGTAGTGTATTTTATCACTGTCCGTCTGAAAAAGTTAGTGCTTGTAGACTTACACGCGTGATGCCAGCATTTGTATATCGCGCGTCGCGTGTTGCATGCGTTCCTGATTTTCAGCCCTCCCCTCTCGCTATCCTTTTGTCCATCTGTTCGTTCGTTTTGGTAACGTAATATAATTAATGTTAGGATTAATTTAGGTCATTACGCAGTACGTCTCAATGTTTTTCTTAGAAATGCAGCACACGTTTCATTGAAGAAGGCGGGTAATAATACAGTAAGCTTTTATATCAACGTGAAAGCGTTACAATTTGCAGACGAAGCAGAAAACAAGGGGGATTTCGAGTACATTCCTTGTGACAGCACTGTCATTTTACCATTGCTCTTCTCTTTATTAATTTTATTTGTTAGGCTTCATATTTACCTAATAATTTATATATGTGGATTAGAATATTTCATGACACCTCCCCTCTTAAAACAGACATTATATGTCAGTCCTTTATTCTATATACACATAGAGAAATTTATTATTATTTCTGGGGTTTACGGTGATTCTCATCACACGGATGGCGGCTTAAAAAATCCGCTCCCAAATTGGTTTTTCCAGATATATACTCGATGCTAAAATTATATGGAGCCAGAAGCAAAGACCATCGGAGTAACCTAGAGTTCTCATGCTTAGCCTGTGCTAAAAACGATAAAGGTTTGTGGTCAGTTTGCAACTTAAATGCCTTCCCATATAGATAAATATTGAATTTCTTTATTGCCCATATTACTGCAAGACATTCTTTTTCGCTAGTTGAGTAGTTGATTTCAGCTTTATTCAACTTTCTGCTAGCATATGCCACTGGGCTTAATTCCCCATCCAATGCATCTGATTTCTGTAGTAAAGTTGCACCTAACCCAATATTACTTGCATCCGTCCTTACTATGAATTCTTGACTTAAGTCAGGTAATTTCAAAATGGGTTTACTTGTGAGCTTTTCCTTCAATTCTTGGTAAGTCATTTCACATTGTGGTGTCCATGTAATGCGATCTGGAAGTCCTTTACGTGTCAATTCCGTTAAAGGTGCACATATGGAATTAAAGTTTTTGATATACTTCTGGTAGAAACCACATAATGAGACAAAGGATCTCACGTCCTTCTTGGTTTGTGGTCTCGGGGCTTTCTGTAGTTTCTCTAAATTCTTTGGGTCAGGGGTCATGTTTCCCTGATAAACTGTGTGTCCCAAAAATTCCAATTCTTTACATCCAACGCAACATTTGGTTGGTCGGGCTGTTAAATTTGCCTCCCTAAGTCGATCAAACAGCATGTTCAGAGAGTCAATGTGTTCCTCAAATGTTTCTGTTGCTATCAGGATATCATCCATAAAATTTGTTATACAGGGATTATTCAGAGGATCCAATAATTTTCTCATCATTCTAGAGAAGACACTAGGCGCATTCTTCAATCCAAATGGCAATCTATTAAACTCATAGTGTCCTTCTGAGGTACTAACAGCTCGGTATGGTCTAACCTCAGGCTTTACTGGAATCTGATAGTATCCTTTACTCAGATCCACTTTTGAGAAATATTTAGCTTTATTTAGTCTGGCAAACAGCTGATTTGTATCCGGCAATGGATCCACCTGTCCTTCTGTAATAGCATTCAGTCTCCGGTAATCTATACAGAGTCTATGTTCTCCAGAGGGCTTCCTTAAGAGTACAACACCGGAACTATACGAAGATTCACTGTGCGAAATAATTCCTTCCTTCAATAGATAGTCTATCTCTTCCTTCAAAGCTTTTTCCTTAGCAAACGGAATCGAATATGGTTTCATACAGACAGGTGTGGAGTCTATGAGTTTCATATCATATTCCAATAGGTTTGTATGCCCTGGTCGGTCTGTTAACACCTCTGCATGATTATTTAGAACCTGTTGCACTCTCTCTTTCTGAGTTTTCGTTAAATGTGTACTGATTTTCACCTGTGCTGCTGTCTCACAGGGGTGTAATGGATATTCAAATGATGAAAGTGGTTCCTTTTTCATCTCCATGGAGATGGACAAGGTCAACAAAGTGTGTCTCTTCCTGATGTTCTCTTTCCAAATATTTCTTCAGGAGATTCACATGATAGATTTTTTCTTTCCCCTTCTTATCTATCTTATAATTTGTTCTAGACACCTTCTCTAGAACTGTATATGGACCCTGCCATCCAATTTGTAACTTATTCTGACTCCCAGGCAAAAGAAGCAGTACTTTCTCTCCCACAGCCAAATTTCTGTCTTTCGCCTTCCTGTTATAATAGGCAGCATGTTTCTTCCTGGCTTGTTTCAAATTTTCATTGGCAAGTTTCCAGCCAGTTTTCAACCGAGTGGTCAGCTCATTCACATATTGGTATGAAGATGTAATGTTTTCCTCTGCCTTTTCATCAGTCCACGTTCTTAACATAGCTTCAAGTGGACCTTTTATTGGCCTTCCAAACAATAATGTTGCCGGGGCCATACCGGTTGAACTATGGGGTACCTCCCGATAAGCAAAGAGGGCGGCGTGCAGGTACTGGTCCCATGTATCTGGTTTTTCGTGTGCCAACTTTCTCAGGATCGACATCAATGTGCCGTTAAATCTTTCCACTTGGCCGTTCCTTTGGGGATGATACACACTACAATGGAAGTGTTTGGCCTGGAAGATCCTGAAAACTTCTTCAGTTAGTTTCCCCTTGAACTGAGAGCCATTATCAGTCAAGATTTGATTGGGAAAGCCTAACCTTGTGAAAATTGTGAGCAATGCCTCTGCCACAAGTTTAGAATCAATCGATGACAGGGCTACTGCCTCTCCCCACATAGAACAAGTGTCCACCAGAGTCAGAATGTAGCTGTTCCTTCTCTTGGTTCGGGTGAGAGGTCCCACAAGATCCACGGCAACTCTCTCAAAGGGTGTTCCCACTATGGGCATTTCCCCCAGAGTTGCTGGTGCAGTCCAATGTTTAGGTGCTACTCGTTGGCAATCTGGACAGGATTTTACATATCGTTTGATATCTTCAGTTATTCCTGGCCAGAAATAGTGACAAGCTATTCGCTGTCCTGTTGCGCTGATTCCCATATGACCACTGAAGGGAATCGCATGCCCTAGTTCCAACACTTTAGTCCTATATGAAGTGGGAAGGACCAGCTGTCCGTGACCATTGGATTCAGATCCAGCCTTCCTATATATCAGTTTGTTCTTCATATAAAACTCTCCCTTGCCTGGAGGTGTATGAGATTTGGGCAACTTCTTGAAACATGGCTTGAGTGTTTTGTCCTCAGCCTGTGCCTTCCTCATCTCATCTGGGTGAGTATTTATGGGATTATCCTCCTCCTTCTTTGACTGTGATCTGGTCTGCACTGTTGCCAATATCACAGGTCTCTTGGGATTCCCCAAGAAGACATATCTACACCCCAATATTAGAGGGTAGATTGGCTCATTTATCACTGCTGCTTTTATGATTCCTTCCACATATCGCGTTTTCACTTTTATTAGGGCGACGGGAAGTGTCATGGTAGCTACATCCTTGGTTGCAGTTTGAATCTCCACTGTTTCTGTGGTGTATTGATCGGCCTGCACCAGGTGAGAACTCACAACGGAATCGTAATCTAAACCGGTATCATATAAACATCTTATAGTGACACCATTACAGATGACATCTTCACACACTGGGGGGTGGTATGGTTCCTGTAATTCTTCAGGTTTGCCCTTCTTTTCCTTTTTCCCCGATGTCATAGCAGCAAAATGAGGAGGTTTCCTTCTACAATGGTCAGTGTCATGATTGTTCATCTTACAATTTTTACACCACCTTTTTCCTTGGTTGAAAGATTTTCTTTCATCATATTTCCTTTCATCGAATTGTGGGAATATATTTTTATTTTCATACCGTGGCCTATCAAATTGGTGCTTACCTTTATTTTGATCCTTAGGATCAAATTTATTAAAGTTCTGTGGTGCCCTAAAGTTATCCACATGTTTCTTTTTATTACCTGTTACCTCTGCTTGAGCTGCTTGATACCTTTCAGCAACATTTAGCAACTCACCCAGCCTCTCTGCACCTTGTTCCATGAGAAACTTTCTCAGGTCTGGAGCCATGGACTCTCTTAGTTGCTCTATAAGGACCATTTCCTTAAGATCTTGGGTTTTCCCCAGAGAAGTCCATTTCTCCAAGTATGTCTCGATTCGTGCAGAGAACTGGTGATAGGTTTCACCTGACAGTAGTTTAGCATTCCTAAATTTTTTCCTGTAAAATTCTGCATTCTTTTCATATCTTAACAAAAGAGCCTGCTTTAGCATGTCATAATTTTCCTGATCACCTCTGCTCATTTTTGCAAAAACTTTATAAGCTGCCCCACGAAGTCCCTGAGATAACTTTAAGCTCCACCTTTCTCTCTCTAACCCATACGTGGTAGCTAATAGTTCATACCTATTTAGGTAGCTCTCTATATCATCGTCTTTCTCAACAAAATGATCTAAATGAAAGTTCATAGCTGAGGTCGAGGCTCCCTGAGTATCCGTAGCATCAGAGGCAAAGGGACTGGCACCATTTTCAGGAGCATGGCCTTGAAACTCAAACTCCCTTAGTCGTAACTCATGTTCCCTTTGTAATCTTTTCTCCTCCTTTTCTGCTTCCCTCTCTGCAGCTAATTTCTTCTCTTCTCTTTCTGCAGCCTGTCTTCTTTCCTCGGCTTCTCTTTCTGCAGCTAATCTTTTGTCTTCTCTTTCTGCTTCCAATTTCTTAGCCTCAGCCTCAATCTGCAACCTCTTAGTCTCAGCCTCAGCCTCAAATTGTAACTTCTTAATTTCCCTTTCAGCCTCTAACTTTCTTTCGGCTTCAAACCTTCTTTCTTCGCGTTCATAAATTTGTCACATTCCGTAGTGACATAGGCAACCATAACTTGCCCATCTAATCCTAACTCTTTTGCAGTCTGAACCGCAGCAGATCGAAATTTGGCCAGGTCCGCCATTGTCTATCAGGTAAATTTTTATAATGTCTACCCAACAATTCAATTTCTAACTATATATCTAATGGACAACACAGGCACCGTGAGCTCAACCTTATTTAATTCCACCCAAGGATACCTTTTAATTCTTATATTCCCTGAAGTGAATTACCCCCAATATTTTTAATAGGGAAAGATTCAAAATCCCAAGAGCGAGACCCCAATATATGTGGTGAAGTGGGATGTTATAAATACTTATAGGGAACTTAGTGTACTGACTGAGATCAGCTGTGAAGGTATCTATATCTATTAAGAGTAGTGTATTATAGATAACCTTACTTGCTACCACATATCTATATATCTCAGTCAGAATTATCCTGGAATAGTGTGATGCTACGTTATGTGTCTAGGGTATGAGTATGGTGAAGTGTAAGTCACAACAACAGACAGATAAACAATTTAATTTAATCCACTACTCTTGACAACACTGTGACACTCACATACATATAACACTCTACAAAGATATCTTAAAAGAGTCACTGATAAACTTTCGAATAACAATATGTATTCATTACTGGCATGAATGAATATGTGTCCTGATTCAACTACAAGGGAACCAGGAATCACAATCAATTTAAATTACAAGTTATGTACAGAATGTATTTAATATGAATATTGTAGTGACATTTATTATTACAAATGTTCTATGTGTGTCAGTTGTGTAGTAGTAAAATGAGGTAATACTGGTTTTGTTTTGTTCAAGCTCTGTTGGTATTTGTCATCATGACTTCAATAGTTTGTCTTTAGGGACCAGTATTGGAGATGTTCACAGTTCCTGATTTTAAGACAAGTAAATTCCCCTCTTAATGTTAAGTCTAAAAAATCAGTTCAAGATGAGGGGACATAATGTTGAGCCCAGCTGGCCAACTCTGCTTATCTTGAGTGATGGCGGCAGGAAAGGACTCCTCTGCTCGAATTCTCCTCTGGGCTCAGGAGACACCTCACTGATAGCTAAAAAGACCAAGGAGTATGCTGTCCGACTCTGGATTCAGCAAATCTCTGACCAGATGCTGCTCAGTACCATCAAGACCACTGTCCCTGAAATCAAGAAGGATGTACCTTCTACTTCATAACTAATTTATATTCTCTTTTACACTGATCACAATACAGCACAAACATTGCGTTCAGAGCGTTAGGCCAACAGTCAGCTTCATTTGAAATACTTTATTCCAGTATTACCCTTCTTAATGGTTACTACGCCTCTGCGCTTCCAGCATTATTTCTTTCTAGTCAATCATCCAGGTGTCAGTGTACTGTTTGGCCATTCCATGCCGTTTTACTTCTCTCCGACACCCTCTGTTCAGGCTGGAGCATTTTAGGCTTTACCTCACGTTTGCCACTGAACTACACATATATATACAGGCATAAATCAACAATTCACATTCAATTTTCATTAAAAGATATTAAATGGTTCAAGCCTACCACAATTCATACGAATAACACAGATACGTTGATTAGCAATGAATTCTGGCACAAACTGGCACAAACTTCCATCTGCCTATGTTCCAGGCTTTTATTGACCCAAATATATGCTGGCTTCAACGCACTGATGCTTTATCAAGTGTATTTAAACAAGTGGTTTCGAACTAACGCTCCCAAGTGTGTATATCAGCGAGACTGGCCAACGAGCCACGTTTCGACAAGTGTTTGAAAAAATGTTATCTTTTCCCGTCTCCCCTAACAACCAAGATAGTATTTATAGCCCGACCAATCGTGGTTAGGCTTTCATTTGTTGCGCTCCAATCAATTTGGAGTTTACATGGTAGGCTATTTCTGTAACGTAAATTTTTTTCAAACACGTTAAAAAAAAATCCTTATGACAGAAAATGTTTTTATGCTTTAAGGCACCCCCATAATTTTATTGTGGGTATAATTTATTAATTCCTGGACTATTTGCGTAACGTTTTACATATTATTTGTCAGCAAGCCCTAAGGAACCCAAAAATACTAATTTAAAGGAGCTACGTGGCTGCGTTCAAAATATGCAATTTTCTTATACCTCCTGTTTCGAAGATGTGCTGTCTGGGTACTGTTATGTGTTCAAAACGTAAAAACCCATCTAATGTTGTTTTTTAATAAGAGTTTTCTCAAACGTTCACATAAGATAGCAGGCTACATATTAATGATCCAGCGTGTAAGGTTCTCGTGGAAATGCTGCATGCCGGTAAAAGTTACAACAGATGATCAGGGGTTCTAAAGTTATGAGAGGCCAATATTCTGTTATCATCCATCGAGTCAGGGAAATTCATTTGTCATACTTAGACGTACGTCACAGGGATCGACAAGGAATTAGTGCCGCCACCAAGATAAAAGTATATCATGCAATAGGGCTCACTACCCTCCTGAATGCCTGTGAAACATGGACAGCGTATAACAGACATGCTAAGAAGCTTAATCATTTCCACATGCGCTGTCTTCGCAGGATTCTCAGGATCAAGTGGCATGATAGAATATCTAATTCTGAGGTCCTCAACAGAGCACATATCTCAAGCATCTACACATTGCTGCAGAGGGCCCAAATTAGATGGGCCGGACATGTTGTTCGCATGCACAAAATACGCCTCCCATTGATGTACAGCGAACTCTCCATGGGTAAGCGAACAGTAGGGGGACAAAAGAAACGCTTCAAAGACACACTGAAAGCATCGTTGAGCAGCTTCAAAATTGATGTCTCCTCCTCGGAGACTATCGCAAAGGATCGCTCTGCCTGGCGGACAGACATTACTCTAGGCGCTTGCATTGCAAAACAGAATTTAACTGATATGGCAGAAGGCAAGCGTGCTGAAAGACAGGTCAGAATACACAGCAACACTATTATCGACTTTAACCATGTGTGCCCAGTATGTGACAGGGCCTGTAGGGCCAAAATAGGACTAATTAGCCACATGAGATCACGGCACAGATGTGTCACAACTCATGTCTGAAGCTGTCGCAATCTTTGCTTGCGGTGGGCAACTATTATTATTATTATTAAGTCATGTCACCTTATCTCTTCATCCTCCTCATGGACGATGTCACCAAGGCATATAAGGAGAGAACAATAAAGTATTCAGTTGGGTACTGGAAGATGACACAGGTCTGTATTTCAGAGCTGGCATTTGCTGATGATGTTGCCCTGATTTCTAAATCAGAGGCACATCTTCAATCCAACTTGCAAGTCTGGAAGGAAGAGCTGGAGAAGAGAGGGATGGTCATAAGCAGCTCTAAAACAAAATCCATGGTGATATCACGAGAAGAAAGACGACATCAGATTAAGCTGGGAGAACAGGTCATGGAGCAGGTCGACCACTTTAAATACCTCGGAGCTATTATAGACGGAAAGGGACTCATCAAAGAAGAGTTGGCCACTCGAAAAGCAGCAGCTGGGAGACTTTTTCAGGCCATAAATCGAGGATTCATCAGCAAGAGAGGGGTTGGTAAGAAAACGAAGATGGCTGTATATCGCTCCACCTATGTCCCAGTCTTGACATATGGATACGAGTCATGGGCAATGACTACAACCCACAAAAGTCAGATCCAAACCTCAGAAATGAGATATCTGTGGAAGGTGGTTGAAGTAACAAAACGAGACACGGTCCGCAACCAGGCCTAAAATCCCACCCCCTGCAGACCCAAGTAGAACAGTCCCAACTAAGATGGTTTGGCTATGTCTGCAGAATGGGAGAAGATCGGCTACCACGACAAGCATGGGAAACAAAGAGCCAGGGATCCAGACCCCCAGGACGACCGAGGACTAGAATGGAACCAGGCCAGGAAGAAGACAGCCGATAGGATAGTCTGGCGCTCTCTCTCTCTTCCAAACCTCTACACCTCACGGTAGAAGGGGAACGACTAAGTAAGTAAGTATTAAGTTGGGCAGGACTGGAGTAGATATTTGGCTGTTGTGGGGCTGATCCAACAGGAGCAGAGATCTGCTGGACCAATCCTGTACTTGTGATATAGTTGGTACCTCAACCTATTGTAACCAGTGCGTAAACAGAAAATGATCACCTGGTTTCGCCTAGAGAGCTGATAGGCATCATCTTTTATGTGACTTGGGTTTTCTCTGTCCCATCTGGACTTGAATATGGCTTTTATAGCTGTTTTAGCCATTTCATATGTTGTCTGTATATCGTTTTGCTACAAAGCTCCCCCCTTTTTAGCCAGTTTATCTGCCTCTTCGTTGCCTAGAATGTTGCAATGGCCTGGTACCCACTGCACTGTGCATTTGTTGAAGAATTTGGCCAGGCTTTCATGTGAGTTTATTGATCTTTCAATCCTTTAGCATGGTGGCTCTTCAGGGTTGTTATTACTGAGAGGGTATCTGTAAAGATCACCATCTGTTTTTCTACATGTTCTTTGTACTCAATAAGAGTTTCCGCTCCCTGTTTCAGAGCCTCTGCTTAAGCATTAAAATTACTGCAGTATTTGCCATTCAGTGGAGTACAGACGAGACAACAGAATCTTACAAGCTGAAAAATGTAAGAGATTCAAAGGACATCCCATGTGGAAGTGAATAAAATGGCTAGGAAGAGGCAGGATTGAGCGAACTAAATTTTGTTGCACAGGGAAAAGAAAAAAATTAACAAAGATACCACGCTAGCAAACTTAATCGCAAAGAAAAAGCCACCAAGCTCAATTATTCCTCTGTGGAAGAGAAGGTGCTTTCCTGATCTAAAATCTGATATTCCAGACGTTGAAAGTAAAAGAATTTAGACAGAAACTAAAAGAAAGCGTATAGCAACTACGAATATTGACCAAACATTTTCAACAAAGCTCTGGATACACGCCATATACTGATGGTTCGACAAAAAATGTAATTGAAAATGGAGAAGCTGGCTTCCTCGTTAAATTAAAGAATAGAATTCACTATATGGCCATTGCTACCCGATATCAGGAACAACAGCAGATCATAGCCGCCCATCCGAATGCAGGTCTCAAGTGCTAGTCATGGCCAATACTCTTCCATTCTGTGGCCACATGGGTATAAGCAACACAATACAGCGGATCCCCTAACATTTTTATTGGGCGAAAATCGGCGCAGACATACAGTGATGTGTCTAATGGTGCTTGCAATGTCAGAATGTAGCCTCAATGTACTGGACTGCTCCGGCCACCCTTCGAGAGATGCTCATGTTCGAGACTCTATTATTGCAATTGGCAGTCAGCATGTTGGACCATTTACACCAGTGTTTCTCAACCCTGATAGTAGCAACGCCCCCTTTTGACAACTAATATTTTAAAACGCCCCCCACCCTTTTAACACCCCCTTGCTCTGTATCGTGTATACACAAACACACACACACATATACATATATTCGACCATACTTTAAAAAAAAGCAATGCAGTAAATGAGTTATCTTTTCTTATAATATAAAGAAGAAGAGAAAGCACATTTTAAAAGCAAAGTTTTATTAAATATATGTTTAAGTACGGAATTATATACATGGACCTACAGAGTTCGTTAGCCTTTTGGATTCGTATCATTCCTACGAGTGGAAGAAGTTATTATCCTTGTATTACAAATTGGCGGAGCAAATGATATAAAATTCGTTCTTACAACTCTATGACTATCATAATCATATCTTTTTAATAGCGCCTAAATGACTGCATATATATCTTCAAATCTGAATATTTAAGCCTCTCCTTATGTAAGGTTAGCTTGGTTGTGTCAAGAGGCTAACGAATGTTTCTAGTGTTGAAGGGACATAAATCTCCGCCTACTGTCTCCTGACAATGGTAACATACCAGGTACTAAAATTTTGCATGTGGAATCCTTGAAACACTCCATGGGACGCAGGGCAAATAAAAACTATCGTGTTACAAGCTATGCGAAGGGGAATATCTTTGTAATTGTTTCATATTGATTCTTGTAAAAATGTACACAACGCCCCCCTGAATGGAAGTAGCGACCCCCAATCGTTGCGACCCATCAGAACGCCCCCAGACATCTTAAAAACGCCCCCAGGAGGCGGTACCGCCCCCGTTAAGAAACACTGATTTACACCAATCAAAAAAAGAGGAATAGCTACATCTTCACATTGGTCAACACGTGTTCCATATAGGGCGAGGCAATCCCTATGCCCGCATGCAGTTGAAGCCTGGTAACTGAAGGTCTGTTAAATGTATTCACAGGGCTTTAACCTCTGCTCTAGAACCTAACGGAAAAAAGTTCTTAATTTAGAGGGGAATAGACAGAAAACCTGTTCATGATATTTGAAGCTAATTATTTCCTCACATCTCTTTACAACCCTCAAATTAAATGATAAATTGACTGTATTGAATTTTCTACGGAAATGTGTGCAAGTGAAATCAGAAAACTGGAATATTTACGTACATGCAATACTAAACACATAGAGTCAAGTACCCCACAAATGAAATGTGAACCCTTCCTGCAACTTTACTTTACA
Organism: Oreohelix idahoensis; assembly: GCA_024509875.1. Taxonomy (NCBI): domain Eukaryota; kingdom Metazoa; phylum Mollusca; class Gastropoda; order Stylommatophora; family Oreohelicidae; genus Oreohelix; species Oreohelix idahoensis. The sequence goes on along the minus strand of JAMPIV010003478.1, from coordinate 339,533 downwards.
TACTTATCTAAGGGCTTCTTCAGGCGTGCCGCACTAGACGATTAAAATAAAGCTGGCAGCCTCGTCATGTAAAACATATTGCTACAGAAATCACTGCTCTAAGAGAATTATAATGATTTGTGCAGTCTTCCTTTAAGGGAACCACCTGCTTTGTTGACGTCATGCTCCATGCGGTGCGACAAGACAAAAATGATGAGGACTCCTGGAAGTTTTGTTGGAAGCATGGACCGACGACAAAGTGGACTCCATCATTACATCAGCATCCATATATGTCGCAGAGCGCAAACAATAGCTCCAGACAGAATGAAAACTGTCAGCAGTAAATCTATGCCAAGCACACCAAAAACATGCAAACTATTACAAGCATACTGCAAATGATCACCAATGATAATAGGACACGTTTTATTGGTTGTACCTTGAAGTACCAAGAAACTACAGATTAGCTGGAGAGAACCATACAGGTGGTCGTGATGATGTCACGTTAGAAGTATTAGATAGCCATAAATAAAATAAAAATATTAAAAAAAGACGTACTTTTAATCTACTGAAACAATTATTATGAGCGACCGTTGCCATAATCAGCACCTTTGATGACATTAGCAATATAAACAGAAATAAAGACTGGACCATGACCTCTACAGAATATCCGTTGCGACAGCAAGAAATGCATCAAGGTGTAAAAATCAGCTCGTCACTAAGCAATAACCAGGGGGAAAATGAGACAACGTTAGTCAAAACACGCTGATAATCTCACTGACTTCTCTGAATCTCTGATTAAATTCTATATGAACAAAATAGCTCCTAATTCAGTGTATCTTATGCAGAAACTTACAGCATTTCGAAACAAAGATTGTCTTTTTACTCAGGGAGAATATTATCTCGAAATCCGAATTGCTATATTGCATGACTGTTCTTGTGGTGAGTATCAACTACAGGAGACTAAATGCAACACTGGAGTCCTAGCAGAACCGTTACCGGAGCAAAATCAGCTTTTATGTCAAACTAATCAAAGCGATATATTTCTCCGAGATAGATATTAGCAGGTTATATTGTCCTCATTATCACCATCATCGTCATTAACATCATAATCAGCTGTCATCTCCATCTCACTGTCGTACCGAGAGGTTTGGAAGTTATTTATGGTCCCGTCTGAGTAGAGTGGATGGTGATAAGTAAAAAAAAAAGGTGTGAGAAATAGATTTCAAGGGTGAATAGTTTAAGGAGAAGATATGTCTCTGAAATGAGTAAGTTTCTCTAGTCAAGCCTATCTATACAACTAAAATTTTAGTACAAGACAATCTTTCAATCCTCATACATGTAAATATAAGTTTAACTACACACACACACAACTATGTGACAACAAGACACACAAACGTGAAAAACTATGGTTAATTGGGTATGGGTCTGACCAACACACAAAGTTAAGTTTCTTTTGTTGTTTATTATCATTAAACTTGACAACACCAAATATGTAAAGAAAGATCAAATAAAATCAGATTTACATACATAGGAAAATAACAGAATAAGTGTGCCCTCTTCTTATTGAGAAAAAGTACCCAACAAGTTAATAACCCAAAGGTCAAAGGTAAGCACTATGTTACAGAATAGACAGTAAATAAAACAAAAGTTCCTACTAAATGCTACTCAGTAAAGTACACAATTTAAAGCAAAATCCAGGTTGATACAGATCCTGTAACAATTAAAAATTTTCACTCTCTCTGACATACAGTGGCCACTCACTCACGCTTACCAAATCTTGGTGATATCCCTTGGAATTACAATGGTTCCTGAACATACAAAAATGTCAGGTGTATTTCCCAAATTGGCCCCAGTCCATCTTCTAACAAATAAGATTAATAAGGTGGACGCCAAATTTGGTGGTTTATTCCTGGATGAACAAATGTCACCTCGAATAATTAGTGTAGAAACCGAGATCTTGGGTTCACAGTAAACAGAGGTAAATACTTCCAGTATTGGGAAACATCTGGTTGCTTAAAAAAAACTGTTACAATCGATAAAGGATGGTAATCCTATCGGCTGGCTCTATGGTGAGTGTCGATTCTAAACAGCGTAAATTCTGGATTATACACCTGAATACGACTGTCAGTCGTCAGATAATGTTATTTTTCTGCACAGCTCGAGTGGGCTGATAAAATTGAAAAAAATATATAATGCCGGGGTTTTTAAGTCCAATTAAATTTACAAGATAAAATGTTTCTTGTTTATCTTTGGCCAATCCTGTTCACAAATGAACTTGGGGACGCATAAGCTAAGAAAAAGATAACATTAACCATTCATTAAATGATGAAAAAGACCGAAAAAGACCGCTGGCCGCTCTTGTGATCAGGTCTGCGAGAAATAAAGAAACAATATGGAGAAATGCTACTATCCTATATAGCTACATATATGCAAACGGACGGGGAAAAGACGATCTCTTATCCACTCCGTCAATGCTGATTAAATTTAAAAGACATACGGTGACTTTCTTTACACCTATACGGTCAGCTTTTCGCTAGCGCGGCGATTTCAGGTCGGACCAAGGCATGCAACCCTCCCCCGCCCTTTAAGCGCGCGTTAACGATAGGTGTACAATGTCAATTATTATTTAGTTGTCCCCACGCGCACTTACATAAATATCGCCTGTCGTTAATAGCTATTAAATTGTCGGCGTCTGCTGGTCACCGTCTGGTATTAAATAATAGTCACTACTTAAATTACACAAAATGAAATATAACGTGAATTCTATTCTGCCACTATCAGTCGCGCCCAGCAAATAATATCTGTCAACTAAACCGTCTCTTCTTGTGTGAGAAAGCGGGTGGTTAAAATTAACATTATAACTGAAACATCTGGTATAAAATAGCTACGCGTTATTTTATTTTACTGGTTATAACAGCTAGAACTCTAAGTGAATTATAACGGTAAAAGCTTTAACACTTTAACACGTAAGGACTAATTTCTATTACCAGAACATCATAATGAGAATCCCCACGAATGCTATTAACACATCTTCCACAATGGTTCTAGACTACGTGTTTAGACTATCCGAAAAATTATGAGTGACATCTGATAGCAGGTTTAGGAGACCACCGTTTATATATCATCATGGTTATCTGATCTTTAGAGGATGCTACTTTTCACACTATTGTGTATAGCAGAGAAACAGAAACACGAGTCCCACCAGATAAAAGTTTACGGTCGGCCTTTCTCAGGCGTTAGACAGCCATTAAAGACTTCAATCCATGTAACGGGTTCTCGTAGAATTTGCCCGTATCTAAAGATCAGAGCTCGGGGTTTTCCCTCTGTGTACGAACATCAAAGGGTACTCGTGGAAAGGTTTTTGCCCGTGCGTCTACTTCAAAAAGGTCCGGCGTTATTCACGTGCGGTCTGTCAGGTATGGTACACTCTGATACTCTTTCATATCCCTCTACTGATGTTATCTTTCAGCTTGTTGCACTGTCTTTCTCTTGCTTGTATGCTTTCAACTACTCTTCCTTACATTATGGTTTTCAGTTAGGTGTAATATTTTTTTTATATGGCCAAAATGTTGTATTTTTATCTCTTTTATTAATTCTTTTTCGTTCATATATTTTCTATGACTTCTTTATTTCTTGTCCATGAAAACGCCCCCTTTTATATGTCCTCATCTTAAGGGCCTCAATTATTTCTTCCAATCGCTTGTTCCCGAGGTCTACTGTTACATCCCGGTGAAAGCTAAAAATACACGTCTGCTGACATTCATTACCTCCGTGTGGTTACTACGAGGTGAGTGTTACATAATTCAGACAGAATAATGCGTCAAATAACGTTCACAAGAATGATGAAGAAGTTGTTGGTGTCCTTATAGAACTATTTTATCCATAATTTAATTGACGACTCCTGGGGGTGATAGAATATTTGAAAAACACTTCGTAGCGACATCCCTACAGTTAAACCGGCCTTTTGAAGCTCTGCTCACAGCTCGCCCAGTGAAATGGCAAACTGCTCGTGGACAGTTGAGATTTTAGGGATACACCATATATTGCCTGGGACTATGTCTCGAGATACTCGGGACATAGAAATGTTGCTAAACCTACCTCAACCCTCCACCAAAAAGGAAAGCAGTTAATAATCATCCACACACTTCCAAGGATTCCCCTGTGATAAACCCACCAATGCACATTAAGCTTGAGGAGTCACTTGAGCCCCGGACAGGACTCTGACTTTTAGCTGGTTGGCTGTCTGCATGAGGATCTCACTATGGACCCATGATAGGCAGGGAGAGCTGAGATGTAGCTCTGTGTAGGACGTGGCAATTCCGTGGGACAGCTTATGACCAGAGCACAATAGTTTAACTCTGCACATTTGGAGAGCCCCCATAGATGGCGAGGAATGCAACAGTATGCCCAGCCTCTTTCCCCTAGCTTGGAACAAGATCTTTTACATGCAAGCCTAGCTAGAAAAACTGGAGATCATGACTTCAACTCAACACTTTTCGGAATGGTAGAAGAACCACAGGAAAAGCCTAGACCTACAGTGTAGATAATACCAAGGAGTCTTCAACTTGGTATTGGCTGCAAAAGCGCGAGAAGCTCAGCCGCTCTATTTAAATAATATAGATGGTTCAGAAATTCTCACTTTTCTCTTGGTAATCCTTTCTGTGTAAACAACTCTCATGGTACGTCTGATGAGATAGTCACTACTGTTACTTATATATTAAACCCAGACAGAGCACATCTGTGGAAAAGATCATCTAAAAGCATTTGTTAAAAATTAGATATCCTCTCACGCTTAAGGAGGAAATAGCAAGACAACAACCAGGGAATCAAGTTCCACCTGAACATTCGAAGAACAGAATGGAACATATGAGGACGATATGGAAGAACAGACGAGGGAACAATATATTTTCTAGAAGTGTGCTTATGTTAAAATTTCCTATTGCGCATCTCTCCACTATGTACATAATGACTCTAACACACACGCAATTGATTTTAGCGGGCTTGTGTTTACATGTTCTATGATACAATGTCACATAAACATTGTGTTGATCTCTTTTCCTCTTCGGCAGTATTTAGTTACATTTTTTGTGTACTAAATTTCCGTGGTCGCCCATGTTTGTTTCTCTGCTATCAAGCAGATATTTGGTATTTTCATATCATCGTACACTACCTTCAGTGATAATTCGTCATGTTTCCTTTAAGCTTCTCGGCTTTGCTAAGATTAGGCACAGGTAAAAACCCAGATGGGCCAGTCAGCGATCGAGCGTTGGGTTTACCTAAGGCATGCTGGGCGACAAATTACCCGTCTGCAGACAGATTACAGACACGCACTTATCAGTCGGACACACCTGAGCGGAAATGTTGTAATAGTCTGGGCAGATGTAAGAAGTTATTTGTAAACATTGCCGAGAGAGTGATCGGATGTTTTCATTCCATATTTGGAAGACATGACCTTTGCATTAATACACAGAAATTTCCTAGTGGCAATATATTGAATTACCCCATCCTAAACACGCACGTTTGAAACTATTGGCTGGCACTCGAGATGTAAACATAACTACATTTCTGATTGGGGCCTGGTCTACTAGTAAGCAATACGTGCCAGGAACGAGAGGGGCAATATAGCCTGACACTTTAGTCGGCTGAAAGCACTGTAAAAATTTACCTCGCTCCAAGAAGACTACCAGACATTGCCATAGTTAAGACTAAAATCAGAATTTCATTTATTGGAAAGGACTTTGTTTGAGCATCTTGAGGAATTATCTCCCAGGAAAACTCGTCCTACACTAGCAAGGAAAACCGGAATCCAAAGGAATCTGAACACAAGTCAAAGTGGGAACGTATTGTTAAAGTAACAACACCCCAGGCCAAGAGTAAGAGGCCTCTGCAAGTGCCTTTATTTTTCTGAGCCAGCAGTCTGTGAGCCTAAAGACTGGCGTAAGTTGCACATTTTAAATTCTATATTTTGCATTATTAACATGTGAACTAATATGTAGATATTGACATGTGAATATTAGTATGCGAAAATTGCTAGTGGATGTCCAAGTCATTTGAGGCTGGCAACCTCAGCATTTAGAATGATGATTTCATGAACCACCACTGCCAGTTCTGGTGACTGCTTTATTGCGAGTTTCTCATAAAGAACCAAAAGCAGAGGTAGTTCCAAGTTCCATATGGAGCAGGAAGAGAATGATAAAAGAAATGATGTACACACTTGTTATATTATTAACATTTTCAACCAGTGTAAATGTAAAACATATTCACTCTAAATGTAATGAAAGTTTACAACCTTTTCAACCGATCTAAATGTAACCATATTCAAGCTATATTGTTAACATTTTCAACTAAAGTTAAATATAAAACTATTCATTTTAAATGTAAAGATAGTTTTTCGTCCACTAGGATTAAGATTAATTCTCAGAGAGGGTAACAGTTCTGAGATAGATAGGATGGTGGAATGAAAAGAGGGGGGCGCATATGTATGTGTCGGGAAGCTCGATACTCAGAGGGTATTCGTTTCTCTTCTTTTGCCATGCTAGTTGGTGGTACCAGTTGAGGGTACTATTTCTGAAACAAGTGAGGGTATAAGTGGCTTGAAGTCGACATCATCAGACGGGTCTTAGAGACGAGGGACCAGTTTTGCAGTTACTCTCTGATTCTACTTGGAACGTGTTGCAACTCTAAATCTTGACCATGAACGCGAGTAATTCAGTCATCTATCTGCACAAACCCAAACATCATTATGATGACCCAAATCATTGTAGCAAAATATGCGAGAATAAACGCTCAATTCAGTAAGATTTGTGCATAAAACGATAATAAATACATTTGCTCGCATGTGTCTGCCGGTTGGCCTCTTCGACGCCAGCAGGCTGCTTTTTGTACAGCGCTAAACCTATAGAACGATTTCACGGGAAAAGTCTGACACGCTTTAGTTTCGTTTTCGAGAAACACTACTAATAGTTAATTTTTGCCCAATCTGCTGCATACACTTTGTAGTCTAGCCTTACAATTAACTATTGGCGGAAGCATGCCGCAATATAGCTATCTGAAGTAACGCTTTCTGTCAACTTTAAAGCAAAATTAGTAGTAATCCTTACATTGTTTGGTAGTATTACACGATACAATACTAATTAGTAACGCAAAATTCTTAACCCGCCCCGTCTACTCCCCGCCTCGATGACACAGTCTGCAACGCATATATACACTCTGCAAAAAAGCCAGCCAAGGCATCACCACGCAGACAATTTTATTTCCTCCTAGTGGTAGCATTTCTGACGTAACTAAAACAAGTTAGTTATTTGAAAAATACATGCTCGCAAGACGAAGGAGAGGAAAGATGGCGGACTTGTGCAAAATGTTATTTGACGATTGACATGACAAAAATTGGAAAGTTTAAACCATTATGAAGTTCCCCATAAGAATTATATGGTAGTATGACGTAGAGTTAGCTGAGTAAGAATGTACTTTAAATAATATGATAGCCCCAGTATTAGAGAAGTTATTGAAGAAATACTAATATCTAAAGACACTCGACCAGACAAACTGGCGTTCCTGCTTATGTTTTTTTTTTGGTAACGTTAGGGGGACGCGAGCTTGGGAGAGGCAGGGAGGTACATTCAAATTCGCTTGGGGAAAAAGAGTATGACTAACAAGGGGAGCGGTAGGAAAAATGTAATCCTAAACGTAATATCTTTTTGTATTGGGCATGACAAAAGCAGACTGGCCAATCGACCACCAGACGAAGAAATTATTTGAAATTATTTTGGTTTTTCATTCAAACTGCTTTTGAATTCAAGTAGTAGAACGTTTCGATTGGCTAGTGCTGGTAAATATTAGCAAAAGGCTTTGACTATTCATTGCCAGTTGAACTAAAATTTGTATACAGATACGCTGAAAAACAGCTGTGTTAATTTTAAACTTAAATAAAGAATAAATTCACAGTCTGTGCAGTTCGGAGGAAGCTGAGGCCATTTCTTCTCAAAATCAGCGTCATTTGTTTATATATTTCTTGATTGTGGTAAGGATATTTTATGAAATTTACTATGTTTGGTCCAACTACAAAGTTAGATACTTCCATTGGGGAAAAAGTGAAGGACATGTCAGAAGCAGACATTGTTGAGTCCACACATTAAACGGTATCTGACTGATGTATGTTGTTATAATTATGTTGACATATTATTGTATTAAAATAGATTAGTAAGCCTCTGTGTTCAATGAACACTGTTTACATGCCTGAAGCAAATATAATTGAAAAGAAAAGAAGATAATATCATATCAAAGGAAATGTGGTTACTCCACATTATTGTATGGAGGAAAGGTATGTGAACGTACAGTGGCGTATTTACTATAAGGACTTGAGGTGTGGTCACAACAAGGTGGGAGTCCTGTACGATTCTGGGCGAGTGCATTTGTAAGGCACGCGAGGCTGACCCCATACCCACGTAGGAAATTAAGTGTTAGAATAATTGATCAGAGATAAAAGGCCAGGGTGTCCTTTTGTTGCAGAGGGTCTATGTTCCTGTTGCCGGCTGGTGACAGGAAACCTGCTGAGTACTTATAAACGCCAACCAGTCTCCAACCAGACTTATATGCTGTCGAATATCCAGTAGGAGCTTTGGCAAGTGGTGAAAGTGAACTTTCTGCAACTACACATTGAAATATTTTACAACAAGAACTTCCAGGTGATCAGTTAGACATCTGGGGCATCTCTGACAGTTTCTTGTGTTTCAAAATATTACACATGAACGTTTATGGGGGTAGGATGAACTACAGCCCTCATATACAGTGACTCTCCCGTTAGATAAATAAAGTGAACTCTGTAATATTTCATACAGGAAAGACATTATATCAAATACTTAATAACATTTTTAGTTATTGGGCAATTTGTCCCACCATTTTAATTGTTCTTTTCTGTAAACTATCTTGTCCTTATTTTCAAAGACCTGTCCACAAGCTATGAATGGACAGGCAAAATAAATTGTAAAAAATATGTTCAAAGAAAAACTTAACTGATAGAGTTATTATATTCTTTATAGAAACTTAAAGTGTTTGACTGTTGTGTACCATCATTTCATTTCTCCCCTAGACACTAGGTACACCATACACCATACACTAGAGCCATAAGAGTGACCGTGTGAGACCTAGGGAGGTAGCTGTAGGTTCTCTGCACATAATTCATCATCATCATCTATAGAGTCAGAGGCCTACATTTGCTTGACCTCACACGGTTATAGCAGACACCTTTTCATTCTTTTAGGATACCATCATAACCTCCCCAGCAAAATCAACTTTGCTACATAAATTGGTAGCCTTGTCCGGGCATCTGAATTTCTCCTAGTTCTACATACATTGGGGTCTGGGGTTTAGCTTTAACAACAATCTAATTTTCCCAGGGAATCCCCATATAGTATTACCCAAGATTTGGGAAGTGAAGAAAGTGTCAGAGCCCAGATTTAATTAAGTAAATTTATAATTAGTTAGAGATTTTGTTAGAACATTTTGTACTTATTAGAATGGCAGATCTGGCCAAGTTTCGCTCTGCGGCTGTACAGACTGCTAAAGAGATGGGCATGGATGGACCAGAGTTGGTTCAATATGTAACTTCAGAATGCGACAAGTATATTGAAAGGGAAGATAGGAAGTTAGCAGAAGAAAGAAAATTACAGTTACAAATTGAGGCTGACAAAGAAATTAAGAGGCTGCAGATTGAGGCTGACAAGGAGGCTAGGGCCCTAGAGGCTGAGACTAAGAGAGGTTGAGATAAAGAGGCAGAAATTGGAAGAAAAAATGCAAAGGGAGGCAGAAGAAAAACGACTGCAAAGGGAGGCAGAAGAAAAACGACTGCAGAGGGAAGCAGAAAAGGAGGAGAAAAGATTACAGAGGGAGCATGAGCTACGACTAAGGGAGTTAGAATTTCAAGGCCATGCTCCTGAAAATGGTGCCAGCCCCTTTGCCTCAGATGCCACTACTAGTCAGGGAGCCTCAACCTCAGCTATGGGTTTTCATGTAGACCATTTTGTTGAGAAAGACGATGACATAGAAGGATATTTAAGCAGGTTTGAACTTTTAGCTACTACTTATGGGTTAGAAAGAGAAAGATGGGGGGTAAAGTTGTCTCAGGGACTTCGGGGAACAGCTTATGAAGTGTTTTCCAAAATGAGCAGGGATGACCAAGACAACTATGACATGTTGAAGCAAGCTCTTCTGTTAAGATACGAAAAGAACGGAGAGTTTTATAGAAAGAAGTTTAGGAATGCCAGGCTACTGTCGGGTGAGACTTATCACCAGTTCTCCGCCCGGTTGGAAACGTATATGGAGAAATGGGCTACTTTGGGGAAAACCCAAGATCTCAAAGAGATGATACTCATTGAACAGATGAGAGAGTCCATGGCTCCAGACATGAGAAAGTTTCTCATGGAACAGGGTGCGGAGAGGCTGGGTGAGATAATAAATGTCGCTGAGAGGTATCAGGCAGCCCAGGCAGAGGTAGCTGGCACAAAGAAGAAACAAATAGATCAGAGTAAGGCCCCTCAAAACCATAACAAATTCGATAATAGAAATAAGCAGAACTTCGATAGGCCTCGAAATGAATTTAAGAATAGACCCTCACAATTCAATGATAGAAGGAATGATGAAAGAAAATGTTTTAACCAAGGAAAGAGGTATTTGTAAAAATTGTCGGATGGACAACCATAACACTGAAAATTGTGGAAGGAGACTTGTAGTAATGGCCACGCTTCAAGTCAGGTCGACTCCTAAAAAAGAGGAGGAACCACCAAAAACAATGTCTCGTAAACAGTGGAGAAAGGCACAGGCTGAAGATAGGTCACTGAAGCCGTGTTTTGAAAAACTCCAAAAACTCCATACCCCTCCAAGGAAAGGAGAATTCTATTTGGATGATGGACTGCTTTGCAGGGCGGATAAAGCAAGAATATCCGGGTGTGGACAGGTAGTAGTGCCATCGAAATATAGGGCACGAATTATGAGAAAAACACATGTTCTAGATGGTGAACACCAGAAAATGGGTACCACATGCCAAAGAACATCTGTTGGATATTTCTGGCCCAGAGAAGTTGATGACATAAGAAAATTTGTTGTGGAATGCGAACAGTGCATCGAGAAAAATTCCACAGGGTGGAAAAATAATAACCAAATGCAAGAGAAGCATTATGGCAAATCGGGACCAGAAAATAAAGAGGGAACACCCACACGTGGGAAAAGGAATCAGGACCTAGACACGCCACGGGGCAAACTTAGGCCTGGAAAGAAAAATAATTATAATAAAGTGGACAGAGGGAAACGGGAACCCCCGTTTCACAGACAGTCTTCGCTCGAATGTTTTACTATGGCCACTATGCAGCGAGTACAAAGAACTGTTATACCCCAGAATAAGCCGACGATCCCTCGGTCGGACTTATGTAAACTGGAGGACGAAAAAAGAGAGCGAAGTTCTCTCAATTTGAATTTGAACCTGAGGGGAGACAACCCCAGGAAACGAATTGGTAGTGGTAGATTCTTGTGTGGTGACAAAAGAAAGAAACGTCCGCAAAACAGAGCTTCCAGTGTAAAGGACCTGACAGGTGCCATGAATACTATGTCAGAAAAATTAAAAGTCCATGTGTAGCTTTGCTAAGGACCTGGACAGATGAGAAGGCAGAGGAGACTGTTACCTCATCATACCAATATGTGAACGAACTGACCACTCGTTTAAAAACTAGTTGGAAACTGGCAAATGAAAATTTGAGACAAGCCAGGAAAAAGCATGCTGCTTATTAATATAAAAAAGCGAAGGATAGAGAACTTGCTGTAGGGGAGAAGGTACTTCTTCTATTGTCAGGCAGCAACAATAAACTTCAGATCGGATGGCAAAGGCCATATACAGTTTTGGAAAAAGTATCCAGAACCAATTATAAGATAGACAAAAAGGGAAAGGAGAAAGTCTATCATGTGAACCTTTTGAAGAAATATTTGGACAGACAAATCCAGGAAGGATCACATTTAATGGCCTTGTCTATAGCAACCGAGATGAAGAATGAACCTCTCTCCTCGGTTGAATATCCACTGAAAACCAGTGAAACTTTTGCACAGGTGAAAATCAGTAATCACCTGACAAAAGGACAGAAGGAGAAGGTTCAACAGGTCCTTGAGAAACATACAGATGTGTTAACTGATAAACCGGGGCACACAAATTTGTTGTCATATGATATGAAATTACTAGACCCAGCACCCATCTGTATGAGGCCTTATTCTATTCCGTTCGCTAAGGAAAAAGCTTTGAAAGAGGAGATTGATTATTTGTTAAAAGAAGGGATTATTTCTCACAGTGAGTCTCTTTACAGTTCCTGTGTAGTTTTGTTGCGGAAACTATCAGGAGAACATAGACTATGCATAGATTACAGGAAACTGAATGCTGTCACAGAAGGTCAGGTGGATCCATTACCTGATACTACTCAACTTTTTGCCAGGCTGAACAAGGCAAAATATTTTTCTAAGGTGGATCTTAGCAAAGGCTATTACCAGATTCCAGTAAAGCCTGAGGTTCGACCTTATTTGGCCTTTAGCACCTCGGAAGGTCATTATGAGTTTAACATGTTACCATTTGGTTTGAAAAATGCCCCGAGCGTGTTTTCTAGGATGATGCCAAAATTGCTGGATCCCTTGAAAAATCCATGTATTTCGAATTTTATGGATGATATCCTCATTGCTACAGAAACATTTGAGGAACACGTTACCTCTTTGAATATGCTGTTTGATAGACTCAGAGAGTCTAACTTAACCGCTAGGCCAACCAAATGCTGTATTGGTTGTAAAGAGTTGGAATTCTTGGGACATACAGTACATCAGGGTAGCATGACCCCTGATCCCAAGAATCTGGAAAAACTAAAAAGAGCACCTAGACCACAAACAAAAAAAGATGTGCGATCTTTCGTGTCCCTGTGTGGTTTTTAAAAAAAGTATATCAAACATTTTAACTCTATATGTGCTCCTCTGACCGATTTAACTCGCAAAGTTCAACCTGATACTATAATTTGGACAGCACAGTGTGAATTGGCTTACCAGGAGATTAAAAGAGAAGCTTACAAGCAGGCCAGTGTTGCAATTGCCTGACTTGACTAAAGAATTTATTGTGAGAAGTGACGCAAGCAATGTGGGCCTGGGCGCTACATTGTTGCAAAGGTCCTCCTCACAAGATGGGGAATTGAACCCAGTCGCGTATGCTAGCCGCAAGTTGAACAAGGCGGAAAAAAATTACTCAACCAGTGAAAAAGAATGTCTCGCTTTAATATGGGCGATAAAGAAATTCCAGATTTATTTATATGGCAGGACATTTGTGGTCCAAACGGACCATTCCCCCCTCGTATTCTTGTCACAGGCCAAGCATGAACATTCTAGATTATTGAGATTGTCTCTCTTGTTGCAACCATATTCATTTTTGATAGAATACATTCCCGGCCCTTTGAACGTTGGCGCAGACTTTCTGAGCAGACATCCTTATGATGAAGATCAGAAACACGAGTAAGACTGAATGGAGCTAAGTTATCTCGCATATTATAACCTGCAAATGAATGCATGTTTTAGGATGGGAGGTGTGTAGCAAAATATGCGAGAATAAACGCTCAATTCAGTAAGATTTGGGCATAAAACGATAATAAATACATTTGCCCGCATGTGCATGACGGTTGGCCTCTTCGACGCCAGCAGGCTGCTTTTTGTACAGTGCTAAGCCTATAGAACGATTTCACGGGAAAAGTCTGACACGCTTTAGTTTCGTTTTCGAGAAACACTACTAATAGTTAATTTTTGCCCAATCTGCTGCATACACTTTGTAGTCTAGCCTTACAATTAACTATTGGCGGAAGCATGCCGCAATATAGCTATCTGAAGTAACGCTTTCTGTCAACTTTAAAGCAAAATTAGTAGTAATCCTTACATTGTTTTGTAGTATTACACGATACAATACTAATTAGTAACGCAAAATTCTTAACCCGCCCCGTCTACACCCCGCCTCGATGACACAGTCTGCAACGCATATATACACACTGCGAAAAAGCCAGCCAAGGCATCACCACGCAGACAATTTTATTTCCTCCTAGTGGTAGCATTTCTGACGTAACTAAAACAATTTAGTTATTTGAAAAATACATGCTCGCAAGACGAAGGAGAGGAAAGATGGCGGACTTGTGCAAAATTTTATTTGACGATTGACATGACAAAAATTGGAAAGCTTAAACCATTATGAAGTTCCCCATAAGAATAATATGGTAGTATGACGTAGAGTTAGCTGAGTAAGAATGTACTTTAAATAATATGATAGCCCCAGTATTAGAGAAGTTATTGAAGAAATACTAATATCTAGAGACACTCGACCAGACAAACTGGCGTTCCTGCTTATGTTTTTTTGGTAACGTTAGGGGGACGCGAGCTTGGGAGAGGCCGGGAGGTACATTCAAATTCGCTTGGGGAAAAAGAGTATGACTAACAAGGGGAGCGGTAGGAAAAATGTAATCCTAAACGTAATATCTTTTTGTATTGGGCATGACAAAAGCAGACTGGCCAATCGACCACCAGACGAAGAAATTATTTGAAATTATTTTGGTTTTTCATTCAAACTGCTTTTGAATTCAAGTAGTAGAACGTTTCGATTGGCTAGTGCTGGTAAATATTAGCAAAAGGCTTTGACTATTCATTGCCAGTTGAACTAAAATTTGTATACAGATACGCTGAAAAACAGCTGTGTTAATTTTAAAATTAAATAAAGAATAAATTCACAGTCTGTGCAGTTCGGAGGAAGCTGAGGCCATTTCTTCTCAAAATCAGCGTCATTTGTTTATATATTTCTTGATTGTGGTAAGGATATTTTATGAAATTTACTATGTTTGGTCCAACTACAAAGTTAGATACTTCCATTGGGGAAAAAGTGAAGGACATGTCAGAAGCAGACATTGTTGAGTCCACACATTAAACGGTATCTGACTGATGTATGTTGTTATAATTATGTTGACATATTATTGTATTAAAATAGATTAGTAAGCCTCTGTGTTCAATGAACACTGTTTACATGCCTGAAGCAAATATAATTGAAAAGAAAAGAAGATAATATCATATCAAAGGAAATGTGGTTACTCCACATTATTGTATGGAGGAAAAGTATGTGAACGTACAGTGGCGTATCTACTATAAGGACTTGAGGTGTGGTCACAACAAGGTGGGAGTCCTGTACGATTCGGGGCGAGTGCATTTGTAAGGCACGCGAGGCTGACCCCATACCCACGTAGGAAATTAAGTGTTAGAATAATTGATCAGAGATAAATGACCAGGGTGTCCTTTTGTTGCAGAGGGTCTATGTTCCTGTTGCCGGCTGGTGACAGGAAACCTGCTGAGTACTTATAAATGCCAACCAGTCTCCAACCAGACTTATATGCTGTCGAATATCCAGTAGGAGCTTTGGCAAGTGGTGAAAGTGAACTTTCTGCAACTACACATTGAAATATTTTACAACAAGGACTTCCAGGTGATCAGTTAGACATCTGGGGCATCTCTGACAGTTTCTTGTGTTTCAAAATATTACACATGAAAGTTTATGGGGGTAGGATGAACTACAGCCCTCATATACAGTGACTCTCCCGTTAGATAAATAAAGTGAACTCTGTAATATTTCATACAGGAAAGACATTATATCAAATACTTAATAACATTTTTAGTTATTGGGCAATTTGTCCCACCATTTTAATTGTTCTTTTCGTAAACTATCTTGTCCTTATTTTCAAAGACCTGTCCACAAGCTATGAATGGACAGGCAAAATAAATTGTAAAAAATATGTTCAAAGAAAAACTTAACTGATAGAGTTATTATATTCTTTATAGAAACTTAAAGTGTTTGACTGTTGTGTACCATCATTTCATTTCTCCCCTAGACACTAGGTACACCATACACCATACACTAGAGCCATAAGAGTGACCGTGTGATACCTAGGGAGGTAGCTGTAGGTTCTCTGCACATAATTCATCATCATCATCTATAGAGTCAGAGGCCTACATTTACTTGACCTCACACGGTTATAGCAGACACCTTTTCATTCTTTTAGGATACCATCATAACCTCCCCAGCAAAATCAACTTTGCTACAATCATCATAAACAACTATTAGCAGCTAAGTAAAACTTAAAAGTTGCCGAGTGAACTGTCCATTTTCGAAAACCATAACATCACACTGTGTTGTATACTTTTTTCTAAACAATTATTCATTTTTATAACTGTAAAGACCTAATTGATTGTTAAATTTATTACTTGTATAAAGACAAATCTAAAGTTGATTTCATCATTTTTTATGTACTACATCCGTATATCGCAGACAATTACTTAAATACACGTAAACACAGCTAAATAATAATCAGAGGAAATTCGATGAATTAACTTAGCTGGGGGCTTGAACGAGCTAACGAATTATAAGATTACATAATTATCACAAAAGTTGACGGCAGATACTAGAGTTAACGTGCTCAGCCAATGCAGCATTGTTCTCGCTTTCTGAATATCTTGTGAACGCTTCCTTGAGGTAGAAGCATCCTTATCCTTCTATCTACATTTCTGCCAAGAGTAATCTTGAGCAAAGGTAGACACCTTTGAAGACCCACATCAGTTACTCTTGAGTTTGGCCACTGTTACTGCAGAGCTAAGGGGAGGCAACACGTGACATATATCTTTCATATAAATATATGGATTTTAAACCATATGTTTAAAATTAATATGCTTTTGTTCACATTTCCTATAACGCATCTCCCTGACATGAACATAATGACATGAATTACATCTCTTTAAAATGAGTTGGTGTGTGCCCACTCGTCCTTAAACACATCTCTCTGATTCAGACGTAATGCTCATAACAAATATTTCTGACAGATGTAATGTCTATAATACATCTCTATGATATGAGTGTCTTGTGTTCACATTACTTATAACACTTTCATATATTACAGACCCAGAGTTGCCACAGCGTGGCTCGCACGAGTCTTTGATGCGCTTCTCATTACGTACCCGAAATTATACTGAATTACATTCATTACTGTTGAAAATTTTAAAAAATCCTATTTTTACCATAGAGACGTTACAAGTGTCTTACAAGTAAGTTGCAATACCAGTGACATTCACTGTGAATTGGAAATGTCTTTTAATGTAGACATAAACGTATAAACATTTGTAGCAAACATATATGGATAACTCTTCCAAATACTACCTCCAGTATTACTGCTACCTGTGACGTACGTATAGTATGAAAAGTGAAGTTCTTGAATTGTTAGATGATAGGACAGTAGCCTCGAATAGCTTCGCAGCCCCTGGATTTGTGTGCAACACAAGAATGAACGTGGATTCCACGCTGGCTCATTAGCATGCACAATTGCAACGGGGAATTCCACCACCTGGGCTCATTACTATTCATCATTTCCACGTGGATTTTAAACACGTTGGATAATTAATATGTAGATAGTTTCATGCTTGCATCCTGGACGTCGCTTTGTCTTAAAGGGAAGGTTAAACCACGCCTACCGCAAATCTCTAGAGCGATTATAAGCAGTTATTTCCCTACCTTGTCTGTCCCCCATGCCTAGTAGGGCGTTGCCAGAGTCCAACGAGGAAAGCGGGATACGATCAAAGGCAGTAGTGGTCCCCAAAACGGACGAAGCAGTTTCCGCTGTCGTTTAACACCTCAGTGTGAACCAGAGAACCGCTCGCAGAACGAGACGAACGGGGGAAGTCTAAGCGGTCAGAGAGTTGGTTAATACGAGCGGGGACTGGCGGCGCAGAATCAGAAAGTTCCCTGATTTCAAATAAAGCGTTAAACTTAACATCTAAATATTACCTCTCATTTCATTTATATATATTTGAAGAGAAATATATATAATTGAATACGCAAGTGTATAAAATAGTCTTAACTGTATAATTATCGCGCGTCAGATTATGATTTCATGTTTTTCTATTTTTTCACAAAGAATGATCATACACCTTTGCGTCCCAGCAATTATAGAGTCCTCCAGACTCGGTTCTTCAACATCCAGAATTTTTTAACATTTAAATATAATCTTGTGGCGACCCGGTGCAGTCTCGCTCTCTAAAGTTACATGAGATAAAGCCACCCAAGAACATTTAAATACTAAATCAATATAGTCTGTAAAGATTAACTGGAGAAGAACAATTGCCAGAGCGATATATTTAAATTTTACTGTTCTCTTGGGGAAAAGAGTATATCATTTATGTACACTGACAGTTACGCATTTTTCACTGGATTAAATCCCCCGAAGGGAAAAAACATACCTCGCTGTTCAGTCTTGTCATCACGCTATAGAAGTGGCCCACCACCAGCGGTGAAAATAGAACAGACCACTACCTTATCATAACTATACCTGAGCCAGTGCCATCCCATAGAAATGTTTAGTTGATAATCAAAACAGGAACACTAATGCTTCACCTTCCAGCGATTACGGGAAAATTTGCTAAACGCCAAACCCACTAGTCTGGGGCTGGAAAACGAAGGAAAAGACTCAGACAGTTTATTGAGTAATTTAATTGCTGTATCTGTTATTCTATGGAGTGCCAGATTCACCGAGCGGTAAGTGTGAGAAAATGTGTGATGGCCATCGCTAGCGTGCATGAATGGACGAGATATATTAGCAAAACTTATAATTCTCTTGGCTTGGTAAATATCCTTATACTGTATTCATTGTATTGTTCTCTTTAAGCGGGATTGCTTACCTTTGCTTATTTTCCCTCCCTTAATCTGCTTAGTCAAGGGATAACTTGGAGAACACTAGGACTCTGTTCCTTCACCCAATAGCAATTATTGTAAAACCCCCTATTAGAATAATTAATCTATTTTTGGGTTAAATTATCTCTTTCTGATAACCACTTGTCTTTGGACTGAGTTTTCTTTGTCTATACAAGCGGGAAGGGCATATTGGGATACTACTCCTCAAACACCCCCCCCCCTTTCCCCCCCTTGTTATTTGTATTTTTCTGTAACTACGATTTTTGACTGTACCATGCTAAATGTTGTGATTTTGGTTTAATGATAATAAACATCATAAAACTGATATTACTGTGTTGGCCGACCGATTACCCCATATATGTTATATGTAGTTTGTATTCACGTATGTGTGTTTGAAGCACCAAATTGGTGTGTGTACATGAGTATTGAGTAACTGGTAAAAATTGTTTAGCCAGGAGAGGTTTAGGAGCCTACAGATAAACAAAAGTTGTCGTAAGATAGGCAGATCGGAGAAATTACTCGATCTCAGAGACTGTCCTTACTCTCTTCAGCACCCTTGTGAATCGACTATCTATTTCTTACCCCTTTATATCATAGAGCCTTCACCATCATTCTTCACTCTAACGGGACCACTATTTCTAAGACCTATCTCAAATAAATTTACGACAATAAATGGGTTGCTCTCCGGGATTTTGAGTCTGATCTAGAAATTAGAAACTCTAGATAGAGTGTGAGTGAGTTGTCTTTGTGAAGATGGGGAAATAAAAAAATAATTTTACCCCTAGACAATGCTTTTAGTACTTGGGGTCGACCACACAAAATAAATATAGGATTATTTTCTTTCCACTGCAGCAGAGAGTTAAGGAAAACTAAAAAAATTCGTGATTTTAATTATTCTCTGGCAGAGAAAATTGGTAAAAAAATTTTTTTATAAAGATTGCTGGGATCGCGTGACTGTGAAACAGTCACAAAGGTTTCGAAGATAGCAGAGTTGAGCTAAGCTAAAGACGCCTTATTCTGATTTTTTTTAAAAGTCTAGTTAATAACGTCTCTTCTCGTAATTGTCTTCGGCGGGCTGAGTTTTGTGGAAGAGATTATATTTTCAAGGAAAATTTTTTTCTCCTTTAAATGTTAAAATTAAATATAATTAATAAATTTTTTTTATATTTTGTCTCTACCGATAAGTAATCGTAGATTTTTCTAGTTGTTTGACTTACCATTTAATGTGGCATAGTCGCCTGCATTAAGAGTCTTAATTGACAGATAATAGAAGCGATAAGTTAGCAAATTAATAAAAAGGTAGGAGGTATCTCAGGTAATTAATATTTTGCGTTTTTCTCGTAAGCGGTTTAGAGTTTATCCCACTTCTGTTTTCTTCGTCTTATTCTCTCGTCTTAGTAGCATCCAGTTCTTTAACATGGCAGAAAGAGTTCAGTTGAGGTCCATGTTGAGGCAGGAGATCAAGGAGACAGGATTACAGGGAGATGCCGCGAACGCGTTTGTCAACAGGGAACTTGACAGATATGACGCTGAGAAAGAGAGAGCAGAACCTGAGAGAAAGGAAGAGAAAGAGAGAGCAGAAGCTGAGAGGAAGGAAGAGAAAGATAGAGCAGAAGCTGAGAGGAAGGAAGAGAGAGAGAGAGAGCAGAAGTTGAGAGGAATGAAGAGAGAGAGAGAGCAGAAGCTGAGAGGAAAGAAAAGAAAGAAAGACAAGAGAGGGCAGAAGCTAGGAAGAAAGAAGCGGACGATCGTCAATTGGAGCAGAAGAAAATTGAGGCCAAGATGGAAGCTCGGAGGGAAAGAGAGAGAGAGAGAGGGGGAGAGACAGCTAGAATTGGCGCTTAAGGCTTTAGAGAGTCGGGGTGCTTCTACTTCCAATAATGGAGAGCCGTCTTCACCCCAGTCTCAATCAACTGATCTCTCCAGTAGCCAATCTTCCCAACTAGCAGCGATGTCTTTTGTCTTAGAGTCTTTCCCTAGCCCTAATGAGAAAATTGACACCTTCATAGAGAAATTCGAGAGGATGGCAAATCTGTATGGGTTAGAGAGTTCCGTTGGTGCCTTAAACTCTCAACGGCACTGAAAGGTAATGCTTATGACGTGTATACAAAGCTGGGAAGCAACCAACATGATTACGACATGCTAAAGAAGGCCTTGCTAGAGCGGTTTGAGATGACCGCCCGAAAATTTCTGCAAATGTTCAGAAACAGCCGAAAGGAGAGAACGGAGACATTTCCCCAGTTCTCTTCACGTCTCACGGGTTATTTGACAAAGTGCCTGGAATTATCAGAATTACCTCTTACATATGAGGGAATTCTTAAACTTGTTCTTGTGGAACAGATAAAATCCACTTTGTCAAACGAAACCCGTAGATTTTTGGCTGAACAAGGCACAGTCAGGCTAAGGACATCGTCAATAAGGTGGAACGCTATACAAATGCAATGGCCGAACTTCCCAGCACTAAACGAAAACCCACAGATGAGCCATCTCGAAAACAAAACCTAGAGCAGTCATCCTATTCTTCTAATTCCTCCCAGCTCTATAACCAACGAGAAACTAATACCCAGAGACCTCCCCAAGAGAAATAGAAATTCTATAAATCCCGATACCCCCCAAACAACAACAATTCTGATCAACCCACCAGGCCTACATGGCAGCGCGGCAACCAAGGTCAAGGCAAAGGGAAGACCCCTACAGCAGGGACGTCTGATCAGGGCAAGCACACCGGGCCATACCGCATCGGTTGCTTGCATACAGCCTCGCAAGGAAGAGTCAATGTCAGTGATTCTCAACCTGAGGGGGCCCGACCCTCAACGCGAGGAACTGTAATTTTGAACGGTACCTCTGCAATTTGTCTCTTTTACACTGGATTATCTTTTGACTGTATTGTCGCCAGGCACCTAGTCAAACCAGGTCAGGAGACAGAGGACACCGTCAAACTATGTGGAGTTTTTAAGAGTGACGCACCCAGGACGCTTCCTATCGCACTGGTAGAAATACACTCTGATTTTGTCAGAGGTGTTATTAAAGCGAACCTCAAAAATGAGGTATCTGAGGAAGGTGGTTGAAGTAACAAGAAGAGACATGGTACGCAACCAGACGATACGTCAAGCCCTTAAATCCCACCCCCTGCAGACCCAAGTAGAACAGTCCCAACTAAGATGGTTTGCCATGTCTGCAGAATGGGAGAAGATCGGCTACCACGACAAGCATGGGAAACAAAGAGCCAAGGATCCAGACCCCCAGGACGACCCAGAGTCCGCTGGGAAGACAACATTAGACAATCTTTGAAGGACCGAGGACTAGAATGGAACCAGGCCAGGAGGAAGACAGCCGATAGGATAGTCTGGCGCTCTCTCTTCCAAACCTCTACACCTCACGGTAGAATGGGAAAGACTAAGTAAGTAAGTAAGTTATTAAAGCGGCCATAATGGATGATCCTATCTACCCAGTTATCTTGGGATGTATATATGTGTTTGTTGGGAGACCAAAAGAGCCATTGTGGCAGCGGTAACCACAAGAGGGCAAACTAAGAAGGAGAGGGAGCCTGCGCCAAATTTGTTGCCGAATGAACTGATGGAGGCGCAACAAAAGGACCCTACTCTGGAGCCCTGCTTTAGAAAACTGCCCATGGCTAAGGACCCCAGACACCACGGAGACATCTATTCGAAGGATGGCGTATTGTATCGTAGAACGGGCGACCCTGATACAGGGAATAACCAGCTCCTAGTACCGACGCAGTACAGAAGCCAGATCTTAGAAATGGGGCACTCTCTTCCCTTTAGCGGACATATGGGACAAAACGTCACTATTCAGCGAATAAAAACCCACTATTGGTGGCCGGGAATGAACTCTGAGATTATCAGGTACGTGAAATCCTGCGCACAGTGCCAACGTGTGGCACCCAAGCACTTGACACCCCCAGTACCTATGGGGCTAATGCCAATAGTAGGGACTCCATTCGAACGGGTTGCTGTCGACATCATTGGACCCCTGGAAAGGAACAAAAGAAGGAACAGGTTCATCCTGACCTTATTCGACACTTGCACAATGTGGGACGAAGCTATACCGCTAACATGCACGGATTCAATGGAGGAGATCTTTAAGTTCTTGAGGGCCAAACACATCCACACAAGTCCCTACCATCCGGCCGGAAATGGGCTCGTGGAGCGTTTTAACGGCAGCCTCACCATGATGTTGCGTAAGCTGGGTCAAGAGAAACCGGAAGATTGGGACCTATATATATCTGCTGCCTTATTCGCCTACAGAGAGGTTCCCCAAGCATCTACGGGATTTCCGCCAGCTACACTTTTATTCGGCAGACCTATTAAGGGGCCACTAGAAGCCTTACTTCGGTCCCTGACAGACCAAAAGGCTGACGAGACAGTCGTCTCTGCAAGCAAATATGTATCTGAGCTCAAGGAAAGGCTACAGCTAGGATGGGATCTAGCTACAACCAACCTTAAGAAAGCACGCGCAAAACATGCTAGACGATACAATAAAGCTGCAAAAGAGAGAGAACCAGGGGAGAAAGTTTTGTTGCTACTTCTAACCGGAAACAACAAACTTCGCATCGGATGGCAAGGGCCGTTTACCGTCCTTAAGAAGATCTCCCGCACTAATTACAAGATCTCCATTAAAGGTAAGGAGAAAGTCTTTCACGTAAATCTCCTAAAGAAATACTTGGAAAGACCAGTGCCGTCCTCCGAGCATCTCCTGGCGGTCGCCATAGCAACGAAAGACGAGGAAGATGACGATAGTTGCATGGAGTATCCATTGCAACAAACAGAATCCTTTAAAGATGTCAAATTCGGCGACAATCTCTCGGAAGCACAACAGACAGAAACCAAGGCGCTACTGAAACAGCACAGTGCAGTCTTAACGGATGTACCTGGTCGAACAAATCTCATAGAATTTGATATGAAATTAACAAACGAGACCCCTGTTCGAACCAGAGTTTACCCCATTCCGTACGCTAAAGCTGATGCACTAAGCGGAGAGATAGACAAGCTGCGTCAGGCAGAAATTATCAGTGAGTCTACATCTCCTTACAGTTCGAGTGTAGTACTGTTGCAGAAGCCCAATAAGGACGTTCGGCTGTGCATAGATTACCGGTTGCTAAACGCTGTAACGGAATTCCAGCCCGAAAGTCTACAAACTGTTTCTGAGTTGTTCACCAATCTTAGCAAGGCAAGAATTTTCTCCAAGATTGACCTGAGTAAAGGTTATTACCAAATACCAGTCAAGGAGGAAGTTAAACCCTTGTTAGCTTTCAGCACAAGTGGAGGACATTACACATTTAATGTGATGCCGTTCGGATTGCATAACGCACCAGGAGTGTTCACTAGGATGATGAGGAAGCTTTTAGAACCTTTGCACAGTCCCCATATCCATAATTTCATGGATGATATCTTAATTGCATCGGAAAACTACGACGAACATATTGCTACGGTTGCTATGCTCCTCAGGAGACTACAGGAAACTGGTCTCACAGCCAGACCTAGCAAATGTCTCATCGGGTTTGAAAAGCTAGACTTCCTGGGGCATACTATTTCTCATGGCTGCATGTGGCCTGTTAAGAAGAACGTTGAGAAAATAGTTGCAGCAAAAAGGCCCCGAACGAAGAAAGACACCCGTTCTTTCTTATCACTATGTGCGTATTATCAAAAATACATCCGTAATTTCAACGGACTAACGGCACCCCTGACTGACCTTACAAAAAACGGCGTCCTGATAAGGTTATTTGGGATTCGCAGTGCGAACACGCATACAGCACGTTAAAAGGACAGTTGTCCGGATACCCCATTTTGAGGTTACCTGACCTCAAGAAACCTTTTGTATTGCGGGTCGACGCGTCGGGTCAGGGCATCGGGTCAACACTGCTGCAAACAGATGACACCGACCCGAATATGTTATTCCCAGTTGCGTATGGCAGTCGAAAATTAAAAACGGCTGAACGTAACTACAGCACAGTTGAAAGAAAATGTCTGGCACTGATTGACGGGATAAAACGTCATCATGAGTTTCTTTACGGGACATCTTTTACGGTGCAAACAGTCCACGCTCCCTTAGCTTTTCTTGGCGCAAATAAGGAATTCAACGCAAGAAATCATGCGCTGGGCTTTGATTTTAAGCGTGTACTCTTTCAAAGTGGAATATATTCCGTGAAAACAGAACGTCAGACCTGATTTCATGAGTAGAAACTGGACTACGGAGGAAGAGGAGGAAATTGAAGATACCAATCATCCAAAAGTTACCAATCAGGGCACCTTCATTGTCATAAATGAAACATGAAAAATGGTTTCATGTCTAAAAGTGGGGACGATTGTGACGTACGTATAGTATGAAAAGTGAAGTCCCCGAATTATTAGATGATAGGACAGTAGCCTCGAATAGCTTCGCAGCCCCTGGATTTGTGTGCAACACAAGAGTGAACGTGGATTCAACGCTGGCTCATTAGCATGCACAATAGCAACGGGGAATTCCACCACCTGGGTGTTAAGGTCAAAAAGGGAAGTGATCCTTTGTATACGGGTTGGACAGAGTAAATTAAGGGTTACATTACTTGTAGACTTGATTAACGGTGAATTGGTTAAACAAATATATGATAGAAGTTAGAGTGTACAGAAAGCGGCGTGAGCGCTGTTCTGTATTGTAGAACTGTGAATAGTTCTCGCGGCTAGAATTGACTGAGCGGTGTTGAACAGCGAAGTCTCGTGACAGGGCGGGAAATGTGTTTCCCGGGGCAGTCATGTTCTAGGTGTTTGACTGAGGGAGTCAACCCTGGGTTTTTCTCTAAGTGTGTGTTCCCGACGAGTGTTCGGTGAAGATGTTTAGAGTGTTTTTCCACAATGTGTGTCTCGGTGGAGACTTTTGTTCAGGCCTGTATTGAATATTCTTTCATGTGTTAGATTATCTGAAGACAGTATTTACTTCGATATCTATAACTGTAGTGGATGCAGTCGTTTAAGAGATTTTGGTATTGTGCACGTTCTAAGAGAAGTGCACCACTAATCTATAATTAAGTGCTATGGAGAGTCTGAGATTTAAAGACATTACTTTGTAGGACATAGACATTTTTGTGAAGGAGATTAGGAGGCCATATATTGTGCAGGCTATATTACTGCAGACTGCTGTGTACGCAGTCCTTTGAGGAATATTGTGAATGTGCATCTTCTATGAGAAGTGCACCACTATGTTATAATTGAGCTCTTAGGAGAGATAGCGCTGACGATGATTATTCAACTGCCGTGGAGCAGCCTTTGCTGAGAAGGAGAGATGTAGTCTTTTGAGGAAAATCGTTATGGTCATCTTCTATGAGAAGTGCACCATTATGCTATAATTGAGCTCTATGGAGAGAACATGATGAGGCCGGTATTTTGATGAATTTAATAGTACTGCGATGTGAGCAGTCTTTTCTGGATGAGGCCATATGAAGGAGGCCGTATTTATAACTGCGGTGAATGCAGTTTATTAAGGAACATTATATGAGGTGTGCGCCACTAGGCGCTGTAATTGAGCTCTGTGGAGTGTTGGAGCTTTATGAGTTTATTGGCTCGATGCTATGTACTTTATGCTGTATTTCATCTATGTCGTCGTCTGTGTTGTAACGTAAATAAACTGTACTTTAAACGTTACCAATCGTTCAACGATCCATGAATCCTATGTGTGTTACGTTGATGGACGAATGTATCAGTACACACTTACTTTGAACATTCCAGGCACAGTGACAGTAGTATAATATTTATAAATAGCCCCGGGTGGGCGTGGCCTATAAGTAGAACCATTTAGTCGTCATCATTTCTGTACAGCTATCAACATTAACATATTTGCTGGAGACCCAATAATAACATACTTTTACACTGGGCTCATTAGTATGCATCATTTCCACGTAGATTTTAAACACGTTGGATAATTAATATGTAGATAGTTTCATGCGTGCATCCTGGACGTCGCTTTGTCTTAAAGGGAAGGTTAAACCACGCCTACCGCAAATCTCTAGAGCGATTATAAGCAGTTATTTCCCTACCTTGCCTGTCCCCCATGCCTAGTAGGGCGTTGATAGAGTCCAACGAGGAAAGCGGGATACGATCAAAGGCAGTAGTGGTCCCCAAAACGGACGAAGCAGTTTCCGCTGTCGTTTAACACCTCAGTGTGAACCAGAGAACCGCTCGCAGAACGAGACGAACGGCGGAAGTCTAAGAGGTCAGAGAGTTGGGTAATACGAGCGGGGACTGGCGGCGCAGAATCAGAAAGTTCCCTGATTTCAAATAAGGCGTTAAACTTAACAT
>JAMPIV010003478.1:0-310000 GCA_024509875.1 Oreohelix idahoensis | reverse complement strand
CAGAATTTTTTAACATTTAAATATAATCTTGTGGCGACCCGGTGCGATCTCGCTCTCTAAAGTTACATGAGATAAAGCCACCCAAGAACATTTAAATACTAAATCAATATAGTCTGTAAAGATTAACTGGAGAAGAACAATTGCCAGAGCGATATATTTAAATTTTACTGTTCTCTTGGGGAAAAGAGTATATCATTTATGTACACTGACAGTTACGTATTTTTCACTGGATTAAAACCCCCGAAGAGAAAAAACATACCTCGCTGTTCAGTTTTGTCATCACGCTATAGAAGTGGCCCACCACCAGCGGCGAAAATCCAAGAGACCACTACCTTCTCATAACTTTACCTGAGCCAGTGCCATCCCATAGAAATGTTTAGTTGATAATCAAAAACGGAACACTAATGCTTCACATTCCAGCGATTATGGGAAAATGTGCTAAACGCCAAACCCACTAGTCTGGGGCTGGAAAACGAAGGAAAAGATTCAGACAGTTTATTGAGTAATTTAATTGCTGTTTGTGTTATTCTATGGAGTGCCAGATTCACCGAGCGGTAAGTGTGAGAAAATGTGTGATGGCCATCGCTAGCGTGCATGAATGAACGAGATATATTAGCAAAACTTATAATTCTCTTGGCTTGGTAAATATCCTTATACTGTATTCATTGTATTGTTCTCTTTAAGCGGGATTGCTTACCTTTGCTTATTTCCCATCCCTTAATCTGCTTAGTCAAGGGATAACTTGGAGAACACTAGGACTCTGTTCCTACACTCCATAGCAATTATTGTAAAACCCCCTATCAGAATAATTAATCTATTTTTAGGTTAAATTATCTCTTTCTGATAACCACTTGTCTTTGGACTGGGTTTTCTTTGTCTATACAAGCGGGAAGGGCATATTGGGATACTACTCCTCAAACACGGCCCCCCCCCCCCCCGACCTTGTTATGTGTATTTTTCTGTAACTATGATGTTTGACTGTACCATGCTAAATGTTGTGATTTTGGTTTAATGATAATAAACACCATAAAACTGATATTACTGTGTTGGCCGACCCATTACCCCATATATGTTATATGTAGTTTGTATTTACGTATGTGTGTTTGAAGCACCAAATTGGTGTGTGTACATGAGTGTTGAGTAACTG
Source organism: Oreohelix idahoensis (assembly GCA_024509875.1). Classification (NCBI taxonomy): domain Eukaryota; kingdom Metazoa; phylum Mollusca; class Gastropoda; order Stylommatophora; family Oreohelicidae; genus Oreohelix; species Oreohelix idahoensis. The sequence goes on along the minus strand of JAMPIV010003478.1, from coordinate 308,853 downwards.
GCAAAAATTGTTTAGCCAGGAGAGGTTTAGGAGTCTACAGATAAACAAAAGTTGTCGTAAGATAGGCAGATCGGAGAAATTACCCAATCTCATAGATTGTCCTTACTCTTGTAAATCGACTATCTATTTCTTACCCCTTTCTATCATAGAGCCTTCACCATCATTCTTCACTCTAACGGGACCACTATTTCTAAGACCTATCTCAAATAAATTTACTACACTACCAAAGGTCACCTAGCTGGCCACTCCTGATATAGACAGTATGACTAACACAATTTTGTAATATTAATATGCTTTTACCAGAAGCAGATACAGTAACAAGTAGGATGCACAGAATTTAAGCCACACAAAAATATGAACCATATTACCAGCTCAACAAAAGAAAACAAGAGGTAGTCTTCAGACTCCGCACGGACCAGAACAGGTTGAGATACCATCTATTCAACAAGCTAAAGTTAAGAACTACCGATGAGTGTAACTGTATCTCCGATAAAATGACTGCTGAATATCTGCTTTAAAGATGCGCAACATATGAGCAACAGTGATAGCATATATGGCCATCACCAGTACCACTACTGAAGCAAAACTCTATGGAGATATTACCAGCCTCAAGCTTGCCTCTGATTTGTGAAAATATGCAAGCAGACGTCTGAGAGTGTACGAGGAGGAAGAACAAGCAGACGTCTGAGAGTGTACGAGGAGGAAGAACAAGCAGACGTCTGAGAGTGTACGAAGAAGAAGAACAAGAATATATTCATGTTGACATTTCTTATAATGTTCTTCTTCCGGTAAATGTCTGGTGGTTAAGGCGATCATGTCTCTCTACAACTTCCTGTCTCCAGTATTATTTATTAATTCTGTTGTTGACGTCTTTCAACGCCAGGATGTCAAACTGTCCAGTATCTTATCTCTGTCTCTTTTTCCATCTATCTCTCCTGTTGTCACGATATACTCCAGCTTTCTTTTTCTCATAACTTGCCAAATGAAAGTGGATTGCCTCCTTCTATCCTGAGGAATAAGCTTCCTTTGTGCATTGGCCTCTTTAGAACATCCTCTTTACTCTTTTTAGCTGTCCTTGGTATTTTTAACATTCTTCTGTGTAACAATTTCTCTGTAGCCTCTAGTGATTTTCCTTATTAATTGTCCATGATTGACTTCCGTATGTCAGGATTGGCTGTATATAGCACTGAATAACTCTTTTATTTTACTTCCAATGGCACAGAGTTGTTGCTTAAAATACTTTCCATTTTATAGATTGCTGCTTTTGCCTGAGCTTTTCTACTCTTCACTTCTGAGATGCAACTTCTATACGATATTATTAATGTACCTAAGTATTTGAATCTATTGACTTGTGTTAAAACTGCTCCATTTACTTTGATAGTGCTTTCTGGAGACATCATTACCTTTGAGATGACAATTACTTCCGTCCTTTTGCTATTCAGACTAAGGCCTTTACTGTCACTATCTTTCACTATTGTATCAATCATTTCCTGCAACTCTTTCACATTTTGCTGTTAAGACTGTGTCATCGACATATCTCAAGTTGTTTATTGTCACGGCGCTATTTCGCAGTGCATCTTTTGTACGAAAAGTCAGCCGGGCGACGCCGGGCTAGTCGAACCGGTGAGTCATGTGACTACCGGAAGCCGGGAAATCAGGCGCAAATTTGGTCAGTGAGAATCTAGCCATCGTCCTGGTAGGACGTACATACTTCCCTTTGCCAGCGAGTTAGCTGTGAAGTTCATGTTTTGGACTATTTGTTCTGAGTACTTGCCATATTTCGGTCTTGGTGGATAATGACGTGTAATTCTAGAGCTGTATAGTATCTAGTGGGTATTTTCTACAGGCCGTAGATTTATAAGTTGCCAATGACTTGAGTGTGTCATTGTCACAGTTTTGCCGCTCAAGGTGAGCGATATTCATTGCAGTGTTTTCAGTGTAAGTCGTACTGTCGTGTATGATACTGATAGATTAAGTTGTTAAGGCAAGTTACATTGGCAATTCACTATTGTATTGATTCGTTTGTTGGCCGTGTGAGGCCTTTTGTAGTGTGCATAGTATTAAAGGGAAGTTCCTGTTAAAGGTTTTACTTCTTATGTCAGCCATTGTGGTGTGGTTGTACCCTTGGAAGAACGAGCCTTTACTTATTGTTATAAATCCACATTGCAGTGGTGTAACCAGTGGAGTGCTATCCACAGTAAATTGGTTCCTGACATTTATATCATGTCCTTTCTAATAATACATTTCTCTAATATAGAAATAATGACTGTAAGACATCTCTCTGTTGTAGGTATACTGTCTGTCAGACAACTCTTTAATATGATTGTGCTTATGTTCAGATTTACTATAACCCGTCACTTTTAATACAGCCATAATGATTTAACACATCTCTCTAATATAGACACAATGACGGTAACACATTTCACTAATATAGACAACAATACTGTAACATCTCTATAAATAACTATAATGGCTGAACACATCTCTCTAACAAAGATATAACGATTGTTACACATCTCTCTTATATTTTAAAAACAAATTACAGTAAAATACCTCTTCAACATAGCTATAGCAACTGTACATCTCGATCAGATATATACTGATTGTTAATTGGCGTACTGAGCCTTAGGCATTGTGGGCGTTACCCGAGGGCCCACAACTGGGAATTAGATATTAGGAACCAGTAATTAATGTGGAATCTGTAATCAGAAGTCAATGACCCTTCCTTGCCCAGGGTACCCGAGCACCATCAGTACATCCCTGATTATACGATGTTCAGCTGCCAACGATATTTCCAACATTCTTCTCTGAAACCAAATCTCTGTGGCCTCCAGCAATAATGTCACGTGTTTACTTGTAGCGAGATTTGGTAAACACTTGCTTGGTTGTAGCGCGACACGCCCACGCGACACCCACACACACCAGCGCAAGGTCAGCGCTGCGGTCTTTCTTTGAAGTTGGTAGACAGCGGAAATGTGACTTACGGTTAAAAGCCATACAGTATTACTGAAGAATGAGGAAATAGCTATATAGGAATGTATGGCCGACTTTAAAAGTTTGCATTTACTGGACATTAAATTATTCACTACAGGAGAACGCATGGTTGGAATAATATTAAATAAATATAACTCAACAAAGGAGATAGGCTAGGAATTATATCCAAAAGGATATTATTCAAATATAATAGTTTTAAAGATAATTAATATTTTTCACCTTCATCACATCGGCTAAAAGTTAGCTAATAATCTTTAAAAATTTATTACACTAACAAGCCTCAACGGAATTGTATAAAACTTATATGTAATGAAAGCCCCATATGGGGAAAAGGAAATGATATATAGGAAGGAAGGAAGGAAGGAGATAAGTGTGTGAGTGACAGAAGAGAAAAACGAGTACAGGAAAAGCACAGATTGTTTCAAATAGCTTCAAAACAGGAGATGAAACTAAAATCTTTTGGGGAATTTGGGAGCTGCTTTTTCGTACGCGCGAGAGACTGAAATATAAGGACAGAGCGGCGCATTGTAAATCACACACCAAATCCAGAAGCCAGAGTGAGAAACTGGAGGACAGCCTCTGCAAGAAAAGTTCTATTTTCACGCTGCATGCAGGGCAGATTAAGTTAAGCCAATACAGTCTCACCGTGAGCTTATTAATCCTAAGAGGGTATGTAAGTTTATTAAAAATATATATGTATTACTAATATCATTTTATTTCAGATTTTATTTCTGATTGATTGTAGCAGATATAATAAAAAAGGGAATGACGCTAACCAGAGATAACCTTCACCGGCATTGTCAGGAAGCATAACCATTAATTGGTTAGCCAAATATATTATGGCTAATTCTTGCCTGGAAGCTTACGACATACCAGCAAGTACATAAGTGACTTGACATCCATAAGTGGAAGGCAAAGGTTATATCGTACCCATGTATCATAACATGTGATTTATTCATGTATATTGTTAATTCTGCACCTTATACATTATCTTATCATGCTATCTCTGTAATATACTACCATGATTCATTCATTTACATACAAACACTGAAGACATGGTCGCATCATGAACAGCAGAGGGTGGTGAGATTGTTAGAACAATGGCCACCTATTACTTCTTGTTCCAGGTTTTTATGATCAATGTTTATGATCATTCCTGATCGAGAAACTAAAGACTTGAAGAAGTTGATCCAGCTCACTGAAGCCTAGAGGTCAACCAAACTTCAACACCTTAGTCCCCCGTAGTTATAGGGCGGGCTGAAGGAAAGTCTTCCGTACTCCAGTGTGTCGGAGGAACCTCGAGCAGACGTGGATAAAGTTGAGTTTATATATTTCCATCCAACAAATCCTGTGAGCAGTTCTAAAACGACTTTCTAATGATGAAAACTAGATGGCAAGAGATAATGTGACAAACTTGTTTTATAAATTCAGTGGAAGATAAATCCAAGACTTTTTCTATTAGTTATTTTAATTTGTAACTGTAAATAATCATACATTTTACCATCTTCCAACACCCATTTATCATTACAAGAATATATAGATGTACATAATAAATTGGATAATTGTACTCATTTGACTTGTTAAATTTTTAACTGTTAAATTTTGAGTTACTTTTTCTAATTTAATTATAATATCACATGGGGTTACGATAGCGAAGTAGCATCTTATACTTCTGAAGCCTAAATCTATTGTCCAGCTCAGAGTATTCACAGCTGTAACTCACTTGTGATACCAGTGTACTTCTCGGGCACTGGAACTTCATACTTTCTGGAGAGAGATTCTACTTCTGCTCTACCACTACTATCATACTAGGAAAACCTTTCGCTACATTGGGGGCTCTTTCGCGGGATATTATTTTGTATCCTGGGCCACTATCTATGTATTCTTCTATCTTGAGCCACAAATAGTTTGTAAAAATAAATTTTTTTTTTTTTTTGACAAAATTCTAAAAAACTTAGAAATTTGTTTGTAATAGTAGTACCATTGAGTACGAAGTAAATAGGAAACGCTCACAAGGTTTTAAGGATTTGTCTTGTTCAAAGTAATTAATTGATTTTAATTAAGTTAGTTTGTTAGTGAAGATAAAATTATATACCCTCTGGTAAGTAAGCATCATGGCTGAATTGGTGAAGTTTAGAGCTGCGATTATGCAGGAAGGAAAAGACTTGGGTATGACAGGAGATGCTCTAATTCGATATATCACAACTGAAGTGGATAAATATTTAGATAGAGAGACCAAAAGAATGGAAGTTGAGGCTGAAGCTAAGAAATTAGAGGCAGAAAGAGAGACCAAAAGAATGGAAGTTGAGGCTGAAGCTAAGAAATTAGAGGCAGAAAGAGATACTAAAAGAATGGAAGTTGAGACTGAAGCTAAGAAATTAGAAGCAGAGAGAGAAGCCAAAAGACTGGAAAGAGAAGAAAAGAGACTAATTTTGGAAGCTGAAGAAAGAAGGTTACAAAGAGCGCATGAGTTAAGTTTAAAGGAACTTGAACTCCAGGGAGCAGCTAGCAATCATGGTGCTAGCTCACCTCACTCTGAGAGTAGCTCCAACCATAGCGCGGCAAATGGAGCCATGAGTTTCCACCTGGATCCATTTATTGAAAAAAGAGGACGCCATTGAGTCGTACCTGGATAGATATGAGAGACTGGCCTCTACCTATGGATTGGAAAAGGAAAAAATGGAGCCTTAAGCTATCTCAGGGGTTGAGGGGAGTTTCATACGATGTTTATTTAAAACTCTCAAAAGAAGACCAGGAAGATTATGAAATCTTAAAACAAGCTTTACTGGTCAGGTACGAAAAGAATTCTGAATCTTATAGAAAGAGATTCCGAACTGCTAAGCTACTTCCAGGAGAAAACTATCACCAGTTTCTGCCAGATTGGAAACTTATCTGACAAAATGGATTAGCTTAGGAAAGTGTCAAGATATAAAAGAAATGGTCATGATGGAGCAACTGAGAGAATCCATGCCTCAAGAAATGAGAAAATTACTTATGGAACAAGGAGCTGAGAGATTGGAAGATATTTTAACCGTGGCTGAAAGATATCAAGCAGCTCAGTCAGAAGTATCAGGAAATAAGAAGAAGCAGGGTGAGAACTTCAAACCTTCACAAAACTTTACCAACTATGAACACAGGGACAATTCCAACAAGAACAAACACAGAACTGATTATAAAGACAAAAACCCTCTAGGATCAGAAAAGAAACCTCCAAGAAAGGAAGGAAAGTGGTGTAAATCTTGCCAAATGAGTAACCACAATACTGCGGAATGCAGACGGAAAAAACCCTCCTCATCACGCTGCATGCCTTACAACAGAGAACAAGGGAAGGAAGGACCTGGCAGATAGTCAGAATGACCTCCATCATCCCCCTGTCTGTGAGGAAGTGACCTTGAATGGCACCCAAGTACTGTGCTTATATGATACAGGCTTGGACTTTGACTCAGTAGTGTGCTCTTCTCTGGTGAGTCCGGAAAAGATAACCACAGAAACAGTGGAAATCAGAGGACCAGTCAAGGGAGCAGGAACCATGACACTGCCCATAGCCCGAATCAACATAAGATCTCGCTATGTGGAAGGAGAGATCAAAGCAGCAGTGATGGACAACCCTATCTACCCATTAATACTGGGATGTAGATATGTCTTTCTAGGAGAACCTATAAGACCCATAGTGATGGCAACAGTCCAGACCAGGGCAAGCTCTAAGAAAGAGGAGGACACTATCATCAATACTCATCCAGAAGAGATGAGAAAGGCTCAAACTGCTGACAGTACATTGAAGCCTTGCTTTGGCAAATTACCTAAAAGCCATAACCCTCCAGAGAAAGGAGACTTATATATGAAAAAAGGCCTACTATATAGAAAAGCTGGAACAGGACCAAAAGGACATGGACAGCTTGTAGTGCCAAAATCATACAGGGAGCAGGTTATGAAGCTAGGACATGCTATACCCTTCAGTGGACATATGGGAATAGGGGCCACTGGACAACGGATAGCCTGTCACTACTTTTGGCCAGGGATCACAGAGGACATAAAGAGGTATGTGAGATCCTGTCCAGAATGCCAAAAGAGTAGCTCCTAAACATAGGACTGCACCAGCAACACTGGGAGAAATGCCCATCATGGGAACGCCCTTCGAACGTGTTGCCGTGGATATTGTTGGACCCCTCAGTAGGACCAAGAAGAGAAATGCATATATCTTAACCTTGGTCGATACTTGCTCTATGTGGGGAGAGGAAGTAGCAATGTCATCGATAGATTCGAAACATGTGGCAGAGGCACTGTTAACAATATTCACCCGATTAGGTTTCCCACATCAAATATTGACTGACAATGGTTCTCAGTTTAGGGGAAAGCTAACACAAGAAGTATTCAGGTTATTTCAAGCTAGACATTATCACTGTAGCCCGTACCACGCCCAAGGGAATGGTCAAGTAGAGCGGTTCAATGGCACGCTCATTTCAATCCTTAGAAAGTTGGCTAGTGAGAAACCTGAAACTTGGGACACATACTTACCCTCAGCACTATTTGCCTATAGGGAAGTCCCACATAACTCCACAGGATTGGCTCCAGCTACATTGTTGTTTGGACGACCAATCAAAGGTCCACTGGAAGCATTGTTGCGGACATGGACTGATGAAAAAGCAGAAGAAACCGTGACTTCTTCATACCAATACGTCAACGAGTTGACATCTCGATTGAAAAACAAGTTGGAAACTGGCAAATGATAACTTGAGACAGGCCAGGAGGAAGCAGGCTGCTTACTACAATAAAACAGCAAAAGATAGGGAACTTGAGGTGGGAGAAAAGGTTCTGTTACTGTTGCCCAGCAGCAATAATAAATTGCAAATTGGATGGCAGGGACCCTACGTCATATTGGAAAAAACTTTCCCGGACCAACTATAAGATTGACAAGAAAGGAAAGGAGAAGGTGTATCATGTCAACCTTCTTAAAATGTATTATGACAGGGAAGCATCAGAAGTTGCCCATATCATGACCCTGGCCATTGCAACAGAAATGCAGGATGAACCAATTTCCTCCATGGAATACCCACTATCAACTACGGAAAGCTATGCTCAGGTTAATGTGAGTGAATAATTAACTCTTGAGCAGAGGAAAATGGTTCAGGAGGTGTTAGAAATCCATGCTGATGTACTCACAGATAAGCCGGGGTGTACTAATCTGTTAGAGTATGACATGACGATTACTGACCCTACACCAGTTTGTATGCGGACATACCCTATACCTTATGCTAAAGGACAGGCACTCAAGGATGAGATTGATTATCTCTTAAAAGAGAAAATTATTTCAAAGTCTGAATCTCCCTACAGCTCAAGTGTGGTGCTATTAAGGAAGCCTAGTGGTGAACACAGGTTATGCATTGATTATAGGAAACTAAATGCTATCACTGAATCTCAGGTAGACCCATTACCTGACACCAATCAGTTGTTTGCTACATTGAGTAAGGCTCGGTATTTTTCAAAAGTAGATCTAAGCAAGGGATACTACCAAATACCAGTGAAACCAGAAGTTAGGAAACTGTTAGCCTTTAGTACACCGGATGGACATTACGAGTTCAATGTACTCCCATTTGGTTTAAAGAATGCTCCAAGTATCTTCACCAGAATGATGAGGAAATTGTTGGAACCATTACAAAATCCTCATATCACCAACTTCATGGATGATATTCTGATTGCTACCACTACATTCGCGGAACACGTAGTAGCACTCTCCATAATGTAAGGTAGATTAAGATAAAAGGGATTGACAGCACGCCCAACTAAGTGTCATATTGGATGTGAGACATTGGAATTTTTTAGGGTCACACTATTCTCTACAGGGCAAATGTCTCCGGACCCAAAGAATGTAGAGAAAATGAGAAAAGCACCAAGACCACAAACTAAGAAGGATGTAAGATCCTTTGTGTCACTGTGCGGGTTTTATCAGAAATATATACCCCATTTTAACTCATTGTGCGCGCCATTAACCGACTTAACCAAAAAAGGTCAGCCGGATAAAATACAATGGACTGTGGAGTGTGAACAGGCTTATACAGAGTTGAAAAATAAGCTGACCAATAAACCTATCCTTGCCCTTCCCGATCTCACACAAGAATTCGTACTAAGAACGGATGCTAGCAATGTAGGCATCGGAGCAACATTACTACAGCGGGCAGACACACCGCCACATATGCTATTACCAGTAGCTTTTGCCAGTAGAAAGTTAAATACAGCTGAGAGAAATTATTCTACCGTTGAACGTGAATGCCTCGCTTTGGTCTGGTCGATCAACAAATTCGCCCCTTTTCTTTACGGGAAACACTTCATTGTGGAAAGTGATCACCAGCCTTTGATGTTTTTAGCAGTGTCTAAAAAATTAAATTCACGACTTTTAAGGTGGAGTTTACTGTTATCTCCATATTCGTTCAATGTGAGATACATACCAGGACGGGACAATCTTGGACCCGATTTTTTAAGTAGGCATCCTATCAAAGGAGATATAGAGAAACAGAAAATTAAGGAGGAACTGCAGCATGTGTTACCAAAAAGTTAACCGTGCAGGCACTGTTTTAAAGAAGAGGGCTCTGTAGCGAGATTTGGTAAACATTTGCTTGGTTGTAGCGCGACACGCCCACGCGACACCCACACACACCAGCGCAAGGTCAGCGCTGCGGTCTTTCTTTGAAGTTGGTAGACAGCGGAAATGTGACTTACGGTTAAAAGCCATACAGTATTACTGAAGAATGAGGAAATAGCTATATAGGAATGTATGGCCGACTTTAAAAGGTTGCATTTACTGGACATTAAATTATTCACTACAGGAGAACGCATGGTTGGAATAATATTAAATAAATATAACTCAACAAAGGAGATAGGCTAGGAATTATATCCAAAAGGATATTATTCAAATATAAATAGTTTTAAAGATAATTAATATTTTTCACCTTCATCACATCGGCTAAAAGTTAGCTAATAATCTTTAAAAATTTATTACACTAACAAGCCTCAACGGAATTGTATAAAACTTATATGTAATGAAAGCCCCATATGGGGAAAAGGAAATGATATATAGGAAGGAAGGAAGGAGATAAGTGTGTGAGTGACAGAAGAGAAAAACGAGTACAGGAAAAGCACAGATTGTTTCAAATAGCTTCAAAACAGGAGATGAAACTAAAATCTTTTGGGGAATTTGGGAGCTGCTTTCTCGTACGCGCGAGAGACTGAAATATAAGGACAGAGCGGCGCATTGTAAATCACACACCACCAAATCCAGAAGCCAGAGTGAGAAACTGGAGGACAGCCTCTGCAAGAAAAGTTCTATTTTCACGCTGCATGCAGGGCAGATTAAGTTAAGCCAATACAGTCTCACCGTGAGCTTATTAATCCTAAGAGGGTATGTAAGTTTATTAAAAATATATGTATTACTAATATCATTTTATTTCAGATTTTTATTTCTGATTGATTGTAGCAGATATATAATAAAAAAGGGAATGACGCTAACCAGAGATAACCTTCACCGGCATTGTCAGGAAGCATAACCATTAATTGGTTAGCCAAATATATTATGGCTAATTCTTGCCTGGAAGCTTACGACATACCAGCAAGTACATAAGTGACTTGACATCCATAAGTGGAAGGCAAAGGTTATATCGTACCCATGTATCATAACATGTGATTTATTCATGTATATTGTTAATTCTGCACCTTATACATTATCTTATCATGCTATCTCTGTAATATACTACCATGATTCATTCATTTACATACAAACACTGAAGACATGGTCGCATCATGAACAGCAGAGGGTGGTGAGATTGTTAGAACAATGGCCACCTATCACTTCTTGTTCCAGGTTTTTATGATCAATGTTTATGATCATTCCTGATCGAGAAACTAAAGACTTGAAGAAGTTGATCCAGCTCACTGAAGCCTAGAGGTCAACCAAACTTCAACACCTTAGTCCCCCGTAGTTATAGGGCGGGCTGAAGGAAAGTCTTCCGTACTCCAGTGTGTCGGAGGAACCTCGAGCAGACGTGGATAAAGTTGAGTGTATATATATATTTACATCCAACAAATCCTGTGAGCAGTTCTAAAACGACTTTCTAATGATGAAAACTAGATGGCAAGAGATAATGTGACAAACTTGTTTTATAAATTCAGTGGAAGATAAATCCAAGACTTTTTCTATTAGTTATTTTAATTTGTAACTGTAAATAATCATACATTTTACCATCTTCCAACACCCATTTATCATTACAAGAATATATAGATGTACATAATAAATTGGATAATTGTACTCATTTGACTTGTTAAATTTTTTAACTGTTAAATTTTGAGTTACTTTTTCTAATTTAATTATAATATCACATAGGGTTACGATAGCGAAGTAGCATCTTATACTTCTGAAGCCTAAATCTATTGTCCAGCTCAGAGTATTCACAGCTGTAACTCACTTGTGATACCAGTGTGCTTCTCGGGCACTGGAACTTCATACTTTCTGGAGAGAGATTCTACTTCTGCTCTACCACTACTATCATACTAGGAAAACCTTTCGCTACATTACTGATTGTTTACTTAGAACCACTGAAAACAAAACCCATCTTTCTTACATTCAAATTTTTTATGTAAAAAATCATTTTCACTTTATCCCCTGTACATTAACTTTCTTATTAAAACGTCTGAAAAAAAAAACAATGAAAATAATCCCCCACTTTTTAGGGATTATAAATAAAATGCGCGCATTGCACAATGAAAGCTAAATGGAACACACATTAACAGCGCATGCATGTCTTTCAATTATGTTCATGATGAATTGACCCGTGGCCATAAGTTATGATAAGTTTGACTATAAAGCTTCAATGAAGCTGAAATGAGATGAGGTAAGAAAGAAATGCAACGTGAGAGTTAGAACCTTCATTAGTATATGGAGCGAGTAAAAAGAAGAATAAAACAAGAATGATGTAGAAGATAATCACGATACAAGTGACGACAAAGATATAGAAAACTCTATATAGAGCGATACAACATGATGCAATCTGATCATCAGAAACAGTTCCCCAGTCGATCAAGTGTATGGGCCCTGTAGCAAACGAAAGAGAAGAAACAGAACAAGAGGTGGTAAAGATATAATGGAACAAAGAACATTATGAAAAGGATAATGATGAAGATAGTTAATAATGATGATGATAATTATGATGATGATTAACAACGATGACATATAACAAAGGCTGAATAAATATGGTGATCGGGAAAGACAAATGACTAATACCGACAATAAAATGTACAGTAATCAATAAATGAAATCGCCAAACATTGGGTGGAACTATCTCCCTATCTACATAACTGCACGATTATTCTAGCACTGAAAGTATACCCTATGACTATTGGTCATTACAAATGATTCAATAAGAAAGATTGTTAAAGTGCTGGCTTTTATCCCGCTTAAATTGAATTACTGAACTTAGAATATGCTTTTGAAGGCTGGCGTTGGACCCTCCAGAAATGTTATATCACTCTGGATTAATCTGATTGACATTTGATACGCGCATTAACTCTTCCATACCATTCAAATCACGGGTGTATTAAATATAATTTTTAATAACGTGTCTTTACTGAGCAAACACGGAAAATTCATGTTCGATGAGAGATCAGAACTGATATACATGAAATTATTAGAAGTTATAAATCACATATTTTAAATCTTTTTTTAAAGCATGGGTCTTAGGGAGAATTTGTCAGTTTTACTTGCGTAATTCACTTCATCTTCGTCTATCAGTTACTGAACCACTCACGTCATTTTCAGCTGTACAGAACTAACAAGTGATCTTAATTGCACTTTAGCGTAATGGAAAATCATACATTTCTCTTCACACAATCATCTTCTTTCTTCCTCAAGGTTATCCAACACGGAAATGTGACTGAGGTTGTCAAGCTCTATTATGTTTCATGGACTTGTTCTGTTTAAACATGTCTTCTTGATTTAATGCTGGGATTACGTCAACTCTTGGTACAAAATTATTCTACTAGTCGCAGTGGTGGAATAGCTCACATGATTTCTATAAGCCAATTGTTTTCAGTACTCTTCCGCTAACCTCTCTCTATGTGTGTGTGTGTGTGTGTGTGTGTGTGTGTGTGTGTGTGTGTGTGTGTGTGTGTGTGTGTGTGTGTGTGTGTGTGTGTGTGTGTGTGTGTGTGTGTGTGTGTGTGTGTGTGTGTGTGTGTGTGTGTGTGTGTGTGTGTGTGTGTGTGTGTGTGTGTGTGTGTGTGTGTGTGTGTGTGTGTGTGTGTGTGTGTGTGTGTGTGTGTGTGTGTGTAATGGACTGGATTTTTTTTTAAATTTCAATATATTTGTCATAGCAACGAAAGCTGGTTCAGTGAATGCAAAGATTAAATATGTAGATTTATAAGTGCTGTGACGGTATTGCCTACCCTGCTTTGCAGTAGTGGTCCGACAGTGACCAAACTCAGGAGTATCTAATATAGGCTTCAATGGAGTCTATTTGTACACAAGATTACTCTTGTTAGAAATGTAGATAGAAGAGTAGTAAAGCTTCTATCACATGGGGGTCTTCATAAGATATTAGGTAAGCGAAAACAATGCCGGCTGTCGCTAAGCACGTTAATTCTGTAACATGCCGACCACTTTTGTGAGGAATTTAAGCTCTTATTTATCAGCTCGTTAAGCCCTCACCCCTGATTTACTCAGTGGAATTCTCTTATTCAAGTATAGCTCTGTTTAGAATGTGTGTAGGAATTGACTGAGACAAACATGCAGTAACTTTAAAATGATCAAATCGAAATTAAATTTGTAACATTACAAATAACAACATTTAATAATCCCTTTAGTTTTAACAGTTTTGAAAATAAAACCGGACTGATTCTAAAGGCGACGAACTGGAACGGACTACGGACTACGACTTATGGAACTTGGAACACAAGAAGTATAAATGGGAAGGAAGAGGAGCTGGTGGAAGAGATGAGGAAAGCAAAACTAGAAATCCTGGCTATAACAGAAACGAAGAAAAAAAGGACAAGGAGTCATGGATCTCGATGGCAACACGTTGCTCTACAGTGGTGTACCCATATCTGAAAGAGCTAAAGGGGGCGTGGGTTGCATTGTGGCCCAAAATCAAAAAGATAGTATCAAGGGATGGAACTTTGTCTCGGAGCGCATTATGGTTGTAAAACTAAAAGAAGGAGAAACCATAGTCAACCTGGTCATAGTGTATGGGCCAAATGAGGATGAGAGAGCAGAGGTCAAGGAGGAATTCTTCGAGCTGCTTCAAAGGACAGTGGATGACTGCCTAGATGAAGTTATCATGCTCGGAGATTTTAATGCCAGAGTTGGAAATGACCATGCTAGATGGGGTGGCGTTATCGGAAGATATGGAGAAGATACTCTCAATGACAATGGAAAGCGACTCCTTAGATTCTGCAGTGAGCAGAATCTGATCATTACAAACACAAAGTTCCCCCATAAGCGCATACATGCATACACTAGATGTGAACCAACCAAGAATGAGAAGTCAGTGATCGACTATGCCATCTTAAGCTCATTCAGATATGTCCGAGATGCAAGAGTCTGGAGGGGGCCAGAGATTGGAAGTGATCACTACCTGCTAACAATCAAACGAACAACTGAAAGAGTTGCTCAGCCTAGGAACTGCCCAACATCACGCAAGAAACCAAGTAAACGAACGGGAGAAATGAGCATTAGGACCTACAAGCTGAGAGAGCCAGAAATTAAGACCAGATATCAGGGGCTTATTGCTACAGCAGTGAGCAACACAGAAGAACGACCTGATGACTTGGAAACCCTCTGGAATAAATTCAAGGATATCATACAGACAGCTGCTGCAGAAGCATGCGGTGAAGTCCGACTTGGGACCCAGAGAAAGAGGACACCTTGGTGGACAGAGGAAGTCAAAGAGAAAATAAGAGAGAAGAAAATGGCATGGAAACAATACTTAGGAGCTAAAAACACAACAGGACAAATGGAAAAATATAGAGAATATGTGACACTCAGAACAGAAGCAAAGAACAAAGTGCTAGCAGCAAAAACAGAAGTCCTGGGAAGAATTTGGAGAAAAGCTAGAAAAAGATGCACAAGAAAACCAGAAAATTGTTCTATAAAAGACCCTAAAGAACATGAGGAAGGAAAAACAATGCCCTCTCAAATTTATAAAGGACAAGCAAGGCAAATTGCTTACTGCCCCGAAGGAAGTAATGGAAAGATGGAAAGAATATTTCTCAGAACTCCTGGATGGTGTGCATGGTGAAGCAACAGAAATGATAACCACTAGCACAGAAGAGAAAACCAATGATGGTGAAGATGACATAAAGATGGAAGAACTGAGGGCAGCACTAGAGAAAATCAAGATGGGCAAAGCATCAGGGCATGATGGTATAACACCAGAAATGGTTAAGTACATGGGAGCATCAGGCGACCTATTACTCTTAAAGGTCCTCATGGTGCAACAAGACCATACCAAAGGATTGGGAGATTGCCATCATAACACCAATTTTCAAAAAGGGTGACAATCGACAATGTGGAAACCATAGAGGCATATCCCCTTCTCAGTGTCCCTGGTAAAATCTACTCTAGAATCCTAGAGCAGAGACTCCGACGCCTAGCTGAGCCACAATTGGATGAGGTCCAGTGCGGATTCCGAGCAAACCGAAGTACTCAAGACCTAATCTTCACACTCAGACAGCTGAGTGAAAAGGCCCTTGAGTATAAGAGTGAGATCCATCTTTGTTTCATAGATCTGGAAAAGGCGTTTGACAGAGTCCCCTGGAGCAAACTTTGGGACTGTTTGGCAAGGAAGAATATTCCAGCACCTCTGATTCATGCTATACAGAGCTTCTACAAGTCTTGCAGAAATTATGTGAGGACAGCAAACCATAAGTCAGAAGAGTTCAGGACCACCACTGGTGGTAAGACAAGGTGATATCCTGTCACCTTATCTTTTCATACTCCTCATGGACGATGTCATCAAGGCATGTAAGGAGAGAACAAGAAAGTATTCAGTGGGGTACTGGAAGATGAGACAGGTCTATATTTCGGAGCTGGCATTTGCTGATGATGTTGCCCTGATTGCTAAATCAGAGACACATCTCCAATCCAACCTGCAAGTCTGGAAGGAAGAGCTGGAGAAGAGAGGGATGGTCATAAGCAGCTCTAAAACAAAATCCATGGTGATATCACGAGAAGAAAGAAAACATCAGATTAGTTGGGAGAACAGGTCCTGGAGCAGGTCGACCACTTTAAATATCTCGGAGCTATTATAGACCGAAAGGGAGGCATCAAAGAAGAGTTGGCCACTCGAAAAGCAGCGGCTGGGAGACTTTTTCAGGCCATAAATCGTGGATTCCTCAGCAAGAAAGAGGTTGGTAAGAAAACGAAGATGGCTGTATACCGCTCCACCTATGTCCCAGTTTTGACATATGGATGCGAGTCGTGGGCAATGACTACAACCCACAAAAGCCAGATCCAAACCTCAGAAATGAGGTATCTGAGGAAAGTGGTTGAAGTAACAAGAAGAGACATGGTCCGCAACCAGACGATACGTCAAGGCCTGAAATCCCATCCACTGCAGACCCAAATAGAACAGTCCCAACTAAGATGGTTTGGCCATGTCTGCAGAATGGGAGAAGATCGGCTACCACGACAAGCATGGGAAACAAAGAGCCAGGGATCCAGACCTCCAGGACGACCCAGAGTTCGCTGGGAGGACAACATTAGACAATCTTTGAAGGACCGAGGACTAGAATGGAACCAGGCCAGGAAGAAGACAGCTGATAGAATGGTCTGGCGCTCTCTCTTCCAAACCTCTACACTTCACGGTAGAAGGGGAACGACTAAGTAAGTAAGTATGGACAAAGAAAAACTATCATCCTCGTATTTGGGGATTGCAAAAATGGTAAGAAAGTTCAGATGGCAGCATATAGTTGAACTTAGCTGCCAATGACGATTCTGTCTTTTCACACTGATCACTCGTCTCTGGTCAAGGTTGTCGGGTGTAGCTCGTCTCTCATAATCTTCAAGGAAAGTCTACACAGTGTGTCCTGTGCCTTAAGCGTAGGCCACTGATCTTGTTCAGAAACAGTAAGTTCTGCTGGTATCACCAATAACTGTGATAGAAGAATAGAAAAGAACGCTCTTCTGAGTATGGCGTTCTCCGACACATAGTTATGTGTCCCTCCTCTCTTCTATTTCACCATCCCACTTAACTCAGAGTTTACCCTCGATGAGAATTAAATTTAATCCCTAGGGATAAAACTTCCTTTACATTTAAACTGAATAGCTTAGCTTTACATTACATTTAAATGAAAAGGCTAAACGTACAGATATAATATGTTTTACATTTACACCTCCACTGTTTGAAAAGTGTTCACAATATAAATTCATTGGTGTTTCATTTATTTTTACACTTAAGGAAAAGTTTGAAACTTCTATTAATTAAAATGAATATTTTCACATGGACATTTACACTGCTTTGAAAATGTAAGTCTTATGTTTAGAATGTACATCACTTCTTTTCATCTTTCCCTCCCTGCTCCACAGGGAACCTGGAACTACTTTATGCTTTTAGTTCTCTTTACGAAACTATCAATAAAGCAATCACCAGCTCGTGCAGTGGTGATTCATGAATCGTCATTCTATACGCTGAGGTTGCCAGCCTCAAATGACTTTGACATCCAATAGCGAGTTTCACACAATAAAATTCGCATGGTAATGTGTACATATATATGTTAGTTCACATGTTAGTAATAAAATATGAAATGTAAATCCAACTTACGCCAATTCTGGCTACAGACTTGTCGCACAGATGAATAAAAGAGACGAATCTTCTCTTAAACGTGTCTGGAATTTCTTTGAGTTTTACATAAGATTGCCCCTTCTGACTCCGTGTTTTTTCAGTGTTCCTAGTTCCGTTGTTCCTTATTAAATGTAGAGATTTCCTGTGCTTTATAAGCCTTTTCTGGTTCTCCAATAAAAGGTCAGGATAGCAATTAGGAATTATGAATCTAGTTTTCTTTCTGGCGAAGGTCTGGTGTCTTGGCGAGCGTGCAAATCACAGAGAAATAAAACTGCGAAATTGTCAGCCTATATTCCCTCCAGTGATTTATGAATCTAATCAGAAAGATCCCATCATTTAAAATCATGCAGTATAGGCTGTGATATTTCAAAATAGTCCCACGTGAAATAAGGTACGTGCCTGCAAAGGTCATGTATTAACATATATAGACATGTCATGCCTTGTATACACCCTCGCAAACATATTTGTAGACTCATATTGTCTAAAATGTAATAAATCCATGATTACTTTTTTTAAACAAGTGACTGGAAGCGATTACATCACATTTGTCTGCCCACATGTGACACAGAAACAGTAATCTCGTTATCTGTCGTATGAGGGCGCAAACCCCGGCTCTTATCGGTGAATTAAGCCGATAGCGTAGACCGATGTAAGTTGTAGTCGGCCGCGCCTATAACCACAAATCTGTATAGCAATCCTTGCAAATGTGACATTTATCACCTACAGGGCGATTGATAAAATCACATATCTGCTACTTAGCAGACAAATAAAGAAAGAAAGAAAGAAAAGTGCGATAATTGACAGCACCTAATGAAAATCAGTACCACAAATGTACCGATACTGCCGGAGAGAACCAAAGATCGATAGAGGTCGCCCCGTTTCGTCCAAGCGTGTAATTGAAACTGTTATAAAAATCTGGCGTAGTTCCCCAGGAAACAATGACAGCAATGCCGCTGCTACTTCCTCAGCCATTTTCTAAAAGACAACTTGCATGAGGGTTCTGCTTGGGGTTGGATACCTCGTGGTTAAAAATAGAAACCACAAGTGCAGGAGCAGGACTGGAATGTTTTGATGCAGGCTTCATACAAGGATATCAGCTGCAATGGTAGCTCCATAGTTTATACGGAGCTAAGCGTCACATGATGATGATATATCTTTTCCAACTCCATACATTTTAAATGTCGTGTTTATTATTATGTGTGTGAACCAGTATCAAGAAAGTTGGAAACGAATTAAGAATAGAACAGCTCCGCATTAACTGAGAAGAAAATATCAAAAACTGGATATAATACTTGATAATGGTTGAAATCAAGAACAGTGGACCGTGTTATTCGATGTCATCTGAGTAAGTCGCCAACGTCGTAAGGGTTAGGGTTTAGTGTTAGGTTTAGGATTTCTCTTCACCACCATAAACAAGCGCATATATCCATATGCTTGAGTTTGAGTGTATTTAAGTGCTATATATGTGTGCATGTAATACCCTATATGCCGAGGGCGCCATAATACCCTAGTATCGGCCCTGCATGCAAGTACTGATACGTGAAGAAACCCAATGAGGACAACAACGTGACTGGAGAATTGTGTGGGGAGCAGATGAGAGAGTGCTAAAGACACTTTACACAGGGCGAGTGAGACCAGTCCTAGAATATGGCATTGCAGGACGGGTAACAGCAGCTAAATCAAACTTCGATAACATTAATAAACTCAAAAACCAAGCAGTGAGAATCATAACGGGAGGCATGAAGGCATCACCTATTAAAGAACTCAAAGATTACATACCCTCCAACCAGCTGTAGGATAGAAGAGATCATAAGGACCAACAACTAGTTGAGAAATTCAGGAGACTAACTCAGCATTCAATGTACCATAGAATAAATGCTCTTGGAAGGGAAAGACTGAAGCAAAACAACTTTGCAGAATCAGCCACAATCAAGATGAGAACAGTTCCCTTAAATGCGGTCTCAACAACTAAAACCATGTTAACTGCACACAAGCTACCAGTTTGGAAACAACATCGCTTCCATGAAATGATAGACAACATTCTTAGAATTGAAAGACAGAAGAGCGAGACTGTAAAAGAGAGAAAATCTGTGACAATAAAAATACATAGAAAAACATTTCCCAAGCAACATATGGACTTTTGCATTCATAGACAGATGGATCAGCAGCACAGACAACAGAAGATGAATGTGGAGACGTTTTTCTGAGCTTAAGCACTAGTAAACAAAAAAGATGTCGGTGGCAACACGAAGATTCTCATGTAACTTCAGAGCAGAGACAGAGGCCTAGAAAACTGCAGTAGAGGTTATAATGACAGAGGAAAGCACCGAGAGACAAGCTGCATACTTCACAAACACACTGTTAGTAACTGGGACTCTGAAGAGAAGAATAATGTAAACATGTATGCCATCTCATTGCAGCATCTCCGGAAATAAAGAGGCTGACAGATTAGCAAAGGAAGGTGGAAAGTTATCTCTTCCTGATACAAGTTATTTTCGAAGAGACAAAGAGTTTGATCAGAAGCAGATACAGGAAATAATGAGATGCATAACATCCAGGCCTCCAAAATGATGCATACTACCAGCTCAGCAGACGAGAACAAGTCGTAATGTTAAGACTCCGCACGAGCCACACAAGATTGGGATACCATCTATTCAACAAGCTAAAGATAGGAACTACCGAGATGTGTAACTGAGGCGAAATAACTGCTGAACACATGCTTCAAAGATGCCCAACATATAGCAGAAAGCACATATGACCGTCAACGGTACTATTGCTGGAAAAAAACTATGAAGAAATACATAATGCTGCTTTCGTTGAAATTATTCAATTAGACGTCTGACAGCGTACGAAGAAGAAGAAGATAGGTGAACTTAAAATTTGTTTAATAATTATTGAAGATATTTTTTTACATTTCTAAATGACACGCAATTGATGCCTCTCTTTTTTTATATCCTTAGTGTTCTGAATATCCATTGGAGAACAATGCACACTCTTCATTTCACATCTTACAACAACTGAGGATTGCCAGCAAATAAACATTTGCCTGCAGCCTCAACATATTTCTGTTCAGGCAGCTTGAATGTCAAAGTTATTTCTATAGTGCGTGGTCGTGACGTTTGGGTCAGAAACGATGACAGAGTACACAACTAACTCTTCCTTTCCCAAGCCTCCTGCTATGACAACAGTAGTGACGATCTCTTCAAATCTTGACATTTATGTCAGTGATGTCACATTGAAAGTCATCAATATCGCCATTTTTCTGGTCGTAAACCCAATAATCTCCGTCACTGGCATCATCACAAACATCATTAACATCACTATCTTTATTAAGTCTGGGTTTTCCGATACAGTTAATATTACATTACTCGGGCTGTCGGTATCTGATCTATGTCTTCTGCTGGTGACACTGTGGCAGAGCTTATGTGTCTTCCCGCCCTTCCAGCATGCAGATTTGCCGTTTGACCCTTATGATACTGGCTATGTTACAGGAGGAATGCCACTCACTTACTTTGGCAGAACGACAAGTTGGATAACAGCGGTTATAACACTAGAGCGATATATGTGTGTTGCCTTCCCTTTAAAAGTAAGTTCCATTGTGTTTTCTATGTATCATATCTAACTTTGTATTTGTTTCAAAGGCAACAAACTTTGTTAGTTTGGGTTTTTTTAATTTTCTAGGCTGCCCAGTTGTCAATACTATTAGTGATGATAATATATAAAGCTGCACTACGTTTAGTAATATGCTGGAAACTATCTAGTAATTTTATGAAGACATAATAAGAACAATATAGTACTTTATCAGCACATCCCAGTCATTGGCATATGCAGTGGATTCAAACAAGGCTGTGTTCTGGCTCCAACTATCTTCGGGATATTATTTGCATTACTCTTGAATCATTTATTTGGGGATGCAGAGAAAGTAATATGCCTTACACTGTGTCAGATGAACGGCTTTATAACCTAGCAAGAGTGATTAACAAGTCAGCCAGAATGGTCATCTAAAAAGGCGTTGTTTGCAAATGGTGCTGCAATCGTCACTCAAGGTCAACAGGAGCTCCAGTGCGAGTAATAACCTTGGCCTCACAATAAGAAAACAAATGTGCTGGTCCAGGATCTGGATGTTGCACCAATTATAAATATCGAGCGGTATCTCCAAATAGATTACATTAGGAAAAAATGAACCATGTGGGGAATTCTGTACTAATTACCAAGCACAAATAATAACAATAAACACCATCTTTACAGCAATGCTTATCCAGTTTAAATATATATACTATAAGGCCTCAGAAATCATAGGATTCAAAATCAACATTTCAGGCTTCGGAAGAATATATTCAAACTAAACATGCAGAAGTCATACAGCTAACTGATACAACTGACAGCCTGCTAATAACATACACAATCAGAGTCATACTCCAGTTCATACTAGGACACGCAGACATAACAGGCAATGAAAAGGCCGACAGACTAGCAAAACTAGGAGCAAGCATGCTTCAAACAAACACATCAGCCAACATGGACAGGTAATTAAATGCTCCAAAACAACTTCAATGAAGAATGGCTGAATAGATGAACAAAAGTGTCTGCTGGACGTGCTTTGTATAAAGAAATGACCCATTCCAACACAAAATGACATCAATAACCTACGACGTGTGAAGCAATGCACAGTCTTTCAACTTGGAACAGAATATACCAGACTCAACAAGCATTTCTCTCTACAACTCCACTCAAAAGCTACAGAACACATACAAATTCTTTAACTTGGCATTGACTGCGAAGGAGTAACAAGCTCAGCAGCTCAAGTTAAACAACAACTGTCAATAGTTATGAATTCGCAGTTGTGCACCACTTCACACACCTGGGATCAAACAGAAATGGATACAGAAATTGAAAGCCGCATTGGAAAAGCTGCAACCATTTTTTTCCCGCTTCATAGCGTGAGCTTAGGGAAACCCTAAACTTGCAACGAAGACCAAAGCTAAAGTATACTGTTCAAAAAAAGAAACGCAACTTTTTTGGGGTTACTTTTATAAAAGATATTCGCTGATTGGACACCAGTCAACCTATCGACTGTGTCCACCTGGTCATTAACTTCTCGTCGTTACCTGAATTGTACTCACCTCATGATTCGTGAGGTCATGAAAGAGGTCAAGGTCAAAACAACATTTTTGACAGTAACTCGTGACAGGTTCATGAGAATCCCGTGAAACTTACTGAACACAAAACTCTCTGACCATATTATTGAATGCCTATAAAAGATTGACGCTCCTCGAATAAATTCAGTTGAAAATTCAATGCGCAAGTATGGCTCATCTCACTACAGAACAACGACTCATCATCATTGGACGTTTACAGACTGGATAGTCATAAAGTGTAGTGGCCAGACAATTTAATGTGGTTAGAAGCACCATTAGTCGCCTTTGGAGGCGATTTCAAGAAACTGGCTCAGTGGCAGACCGGCCGCGCAGTGGAAGACCCAGAGTCACAACTCCTGCCGAAGATCGCTTCATACGGCTGCGTCACCTCAGGAATCGACTTGCATCTGCGTCCTCCACAGTCCAGTCAATGTCAGCAGCTCGTCGAATTTCAGATCAAACGGTCAGGAACCGGCTGCACGACTCTGGTCTTTGGGCTAGAAGACCCTACAGAGGTCATGTTCTTACGGACCGGCATCGCCAAAACCGACTGCAGTGGGCAAACCAGCATCTTCAATGGACCGTTGAGAATGACTGGAGACGGGTTTGGTTTAGTGATGAATCATTTTTTGTGCTCCAGCGACACGATAGACGGAGAAGAGTTTACCGCAGAGTCCATGAGCGATACGTCCAGAACAGTGTTGATGAGGCTCCTCCACATGGTGGTGGAGGTGTACTGATGTGGGGGGCGATCAACTTCATGGGAAGAAGTGACCTGGTGCAAATTTAAGGACGCCTGAATGCCCAACGATACGTCGGTGAAATTCTTCGTCCTCACGTTTTTCCACTTCTGGCTGCACGAGGGTCGATTTTACAGCAGGATAACGCTCGACCTCATGTGGCACAACTCACCACCCAGTTCCTCGCTGACAACAACGTCCAGACCATTCCGTGGCCAGCCATGTCATCAGACATAACCCCATAGAACACTTTTGGGATGAACTCGACAGACGACTCCGCCAGCGAGACGTGGCTCCAGCCAATCTCCGACAGTTGTCTCTTGCACTGCGGGAAGAGTGGGCAGCCATCCCACAACAACAGATCCAACGGCTAATCGGATCCATGCCAAGGAGATGTCGTTCTCTGATAGAAGCCAGAGGAGGCCATACACCTTACTGAAACGGAGGCCTCAGTCGCAAAGAATAAAAGTCCAAACCAAATTTAATAAACATCATTTCATTGTTAAAGTCTGAAAGTTTCTTCATGCCAAGATTGAAACATTAATTCCGTAAAATAAAATTTTGGTACAAGTTTGAAATTTGGTGTCCATTACCACTGCAATAATGTTGCGTTCCTTTTTTTGAACTGTATATATAATACCTGCGTCACAAGCACGCTGTGTATGACAGTAAGACACAGACATCCTATGCTCATCATCTCAGCCCGTAACCCGTCATGGGTCGTAGGGGTGCCATGGTGGAAGCATCAGCAGACAGGGTCCTCCACTGCTCTCTATCCTCAGCAATGCGTACAAGTGTGGAAAAACCGTGTCCTGCCCATTCTTTGATGTTATCAGCCCAGGATTTTCTCTGCCTTCCTCTTCTCCGTTTACCTTCGACTGTTCCCTGAAGGATCGTTTTCGAAAGGGAGTCATGACGAGTTACATGCCCAAACCAGGCAAGCTTTCGACGTTTCACTATTGACAAAAGTGGTTCTTGGTGGCCTGCATAGGTGTTTATCTTCTCTCTAACATAGACATTTGTTTTGTGCTCTTTATAGCAAATGCGCAAAATTCTTCTATAACATTTATGCTCGAAAGCCTGAATCCTTCGCTCCGTATCTGCAGTGAGTGTCCAGCCCTCACACCCATACAAAAGAATAGATCCTATGCTAAGCTAGAATAAAAAGCATAATACCTTCCACCTATGCTACGGTGTTTACACAACATCCTTGGTATTTCAGGGAAGGACAAAGTGACAAATGGGGCAGTGCTCACACGTTCTGGCCTTCAAATCTTGTTTACACTGCTTAGACAGCAAAGATTACGCTTCCGTGGCCATGATCGCCGATGACGGATGGTCGCATTCCCAAAGATAATTTATACGAACAACTGGCAAATGACAAAGGGCAGCCGGGCGGATATAGCTGAGGTTTAAAAATGTGTGCAAGAGAGACTTAAACGAACTAGACATAAATCCAGAATCCTGAGAGCATGAAGATGTGACGCACCCTATAGCGTCGCGCCAGATTGCGCGATGCGAGGCGCTTGCAAATTACAGAAGAAAATAACATGTCGACAGAAACGCCAGGAAAAACGTAGCTGAAAGTTGTCAACTCAAGGACGCATCATCCCATAGTCAGTTCTAACAGGAGAGGGCTACTGATACTACCTAAGCTACAGACATTATCATCATCGCTGTCTTTTTCTTGGCGCCCAGAGCATAGAGCCACTTCTGCAAGAGGTCACTATTCTGAAACCTGCAATATAAATTCCCGTGCTCTTGCCGCTGTACCATCTCGTATTGGTCGCCTTGTAAGACATTCCTGATGTTGCAGGTCTTATTCTTTCTTTGTCTCTTTAGAGGCCCCCAGGATCAACATTGGGGCGCTGACATTATATTCCCAGTTAAAACATCATATTGGAGCCGTGGTAGCACAGTGGTTAGTGCACTGGCTTCCAAGCTCGGTGGTCCATGGTTCGATCCCCAGTTGAGGTGGGATTTTTTAGACCGTAAACGGCCCCGGGATCAACCCAGCCTCGTGAATTGGGTACCAGAACAACTCTGGGAAGGTTAAGACGATGGTCAAGAAAATATGGGCCTAACACCATATTCCCAATATACCTTAATGGGCATATAACGGGATTCTTGACTTTTTTAAAACGCAATTTTACAATATTCAAAGAGACCTCACTCATTCATTTTTCCTTTGTGCTCTTTTTGGAATGTGGTACAGTCACTGCAGCTTATTCCTCTACAAGAATCCTGCAGCTTATTCCTCTGCAAGAATCCTGCAGCTTATTCCTCTACAAGAATCCTGCACCAAGCAGTCTCATGCTCTTTGTCACGTGAAAGATAATTTATTTTACCATCTTGTCCATAATTTGATTACTCCTTTAAATGTATTGTTTTCCTGGACATTTTGTAATTTCTTTTTCTTTCCTTTTCTACCTTTGTGGATAAAATTTCTCACCCTCTCAAACCCCACCCGAGGTTGTTTACGCTGGCCAGCTGCGGTCAGCTAACGCTAGACGTAATGTTATCTAAACGCACCTGTGGTACGTTCGACCAGAGAAACATTTCTCGGGTCCGCTTTAAGTGTTAGAACGAGCCAAAGACGGTTTCTGTGAAAGAAACGGTTCGTTAGCGGCGGGTACCCTCTGTGGTCCCAACAGGGGAATTTCTCTGGTCGCTTTAAAACGTTTGATGACGAGCGGCTGGTACCCTTTGAGGCCTGGGTAACGAGTGTGATCTGTTTCAGGGGAAGATAACAATCGCGGTCAGTCTTTGGGTTTCCGCCCCTTAGACAAGATAGAGCATAATGTTATGCATTTCTCTACCTGGGGAACTTTCGCACGATTTCTTTTGTCTTACTCTAGATTACGTCTTTCGCCGAATTTCTGTAGAAATATGCAGGCCAGGTCCGGGGTGAGCGTCCCTTGTGATCTATAAGAGTAGACTGGTTTTAATAGACAAAGACATTCGTGTATTTTCCTGGCCCGTAGATGACCATAAGAGATAAGGCAAACTTTAACACAGTACTAGAATGTGTTTGCCTATGTTCTAGTCATTTTCGGGGTGAGTTGACATATCTTATAATTATTATATTAGATTCATGTTAGCTTTTATATATCTGTTAGGAAAGTGAATTTATTTCTGAGGACTTCTCCTAGTAATTTATTCAGTGATAAGGTAGCGCTGTCTACGGCCTATTAAGTGGTGCTTAAACTGTTACGGTTTATCATGGGTTAAATGTTAAACTTACAATAACAGATATTAGGCGTAGAATCAGTCCACGAATGCTTACCATTGGGTTAAGAGTCAGCAAAAATTAACTGTCATTTCTGTAAGATAATGTCAGGTGTGGATTGTTCACTTTAAAACTGAATAGTGAGATGCAGGTAATAACTCTGGATTATAGGAGATAGTCACTTATTCCTTTTGATAGATATTTCTAGTGGCAAGGGGGATCATTTTATGCTTACTTGTGTGGCTAGGCACTAGTCTATAACTTTCACTGAAAGCAGTCACCAGGCATAGATATAATTATATCTTATGATTTAGCCACAACTGTATTATTATAGCAAGAACATTGCATTTTCTTTGTACTCATTTTGTGGAATGCTAATATATTTTCCAAAGGGGACATACGATTTATTTGTGTAATGTCAAATGCTGTAATCTGTTTATGTAAATTCATTTAATGTTGTAAGATGAATAAGCATATTCTTTTAACTGTAACTACAGGTTAGGTTTCCTGTATGTTGAGATTGGGAGAAGAGGAGGAGATTTTGCTGTCAGAACATTTAATGACAGTTACATGGGTGTACAAAAGATATTAAGCCTATGCGGGCGCGTGTTGATAATTGATATTTTTAAGGAACAGGAGACATGGTTAAAGACAGCCCTAAACTATCATAGCAATAACTACAATAAATTTAATCCCATAGTGGAGCGAAACTTTCTGTATAAAGTTAGTGTGATTTATTATTTGCTTGAAGAAAAAGGGTGTCTCTTTTTGGGTCTCAGTTTCAGGAAGACCGAATCGCTAGAGCAGACTTCAGTCAGGCGAAGAAAGTCATATACTCTTCGATCTAGAGGGTTTCTGTATACATCTAGCAACGAATCGTCAACCCCGTTCCTGAATCAAAACCCCTTTTTGTCAACGCCAAGTTAAGCTCACGCAGTGCAACGGAGCCAACGCTAAATCTGGAATCACCAAATGTAGTAGTAGTTCTCTACTCGCCTATTGGATTACCAGCCAGAGCATTGCGGCTTCCAGAATATCAAAACCGCTCAGCATGCCTATAGCAGAATTCCATATCACCCGCCTTTTTTGTGCCTAAACGGGGCACTCAGCAAACCACAGCCAAACCAGTTTAAACAGGATTTACAGCCAAGCGGAGCCTTGCGCCGGATAAGCGCGCCTGGGTCTCTTTGTCCTCAAGTGACTTCTTCTGGTGCATTTTCTGGATACTTAAAACCTCGCACGTATGAGCAGCCATCTATGGACAGAGTTCCAGCCCACCTCGCGCCAGTAGGGAGGAATCACCAATGATAGCGCCTATACAGTGATTTTATTCAGGTTAATTCCATCACCGATGGAGGACATATACGAAAAAACCACTTACTGGAGCTTTTCCCTTGGTCCCCGAAAACGGACAGGCTGTCGCTAAGTTCATTCAGTTGGTCTGCAGGAGATAAACAGCGTCCCCCAGCCCACCTCGCGCCAGTAGGGGGGAGTCACCAATGATAGTACCAACAAGGACAGTTTTGTAGGCATAGTCCCTCACGAAGGATCTACAAGTAACACACTGTCTGGACTATTTCATCTGGTCCCCGAAAACGGACGGACTGCCACGCAGTTTATTCATTTTGGAAAACAGAAGGTAAATAGAGTCTTCCAGCCCACCTCGCGCCAGTAGGGAGGAATCACCAATGATAGCGCCTATACAGTTATTTTATTCAGGTTAATTCCATCACCCATGGAGGATATGTACGAAAAAACCACTTACTGGAGCCATTTCATATGGTCCCGAAAGCGGACGGACTGACACTCAGTTATTTCATCTCTCTGTGTTCTACAGGTTTTATGAATGGTGATCTGTGTGTGTGTTTGTTGGTGTATTTTTCATATTTGATGATTATTTGATTAGTGATGTAATTTTATGTTGTTGTGATGATATGCATTAATTCCATGCTTTTCTTCTTTAATAAAGTTTACACAAATTTGATTATACGAGACTATACACTACAAGATCTTCTCCCTCAGACGTCTATATCCCAATATTTTCTTATATCTTATGATCAGCTCAAACGTCTATACTCCAATATTTTATTATATCTTACGATCAGTTCAAACATCAATACCCCAAGATTGTCTTATATCTTATGATCAGCTGAAACATCTACGCCCCAAGATTTTTTAATATCTTATGATCAGCTCAAACATCTATATACCAAGATTTTCTACATCTTATGATCAGCTCAAACATCTATTCCTCAAGATTGTCTACATCTTATGATAGCTCAAACATCTACACCCCAAGATTTGTGTATATCTTATGATCAGCTTACTTACTTAGTCGTTCCCCTTCTACCGTGAGGTGTAGAGGTTTGGAAGAGAGAGCGCCAGACTATCCTATCGGCTGTCTTCCTCCTGGCCTGGTTCCATTCTAGTCCTCGGTCCTTCAAAGACTGTATAATGTTGTCCTCCCAGCGGACTCTGGGTTGTCCTTGGGAGGGGGGGGGGGGGGGTCTGGATCCCTGACTCTTTGTTTCCCATGCTTGTCGTGGTAGCCGATCTTCTCCCATTCTGCAGACATGGGCAAACCATCTTAGTTGGGACTGTTCTACTTGGGTCTGCAGGGGGTGGGATTTTAGGCCTTGACGTATCGTCCTGTTGCGGACCCTGTCTCTTCTTGTTACTTCAACCACCTTCCTCAGATACCTCATTTCTGAGGTTTGTATCTGGCTTTTGTGGGTTGTAGTCATTGCCCATGACTCGCATCCATACGTCAAGACTGGGACATAGGTGGAGCAGTATACAGCCATCTTCGTTTTCTTACCAACCTCTCTCTTGCTGAGGAATCCTCGATTTATGGCCTGAATAAGTCTCCCAGCTCAAACAGCTATTCCTCGAGATCAGCTACAACGTATTACTAATAAATGCAAATTACGAGCTAAAATATTATACTAGTGATTTCAGAAATTGTACAACTAGCAGAAGGTATGCATAGACTGGACACATTTTAAGCCTTTAAATTTATGCTTCAAGTCTGAATATAAATATATCTTCTACAAATTTACTGTAAAACCTTAGTGCTTTTTATGGCGCTGAAAATACAGCTAGAGATCTTTAGACTCTACATTGCTATTATTAAAAAGATACATACTAGTGGAACAGGAGGTGAGAACACCCTTGCATTTGATAGGACTAACATTAAGAAAACCGTTTGTTGATGACATCACAAGGCAGTTCATCTTCTATAAACCCCAGTGTAAGATAAAACAGAGGAAGAGCAAAAACACATATTGAAGGGAACTGAAAACTGACATGAGATTGATAAAGAAAACATAGAAAGACCTTAAAGAGATAGTGTACCCGGAATGATGACGACATTAGTAGTTAGCAATTATCCTCTATGTTATTTTAGTACACAAGTTATTACAGAAATTGATGACGTAATTATCACATAGCCTCTTATTGACATTTTTAATAAAGCCTTCTAGACAGTTACAGGAAATAATACGAGACCTGAAATCTCTAAACAGAATTAAATATACCCTCGAATAAAATGTTATACCATTTGCTATCATAGTAACTTATATAGTAACTGTGACGTAAATATGACATAGACGTAACTAGTGGACTATCCATCTTAACTAGCGGCTTTGCCAATGAAACAAATTATCCCAGAGGATATCCGGTAGATTGACAAATCACAATAACTTCCCCCAACATTCTTAGAAAGCAGTTTTAGATAATGGACCGCCCAAACCCCTAACAGAGCAGTTCTCACCAACATTTTTATAACTTCATAGAGACTCCAGTGAAGAGAATAATGGCTGACCCGACCCCTGGCCCTACGCCAGCCTGTCAGCTTAAGGTGTCGTTTATTCTCTACTGAGTAATCAACAGAGATATTTTCAAGGTTTTGATTACAGGACTTATTTTGGTAGTCAGTATACCTATTCCTCAGGTGGGTAAAAATCTCGATTAGTAATTGGACTTCGATACATAGTAGACAAGTGTATAATGTCCATTTGTTCAGAAAATTAGGTGACCTCAAATTGATGAGACATTTTATATGAAGAATTTATGCTACAGAAAAGAACTGGTTTTTGAAAAAAAAAAACGGATTTTAATGTATGTATTGAATTAGCATTTCATGTCAAGAGTACATTTGGCAAGAGAGAAGAAAAATAAAACCGAACCAGGACCAATTTTCCAAATACTATATGTGTGATTACTGGCACAATAGCACGGGGCAGGAGGTCTAGGAATGATTTTTTTATGAGGAGCTGTGCTCTGTGGTTATGAGAACGATGATAGTGTATTTATAATGTGTGTATGTGTGTGTGTGTGTGTGTGTGTGCGTATACTTCCAGTGCTACTGACACATCTTCTCTCAATTTTGAACAGAATTCACTTAATTTTCAGGTGAAAACTTTGACCACCCCAAGACGAACAGTGGTAATCACTATTACAATCTACTTACTAATGGCTGCAACTGTAGCTCCTCTCCTGTACACCAGTCGTCTGGAAATGAAGTTCTTCCCTGACAGAAACACGACCAAACTCGGACTTGTCTTCACTTCGGACAGATTCAGCGTGGAACAGTTCACAAACCCAATCAGCAACGTCATTGTCCAGATAGGATCTTTTCTTCTTGTCGTCCTTTTCAACATGCTGCTTATTAACAAATTGAAAAGCAAAAGCAGATGGCGCGAAAGGACAACAGATAAGGCAGTCTTGCTTTCTCGCCGAGATCAAACGATCGCCAAAATGATCGTTTTAATTTCTGGTAACTTTATAGTTTGTTACGCTGGCGTAACCGTAGAGTACATGTGGGTAATGTTTGCGCCAGAATTTACCTCCGGTTATGCGTATAGAAATTTATTTGTAGTCTTTACGGCCTTTGCGATTATGACACAAGAGGTCAGTGCGTCAATCAATTTATTTATTTATCTTAAAATGAGTACAAAATATAGGCGAGTATTTAAAACTGTCTGTTGTTGTGCAGCAAGGACAGCTGCGTAGTGACATTGAAAATCCCACATCAATAGTTTAAAATGTGACATGTAAATACGCCAAGCCTGCTAGAAGCTCTGTGGATTGACGCTGACATCTTTCACAGATCAAAGAGCGCACTAGATAACAAACTTTATACATATGAATAAAGTGTCCTTGATGTTGTAACAATACATTAAACACATTATGTTTTGTGAAATTATTGGTTGAATTACAAATTACAGTGTCCAAGGAACAAACGTTTGTATGTCATAGATACATTCTTTTGCATGTTGTAGATACAAACTTGTGCATGTCGTAGATACAAAATGATGATATAAATTGGTCCTCATCATGAAAATCAAATTGTCAAAGAAACCTCCGCTACAAGAGCACGTGACTGCTTGGTACAGGTTTTCTGTAAGGGGACCAGCTGCAGTAGTAGCTCATGCTCCATAAGGAAAATGATATAAATTGGCGCCCCGATGTTCCCACTGTCGTTTGTTCAAAAAGACATTCTGTCACTTTTCTAGCCTTTACGAACGCCCCTCTCTTTTATCCTTACTTTATCTCCTCCTCTTTACTTCTTATTAGCGCCTGCAAATGAAATTCCTAGATCCAGCAACGTCGAACTCCAATTAGACAACCGTAGTCAACCCTCCATCACGTGTTTGCGACGGCTACACAAAGAGGTCTGTAAATCTTTTTATGCTGGAAACAGTTATCTACTAAATATTTTTGAGTCAGGGAACAGCGTACACAAAGGAGACGACATGCCTTTCATGTGACAAGACCACTTTTCTCGCTGAGCCCTTTTGAGACTCGTATACCAGCGAGCGAGTCTTCCGCTATTTCGCTGGTCCCCTATACGAGAACTCTTTATCTCTGGTCGCAGTGGACAAAACTCCCGGTTCCCTAATATCTTTATCCCCCTGTCTGTCTCACTCACCTCTTGTCACCCTGGTGTTAGCGAAATGTGAAACATGGTTATTTAATCTGGACTCAAGAAGTTTCGTTGCTTGCTGTTTCAGAAGTTCTAATGGATCTTCTACCCGCAGAGTGGAATTTGTATTGTAATACCTGATACCAGATGCATTTTAAAACGGAATAATTCTTGTAAAATCAGTAAGCACACTTACTTGTAACATAACCGCGCTAGCTTTTAAACTTATAAATAAACCTGAGTTACTTTCATAAAGTTAATTTTCCTATGACGGTATAATTTTATACTATTAACTTTCTCACCAGGCAAATCACTAGGTGTTAATTTTTTTTTTAAAGCACTGGGTGTGTGCAGTTATGTTAATTAATTTGAGTTGCTATCAATTTGTTAACAAGTAACTTCCCAAAAAATATATTTCTATACAAAGGTAATGATTTTAATGATTATCTTACCAGCCCGACTTGTGATGTAAGCTTTGACGGGCATATTACTTTTTTTGTTTTTTTTCTCATAACAGAAACCAAAATATCGGTCTGTGCGGTGAGCACGCATACGACTGACAATTAATTTAAGTACGTGTCTCTGGCTACTCGAGCCTTAGTTCATGGACAAATGAACTCAGCAGATAAATGTCTGCTCTAATCTAAGTTCCCGGCTATAACAGATCTATGGTTTCTACGGAGAAAATGTATCTCGTGATATACTGTGGTAAAGTGGGATGATATAAATAGTCAATATAGTTTGTCATCATGACTTCAAGTGTTTGTTTCTGGTGGAAATAATATTGGAAATGTTCACAGTTTCTTTTATTTGAAACAAATAACTGTCCCTCTTGATTTAATGTACAGTCAATTTTAGAGGGGGTATACACAAGATTGAGCTGCTCTGGCCAACGAAATCTTAACTTCTGTGTGGGCGGCAGAAACTTTGACTCCTCTGCTCGCTTGCTTCACCGTTTTCTTGAGAAACAACACTGGTAGATATCTTGACCAAGGAGTATGCTACCAGCCTCTGGATTCAGCAAAACTCAGACCAGGTGCTGCTTTAATACTTTAGTACCACGGTCCCTGAAACAAGAAGGTTGTACCTCCTACTTCAGAACTAATTTATAATCTATTTCCACACTGAAGCACAATACATAACAAACACAGAGTTCAGCGCGGTAGGCCAACTGTTAGCTTCTCATGTAACAATATACACCAGTATTCCTCTCCCTAATGGTTACAACGCCTCTGCAATTCCAGCATTATTTCTTTCTATTCAATAAGATAGGTGTCATAGTACTATTTGGTAATCCCATGCAGTTATACTCCTCTCCGACAAGTTTTGTTCATGGTGGAGCAATATCTAGGCTTTGCCTCATGTTTGTTACTGAACCACACACATACAGACATAAATTATCAATTCACATTCAATTTTCATCAAAAAGATATCAAATATGTCTAGCTTACCACAATTCAAGGAAATATTAAACAAGTACGTTGACTGGCGATGAGTTATGGCACAATTCCGATCTGCCTCTGTCCCAGGCTTTTATTAGAAAAATATGAGCTGGTTCTCAACGCACTTGCTTCTACAAAGTTTATTTTCAAAAAGTGGCACTGAACTGACGCTCCTAATTGACTATATTAAATGGTCTAGCCAATGAGACCATGTTTACAAAAGCTTTTGAAAAAATGTACCCTTCCTACCGTTTCCATTAACAACCAAAAATAGTATTAGCAGTCGACTAATCATGTTTCGCCTTACATATTATTCTAGCCAATCCAATCGGATTTAACGTGGTGGCCTCATTTCCTCTAAAGCAGTGTCCAAACACGCCATTATGAGCAAATATGATCCTGTGTTGTCAGACAACACCACTATAGTATTTTGGCTATAATTTGTTAATTATTAGACTATTTGCTTAACACCTAACATATTCTTTGTCAGCAAGTCCTAAGGCACCCACATATATAAGTTTAATGGAGCTAAGTGGCTGCGTTCAAAATATGTATTTTCTTCTACCACCCGTTCACTTCTATACGATGGGGTGTCTTCTGTACTGTCAGGCTAATGTCAGGATTTTAGACGTAAAACAGTATTGTGTCATGTTTCCTAATAAGCATTAACCATGTTTTTTTAAAACCTTACCTCGTATTGGTAGTGTTTTTTATTACTGTTTAGTTGAAAAAAAGCAAGCCTGCATGCCTTTCGCGTGGGTGGCATTAATTTCATATCGCTAGACGACGTGTTAGTATTGCATGCGTTCCTCTGTACATCTCTCTCTCTCTCTCTCTCTCTCTCTCTCTTCTAAGTCCGTTTGTCTTTTAGTTTACGTAGTGCATAAAATGACATTAATGGAATATTAAATCTAGGTCATTACGCAGTGTGTCTATCTCAAGGTTTTCTAAGAAACACAGTACCCGTTTTATTTTTAGAAACGCGTGTATTTGATGCAGTAGGCTTTACTAGCAAACGTGAAAGCGTTACAATTATGCAGACGAAGTAGAAAAAGGGGATTTCTTGTTTAGCTAGTATGACGTTCTATAACACAGGCGTACGCTATTGTGACCGCACTGTTCTTTTACCATTCATTTTTCCTTTTATTGAATTAATTCGTTAGCCTTTACATTTACTTTTTAATTTATATATGTGGATTTAGAATTTCTTACGACAAATTCTCCCCACTTAAAACATACATTATATGTCAGTCTATAATTCTATATACACATAGAGAAATTTAATATTATTTCTGGTGCTTACGGTGATTCTCATCACACGGATGGCGGCTTAGAAAATCCTCTCCCAGGTTAGTTTTTCCAGAAATATACTCTATACTGAACTGGAATGGCTGCAAAAGTAAGGACCATCTGAGTAACCTCGAATTTTCATGCCTAGCCTGCGCTAGAAACGACAAGGGTTTGTGATCCGTTTGCAACTTAAATGCCTTCCCATACAGATAAATATTGAATTTCTTGATCGCCCATATTACTGCCAGACATTCTTTTTCGCTAGTTGAATAATTTGTTTCAGCTTTATTCAACTTTCTGCTAGCATATGCCACTGGGGTTAATTCCCCATCCAGTGCATCTGATTTCTGTAACAGGGTCGCGCCCAACCCGATATTACTTGCATCCGTTCTCACAATGAATTCTTGACTTAAGTC
Source organism: Oreohelix idahoensis (assembly GCA_024509875.1). Lineage (NCBI taxonomy): Eukaryota > Metazoa > Mollusca > Gastropoda > Stylommatophora > Oreohelicidae > Oreohelix > Oreohelix idahoensis. The sequence continues at coordinate 272,856 of JAMPIV010003478.1, read as the reverse complement.
AGGTAATTTCAAAATAGGTTTGCTTGTGAGCTTTTCCTTCAATTCCTGGTATGCCAATTCACATTGTGCTGTCCATGTAATTCGATCTGGATTTCCTTTGCGTGTCAAATCAGTTAACGGTGCACATATGGAATTAAAGTTTTTGATATACTTTTGGTAGAAACCACATAATGAGACAAAGGATCTCACGTCTTTCTTGGTTTGTGGCCTCGGGGCTTTCTTTAGTTTCTCTAAATTCTTGGGGTCAGGGGTCATGTTTCCCTGATGGACTGTGTGTCCCAAGAATTCTAATTCTTTACATCCAACGCAACATTTGGTTGGTCGGGCTGTTAAATTCGCTTCTCTATGTCGATTAAACAGCATGTTCAGACAGTCAATGTGTTCCTCAAATGTTTCTGTTGCTATAAGGATATCATCCATGAAATATGTGATGCATGGATTATTCAGAGGATCCAACAATTTTCTCATCATTCTAGAGAAGACACTAGGCGCATTCTTCAATCCAAATGGCAATCTGTTAAACTCATAGTGTCCCTCTGAGGTACTAAAAGCTAGGTATGGTCTAACCTCAGGCTTTACTGGAATCTGATAGTATCCTTTACTCAGATCCACTTTTGAGAAATATTTAGCTTTATTTCGCCTGGCAAACAACTGATTTGTATCCGGCAATGGATCCACCTGTCCTTCTGTGATAGCATTCAGTCTCCTGTAATCTATACAGAGTCTATGTTCTCCAGAGGGTTTCCTTAAGAGCACCACACTGGAACTATACGAAGATTCACTGTGTGAAATTATTCCTTCCTTCAACAAATAGTCTATCTCTTCCTTCAAGGCTTTCTCCTTAGCAAAAGGAATCGAATAGGCTTTCATACAGACAGGTGTGGGGTCTATCAGTTTCATATCATATTCCAATAAGTTTGCATGCCCCGGTCGGTCCGTTAACACCTCTGTATGATCATCTAGAACCTGTTGCACTCTCTCCTTCTGATTTTTCGTTAAATGTGTACTGATTTTCACCTGTGCCGCTGTCTCACAGGGGTGTAATGGATATTCAAATGATGAAAGTGGTTCCTTTTTCACCTCCATTGCAATGGACAAGGTCAACAAGTGTGTCTCTTCCTGATTTTCTCTTTCCAAATATTTCTTCAGGAGATTCACATGATAGATTTTTTCTTTCCCCTTCTTATCTATCTTATAATTGGTTCTAGACACCTTCTCTAGAACTGTATATGGACCTTGCCATCCAATTTTTAACTTATTCTGACTACCGGGTAGAAGAAGCAGTACCTTCTCTCCCACAGCCAAATCTCTGTCTTTAGCTTTCCTGTTGTAATAGGCAGCATGTTTTTTCCTAGCTTGTCTCAAATTTTCATTGGCAAGTTTCCAGCCAGTTTTTAAACGAGTGGTCAGCTCATTCACATATTGGTATGAGGATGTAATATTTTCCTCTGCCTTTTCATCAGTCCACGTTCTTAACAGAGCTTCGAGTGGACCTTTTATTGGCCTTCCAAATAATAATGTTGCCGGGGCCATACCGGTTGAACTATGGGGTACCTCCCGATAAGCAAAGAGGGCGGCGTGAAGGTACTGGTCCCATGTATCTGGTTTTTCGTGTGCCAACTTTCTCAGGATCGACATCAACGTGCCATTAAATCTTTCCACTTGGCCGTTCCCTTGGGGATGGTACACACTACACTGGAAGTGTTTGGCCTGGAAGATCCTGAAAACTTCTTCTGTTAGTTTCCCCTTGAACTGAGAGCCATTATCAGTCAAGATTTGGTTGGGAAAGCCTAACCTTGTGAAAATTGTGAGTAATGCCTCTGCCACATGTTTAGAGTCAATGGATGACAGGGCTACCGCCTCTCCCCACATAGAACAAGTGTCCACCAGAGTCAGAATGTAGCTGTTCCTCCTCTTGGTTCCAGTGAGAGGTCCCACAATGTCCACGGCAACTCTCTCAGAGGGTGTTCCCACTATGGGCATTTCCCCTAGAGTTGCTGGTGCAGTCCAATGCTTAGGTGCTACTCGTTGGCACTCTGGACAGGATTTTACATACGTTTGATATCTTCAGTTATCCCTGGCCAGAAATAGTGACAAGCTATACGCTGTCCTGTTGCGCTGATCCCCATATGACCACTGAAGGGAATCGCATGCCCTAGTTCCAACACTTTAGTCCTATATGAAGTGGGAAGGACCAGCTGTCCGTGACCATTGGATTCAGATCCAGCCTTCCTATAAATCAGCTTGTTCTTCATATAAAAGTCTCCCTTGCCTGGAGGTGTATGACATTTGGGCAACTTCTTGAAACACGGCTTGAGTGTCTTATCTTCCGCCTGTGCCTTCCTCATCTCATCTGGATGAGTATTTATTGGATTTTCCTCCTCCTTTTTGGACTGTGATCTGGTCTGCACCGTTGCCAATATCACAGGTCTCTTTGGATTCCCCAGGAAGACATATCTACACCCCAATATCAGAGGGTAGATTGGTTCATTTATCACTGCTGCTTTGATTATTCCCTCAACATATCGCGTTTTTACATGTATCTTAGCGATAGGGAGTGTCATGGTCGCTACTTCCTTGGTTGCAGCTTGAATTTCCACTGTTTCTTTTGTGTATTGATCTGCTTGCACCAGGTGAGAACTCACAACTGAATCATAATCTAAACCTGTATCATATAAACACCTTATGGTGACACCATTACAGATTACATCTTCACACACAGGGGGGTGGTACGGTTCCTGTAGTTCCTCAGGTTTGACCTTTGTTCCCTTCTTCCCAGATTTCATAGCAGCTAAACGACGAGTTTTATTCCTACAATTTTCAGTGGTATGATTGTTCATCTTACACTTTGTACACCACTTCCTTCCTTGGTTGAAAGATTTTCTTTCATCATATTTCCTGTCATCGAATTGTGGGGTTTTATTTTTATTGTCGTACCGTGGCCTATCAAACTGGTGCCTACCTTTGTTCTGATCTCTAGGATCAAATTTATTAAAGTTCTGTGGTGCCTTAAAATTATCTACCTGTTTCTTTTTATTACTTGTTACCTCTGCCTGAGCTGCTTGATACCTTTCAGCGACATTTAGTAGCTCACCCAGCCTCTCTGCACCTTGTTCCATGAGAAACTTTCTCAGGTCTGGAGCCATGGACTCTCTTAGTTGTTCTATAAGGATCATTTCCTTAAGATCTTGGGTTTTCCCCAGAGAAGTCCATTTCTCCAAGTATGTCTCTAACCGTGCAGAGAACTGGTGATAGGTTTCACCTGACAGTAGTTTAGCATTCCTAAATTTTTTTCTATAAAATTCTCCATTCTTTTCATATCTTAACAAAAGAGCCTGCTTTAGCATGTCATAATTTTCTTGATCATCTCCGCTCATTTTGGCAAAAACTTCGTAAGCTGTACCACGAAGCCCTTGAGAAAACTTTAAGCTCCACCTTTCTCTCTCTAACCCATACGTGGTAGCTAATAGTTCATATCTATTTAGATAGCTCTCAATATCATCTTCCTTCTCAACAAAATGATCTAAATGAAAGTTCATAGCTGAGGTTGAGGCTCCCTGACTAGCAGAGGCATCAGAGGAAAAGGGACTGGCACCATTTTCAGGAGCATGGCCTTGAAATTCCAACTCCCTTAGTCGTAACTCGTGCTCCCTTTGTAATCTCTTATCTTCTGCTTCCCTCTGTGCATCCTGCCTTCTTTCTTCTCTTTCTGCCTCCAATTGGAACTTCTTAGCCTCAGCCTCCAATTGTAACTTCTTAGCCTCAGCCTCTAATGCCCTAGCCTCTTTGTCAGCCTCAATCTGCAACCTCTTAATTTCTTTTTCAGCCTCTAACTTTCTTTCAGCTTCTTTTTCTAATCTTTCCGATTCTACTTTTCTTTCTTCTTCAAATTTTCTGTCTTCACGTTCAATATATTTGTCACATTCAGTAGTGACATAAGCAATCATAACTTGCCCGTCCATTCCTAACTCTTTAGCAGCCTGCATAGCAGCAGATCGAAATTTTGCCAGGTCGGCCATTTTCTAACAGGCAAATTTATACAATGTCTAACTTAAACAAGTCAATCTATAACTAATTATCTAAGGACAACCACAAGCACTGAGAGCTCAACCTTATTTATTTTCCACCCAAGGATACCTTTTAATTTTTTATTATTCCCTGAAGTGAATTACCCCCAATATATATAATAGGAGAAGATTCAAAATCCCGGACAGGACCCCAATATATGTGGTAAAGTGGGATGATATAAATAGTTATAGGGGACTTAGTGTACTGACTGAGATCAGCTATGAAGGTATCTGTATCTAATAAGTGTGGTGTGTTACAGATGACCTTACTTTGCTACCACATTTAGACCTCAGTCAGACTTATTCTGGAATATTGTGATGACTACGTTGAATGTCTAGGGTTATGATAGTGATGAAGTGTATGTTCACAACAGCCAACAGACAGATAAACAATTTAATTTAATCCACAATACTTTACAACACTGTGACACTCACATACATAGAACACTCTATAAAACTATCTTAATAAGTCAAGTGTTAACTTTTAAAATATGTATTAATTCCTTTCAATAATAGATATCCTGATTCAACTACAAAGTGAACCAGGAATCACAATAAAATGTAATCACAAGTTGTATGTACACAATTTATAGATAGGATCTTTGTATTGACATATATTATTATTACAATATGTGTGTAAGTTGTGATGTAGTACTATGAGGTAATACTGGCTTTTCAAGCTAGGTTGTTGTTTGTCATCATGACTTCAAGTGTTTGTTTCTGGTGGAAATAATATTGGAAAGGTTCACAGTTTCTTTTATTTGAAACAAATAACTGTCCCTCTTGATTTAATGTACAGTCAATTTTAGAGGGGGGTATACACAAGATTGAGCTGCTCTGGCCAACGAAATCTTAACTTCTGTGTGGGCGGCAGAAACTTTGACTCCTCTGCTCGCTTGCTTCACCGTTTTCTTGAGAAACAACACTGGTAGATATCTTGACCAAGGAGTATGCTACCAGCCTCTGGATTCAGCAAAACTCAGACCAGGTGCTGCTTTAATACTTTAGTACCACGGTCCCTGAAACAAGAAGGTTGTACCTTCTACTGCAGAACTAATTTATAATCTATTTCCACACTGAAGCACAATACATAACAAACACAGAGTTCAGCGCTGTAGGCCAACTGTTAGCTTCTCATGTAACAATATACACCAGTATTCCTCTCCCTAATGGTTACAACGCCTCTGCAATTCCAGCATTATTTCCTTCTATTCAATAAGATAGGTGTCATAGTACTATTTGGTAATCCCATGCAGTTATACTCCTCTCCGACAAGTTTTGTTCATGGTGGAGCAATATCTAGGCTTTGCCTCATGTTTGTTACTGAACCACACACATACAGACATAAATTATCAATTCGCATTCAATTTTCATCAAAAAGATATCAAATATGTCTAGCTTACCACAATTCAAGGAAATATTAAACAAGTACGTTGACTGGCGATGAGTTATGGCACAATTCCGATCTGCCTCTGTCCCAGGCTTTTATTAGAAAAATATGAGCTGGTTCTCAACGCACTTGCTTCTACAAAGTTTATTTTCAAAAAGTGGCACTGAACTGACGCTCCTAATTGACTATATTAAATGGTCTAGCCAATGAGACCATGTTTACAAAAGCTTTTGAAAAAATGTACCCTTCCTACCGTTTCCATTAACAACCAAAAATAGTATTAGCAGTCGACTAATCATGTTTCGCCTTACATATTATTCTAGCCAATCAAATCGGATTTAACGTGGTGGCCTCATTTCCTCTAAAGCAGTGTCCAAACACGCCATTATGAGCAAATATGATCCTGTGTTGTCAGACAACACCACTATAGTATTTTGGCTATAATTTGTTAATTATTAGACTATTTGCTTAACACCTAACATATTCTTTGTCAGCAAGTCCTAAGGCACCCAAATATATAAGTTTAATGGAGCTAAGTGGCTGCGTTCAAAATACGTATTTTCTTCTACCACCCGTTCACTTCTATACGATGGCGTGTCTTCTGTACTGTCAGACTAATGTCAGGATTTCAGACGTAAAACAGTATTGTGTCATGTTTCCTAATAAGCATTAACCATGTTTTTTTAAAACCTTACCTCGTATTGGTAGTGTTTTTTATTACTGTTTAGTTGAAAAAAAGCAAGCCTGCATGCCTTTCGCGTGGGTGGCATTAATTTCATATCGCTAGACGACGTGTTAGTATTGCATGCGTTCCTCCGTACATCTCTCTCTCTCTCTCTCTCTCTCTCTCTCTCTCTCTCTCTCTCTCTTCTAAGCCCGTCTGTCTTTTAGTTTACGTAGTGCATAAAATGACATTAATGGAATATTAAATCTAGGTCATTACGCAGTGTGTCTATCTCAAGGTTTTCTAAGAAACACAGTACCCGTTTTATTTTTAGAAACGCGTGTATTTGATGCAGTAGGCTTTACTAGCAAACGTGAAAGCGTTACAATTATGCAGACGAAGTAGAAAAAGGGGTTTTTCTTGTTTAGCTAGTATGACGTTCGATAACACAGGCGTACGCTATTGTGACCGCACTGTTCTTTTACCATTCTTCTTTCCTTTTATTTAATTAATTCGTTAGGCTTTACATTTACTTTTTAATTTATATATGTGGATTTAGAATTTCTCACGACATATACTTGTAAAATATTCTTAATAAACCATCACCTACTAATGTCGAACGGCTCCACCCTGAAATTACCAATAAATATCAAACTTCACTGGAAATCATACGTTGTAATATACAAATGAAAACTCATTCCATCAATATGAATAGAGCAGCAAGGGTCACACACAAAAGAGAAAAACTCCTCTTCGCTCACGAACGAAAACCACACCTGTTCGCGCAGAGGCGAAAATCACACTCCTCAAACTTTGCTCATCGAGATTACACAAACACTGTGAACAATCTTTACTGCTCGTGTTCAAACTCTCTTGTCGCTATAATTTCTGAACACAAACGTGGTAAACATCAATATTCATTCACTCCAACAATCTCATGTGAATACAAACTCATAGTTGAGAGGGTGTTCCGCAGTGCAAAAACTTCGATACCAAAACCCAAAATATCCAACAAGCTACTTCACCCCGCGAAACAGTCGTCAACAGAGGTGTACCTTCCCTCAGGAATAGTTATAAAACTGAGTTGGTCATCCGTATGAAGAGGACTGTATACCTTATTTCTAACATTCGTTCTCGGTTTTCTTTTGCTCACTACTAACGTTGTTAAATTTTTGTGATAATCATTGATGTATCTCTATATCTTTATATTTCTTTACGACTAGTTGTGTTAATATATATATATATATATATATATATATATATATATATATATATATATATATATATATATATATATATATATATATATATATATATATATATATATATATATATATATATATATATATATATATATATATATATATATATATATATATATATATATATATATATATATATATATATATATATATATATATATATATATATATATATATATATATATATATATATATATATATATATATATATATATGTTCTAGATGTCAGAATTTACTTATTATTTAACTTGTCACCTGAATGTTGACCTGTCTTTGTCCTTACTCTCACGGAATTGCCTCCCCTGCTTTGCAGTAGTGGTCCAACAGTGGCCAAAACTCAAGAGTATCTAATATGGGTCTTCAAAGGTTTCTACCTTCTCACAAGATTACTCTTGGCAGAGTTGTAGATAGAAGGATAATGATGCTTCTATCTCAAGGTAATAGTCATAAGATGTTTCAGAAGTCAGGAACAATGCTGCGTTGGGCAGAGCAATTGTTAACTTATATCTGATCCGCCACCTTTTATGAAGAATTAAGCAATTATTAATTTCAGCTCGTTCATGCCCCCCACCCTGATCTACTCAGTGGAATTCTTCTTACTTTGGTATAGCTTTGTTTAGAGTGTGGTAAATTGACTGAGACAAACATGCAGTACATTCAAAATGACTAAATCCCAGTTAAATTTGTACATTTACAAATAGCAGATTTAATAATCACTTAGGTTTTAACAAGATTTAAAAAAACTGAATAATTATTTAGCAGAAAATTATCATCATTGTGTGATGTAATGGTAATTTGTAAAGCAGGTCACTTGGCAGCTTTTATGTGTTACTTAGCTGTCAGTCACGATTCTGCTCATTCTGATGGTTTGGTTCTTGGTAGACTGAATCGCTGATCACGTTCGTCACTGGTCAAGGTTTGTAGGGCGCAGCACGTTCCCAGAAGTGTCAGGGAGTGTCTACAAAGTTGATCCAGCGTCTTAAAGCCCCGTCTGAAGATAGTATCTAGCTTGGGGTGACCATAGTCGATTATCTTATCGCTGGGAATGTTTCTGTCAGACCAAGTGGTTGTCAATGTTTGCTGAGCCGGGTGAATGTCATAATCGTTTCCTGACAAGACTTGTCTGAAGAATATGTATTCATCTTGAAAGAGATTACCCATGATATATTGCAAAGTCGTGAGTGTAAACACGATCGATAATATACGGAAGTTGGGATATCACATATGGTTACTGTAAACAACATATTTATTTGGTGCGTTTGTTACGGCGGAATTTTTCGCGAAAGAAGGGGAATTATACGCAACTTGTAAGCTATTGGCTTCGCATTTGAAATGCAAAAATACAACATTTCTGATTGGAGCCTAGTCATATAGTAGCTTTCTGGATGTGGGCTGAATAATTGCCTTATAATTTAGCACTTTGTGAGTTTACCTCAATGTGAAATTCAACTCGTCAAAAAGACAGCCAGACAAGCCAGAGTAAGGAATATGATCAGGATTTCACTTTAACAAGGATCGGACAACGTGTTTGAGCATCTTGTGGACTTACTCTCAAAAAACCTCCACCTTCATTAATACGGAAAGTCCGGAATCCTAGGAACCTGAATACTTAAGTCATAGTGGGAGTCTATTGTAAAGTAACACTCCAGACAACGTGTAAGAGGCATCTTAATCAAGTTGCCGTAACTTTTTATCTGAGCCAGAAATTAGTCTGTATTCCCAGAGATATTTGGAGTAAGTTATAAATTTTATAATTCTATACTTTGTATTATTAACATGTGAAAATTGCTAGCGGATGTCCAAGTCATACGAGGCTGGAAACCTCAGCATATACAATGAGGGTTTCGTGAACCACCACTACAAGAGCTTGCGACTGCGTCATGGGGGTTTCTCATAGAGAACCAAAAGCAGAGGTAGTCCAAAGTTCCATATGGAGCAGGGAGTGGATAATGATAGAAATGATGTACATACTTATTATATTAACCTTTTCAACTAGCGCAAATGTAAATGTAAACATGTTCAGTGTAAATGCAATAAATGTTTTCCGCTCACCGGGATTAACATTAATGCTCAGAAAGGATACTTTTCTGAGGCAGATGGGATAGTGGAATAGAAAAGAGAGAAAAAAACGGGGGGGGGGGGGCCGGGAGCCACATGATTTGTGTCAGGAAACCCAATACTCAGGAGGGTATTAGGTTCTCTCTTATTTCATAATACTAGTCGGTGGTACCAACTGGTGGCGGTATTTCTGGAACAAGTGTGGTATTAGTGGTCTGCAGTCAACGCTAGACACCAACAACAGGCGCTCGGCCATCTTCGCAATCACCCCACGATACTACGAGGGATGTGTTGCGGCCACCAGATTTGACCAGTGACGAGAGTGAACAGTCCACAACCTGCAAAGAACAAGCATCGACTGGAGCAGAAACCAACCGACATCTTACTGGCAGCTAAGTACCCATTCAAAGCTGCCAAGTAAACTCTCTATTATAAAATCAGTAAGGACCTTTCAAATCAGACCATCACAAGTGAGGAAATTTTAAAGACTATCTAAACTCACCCTACCCTTATTTATTTTACAATTGTTAACGATAATTGACTATTAAATTATGTTATCTGTAAATTTTTCGGTGTCTGTGGCCTAATGGATATGAACGCATTTTCATAATCCAGATATACCAGATTCGAAACCTGCTGCAAGCGGTTTGGTAGCAGATCGCTTTGTGTGGATTTTTAACTATGGTATAAGCGACGTATCGTTCAGAAAGCAATGACAAACTACTGAATGAAAAAATTGCGTAGAAAAATCAAAAACAGCCAATAAAAGCTGGGGTTGATTGCCACGTCCTGTAAAGGATAAGCAACTAACTTATCTGTAAATATACAAATTTAAAGTTGATTTGGTAATTTTGAGTGAACTACACCCGTATGTCACAGTCATTTTAACTAATTATAACAGAGCTATTACTGAGTTCAATCAGTTCGGAGCACATCAAAACGAACAAAATCTTCACTCATAGAAGATCAGGAAAGATAAAATGTTTACACGGCCTTGATCCTTATCAGCCAAAGTACTTGATTTCTTTAAATTCCTATGAAGCTCCCTAGAATTGAAGCATCATTCTTCAATTCACATCTCTGCCAAGAGTAATCTTGAGCGAAAGGTAGACACCTTTGAAGACACTCAGTAAATACTCTGAATTTTGGCCACTGTTGGACCATCACTGCAGAGCAAGGGAAGTAAATCATATCACACACACACACACACACACACACACACACACACACACACACACACACACACACACACACACACACACACACACACACACATATATATATAATGGTTCGATCCCCCAGTTGAAGTGGGATTTTTTAGATCGCAAACGGTTCCGGGGTCGACCGCTTCATGAATTGGGCACCAGAGCAGCTCTGGGAAGGTTAAATTCGGCCGGCGTGATGCTGACAACATCATTGTTAAGACAATTTGGGCCTAACACTATATTCTCAATATGCAAGAATATGATATATATATATATATATATATATATATATATATATATATATATATATATATATATATATATATATATATATATATATATATATATATATATATATATATATATATATATATATATATATATATATATATATATATATACTGTTCAAAAAAAAGAAACGCATAGCTACTGAAGGCACACTCATAGCCATAATTTTGACATTAAATAAATTTTTTAATATAATGAGTTAATTGTTCAAATTGCACACAAAAATACCTTAGCGTTCAACCAATCAATTGACAGTTGTTTTGCATCTGGGTTACGAGAGTTTTTTGACGTACGGGCTTTCCCGTTAGTATGGTGTGTGGCCTCCTCTTGCATCGATCAGCGACTGGCATCTCCTGGGCATGGATGCGATCAGACGTCTGATGTGGGCCTCTGGGATGGCTGCCCACTCTTCCTGGAGTGCCTGGAATAGATCACGACGTATGGCTGGAGCAACGTCTCAGCGACAAACACGTCTATGCAGCTCATCCCACAGGTGCTCAGTCGGACTCGGATGTCTGCAGACAGGGATGGCCAGGGAAGGGTGAGAATGTTGTTGGCAGTCAGGAACTGCGTGGTCAACCATGCACAATGAGGTCTGGCGTTGTTCTGTTGAAATACAGACCTTTGGGCAGCCAAAAGTGGAAGGACATGGTGTCGAAGAATTTCATTGACGTATCGTTGCGCATTCAAGCCTCCTTCAATGTGCACCAATTGACTCCTTCCGTTGTAACTGATCATTCCCCACACCATTGCACCTCCACCACCGTGCGGCGGAGCTTCATCAACGCAATTTTGGGCAAAACGTTCATTTCTCCTACGGTAGACCCTACGCCGTCTATCATGACGTTGCAACAAAAAGAAAGATTGGTCACTAAACCAGACACGTCTCCATTGATTGTCAGCTGCCCAGGGACGATGCTGGTTTGCCAAAAGAAGTCGATTTTAGAATTGGCGGCGCGTAAGGACAAGTCCTCGGTGAGGTAGTTGTGCCCAAAGTCCAGCGTCATGCAGTCTATTCCGGACAGTTTGATCAGACACATGACGTCCTGCAGGCAATGACTGGGCAGTTGAGGAAGCTGTTGTAAACCTGTCTCTGAGGTGACGAAGCCGAATAAAGCGATCCTTCGCTGATGTTGTCACTCTGGGTCGTCCACTGCGATGCCGGTCTTCAACTGAGCCAGTGGCTTGGAACCGGTGCCAAAGTCGACTGATGGTACTCTGATGCACGTTTAGATGCCTGGCAACCTGACTTTGACTTTTGCCTGCATGCAGTCGGGCAATAGCAATGTTCTTTAAATTTATCGATAGAGACGCCATAAATGTCTGCGTGAAAATGAACTGAATTGTTTTGTGTAGCGTTATCCCGCAATGCATTTCTTTTTTTGAACAATATATATATATATATATATATATATATATATATATATATATATATATATATATATATATATATATATATATATATATATATATATATATATATATATATATATATATATATATATATATATTTATATATATATATATATAGTGTGCGTTCCAGTCTAAAATTAAAGTTTGCAAGTTGACGGCCGAAAAAAATACACATCTTTTTATAAAAATATAATTTTTATATTAAAATTATTAATAAATATTTCTGTATTTCTGCAAATCGACAGTGCCATATATCATATTTTGTATGAATTGTTTTCTGCAACTAAATGTATAATAAAGCAAAATTTTAATTGTTTTATAAAATGTATGTCGTGTATCCCTTGACCCCTTTCTTGTACCGCTGGGAAACGTATAGCATACTATGGGAAAACGGCGCTCTCACGCGTGAGGCTGATTTAATAAATTTGACCCAATCAGGCCCCGCACCTACAGAGGTACACGGGTTTTACTGCACAAACGAGACAGTGTTTATTATTAGTCGTTAGCGCACTATAATGCACCAGTGATAAAAGAAACGCATGAATGTTGTTGGATGACGTGTATCGAAAAAGAAGTTCCGGCCGTGGAGGCCTGAGGGCAGGCCGTGTATATGGAATATGTATATTAAAGTGTGGTCAGTTGGAACCACGGGTAAATGGAGTATGTACCCCCGTGTATTAATCAAATGTGTTCTTTAAAGACTGCTTCACATAGATGATTGTATGGCTGACGGGAGCCCTGTGATAATCGAATGTGCCATGAAAGTCAATATGCCTGCATATGGATTGGCCGACCAAGTATGGATGTATGTTTAAAGACGGGAGTGTATATGATGAGGATTATTATACTTACTTACTTAGTCGTTCCCCTTCTACTGTGAGGTGTAGAGGTTTGGAAGAGAGAGCGCCAGACTATCCTATCGGCTGTCTTCCTACTGGCCTGGTTCCACTCTAGTCCTCGGTCCTTCAAAGATTGTCTAATGTTGTCCTCCCATCGGACTCTGGGTCGTCCTGGGGGTCTGGACTCCTGGTTCTTTGTTTTCCATGCTTTTCGTGGTAGCCGATCTTCTCCCATTCTGCAGACATGGCCAAACCATCTTAGTTGGTGTGATAAACGAGCGCAAAGGCCTTGTTGCTCCATCTTTTCCTACATTTTTCATATTGTATTTTCTCCGACATTTGCTCTTTCATCTCATATTTGCGATCCACATTTGCTATTTCCTTGTTGTGATTACTCGCGACCGGTATCTAGAGAACCACATTTGTTCTTTCATCGGGGGAAATAAAAGTCCTTTGATTGAGTCGCCATGCCCGACATTATCGTTTGAAGCCCACATTGCATCGTGATAAATCTGGTAAAAACACATATGGTCATCCTAATCAACACATCTGGGCATGCTGTAATTTCTGTGACACCACATTGGACGCCCAGATTGGCCAAAGGGAAAACGTCTCATGCTGTAATGGTGTTATCTTGGGTCGGCCGCGGTTCAGACCAGCGTTGATTTACCACATTGGACGCCCATCTTGGCCAGGTGAACAATAAACAATCAGAGGTCAAACTACACCCACGTTTGGACTGACAGGGGAAAAGAGCGATCCTGTGAATGAGTGACCAGAGGGGCCATTAATGATTGGTTGGTATGAGCTGTACAAGAAACCCATATTGGACTTCCAGAAATATATAATACCGCATAATCTACTAGAGTGAAGCAGTCCAGTTTTTTTACCTTGTGAGGAAGAGATTAATCCCAAAACCGCCTAGCCTAATACACGTGTTTATTCAGAGTGGATGATAATTCAGTTCTGTGATTAATTGTGTTCTTAAAGGATTTTGCGAAGGGAAAAGAAGGTTAGTAGATCTTATTATTAATACATTTTCTTATTTTTGTTTATTTTAACCTCACAGCTAAAATGAGCGAAAGATAAAGTTTCAAATAATTCTTGGCATAACTGATTAATAAAATCAGAAGATTTTCCTAGAAGTTGATAGGATGATAGGAGGTAATTAATAGTTCATATTTCACCTTTATCATCATCACAGTCTCCCATGCGCACACACTCTCATGCACAAGATATTTAACATCATTAGAATTGAACTCAGAGAGAGAGAGAGATGAATAATGAGCAGTAGTTTAAACGAAAGTCAACCAGTGATGTTAAATGTGAAAACTTACGAAGACTTTTGTGTGTCTTCAGTTCATCAGAAGTCTGAGTCTACACGCAACGTGTCTGACGTCTAACCAGAAATAAGTTATCAAAAACGGACATTTGGCTAGCAGAATTCGCCATAGGACATCTTTCATTCCTCAATTAAAAAGGAATATTGTCTCACCCACAAGTCATAAGGTGGACGCAGCATTTTTCGTCACCATATACTGCTTGCTCACAAGTTCAATACATCGTTATCACAAGTTCAATAAAGAGTCATCATAAATTCAAATCACTTGAAAGATCATTATTATCTGAAGTCAAGCAAAAGAACTCAAAAGAGGAATCGCATATTTATACCACGTGCAACACACTCTTAAGCGCATTTTATGAAGCAGACTCGAAAGTATATGAATCACGACTACATACGCAAGATTATGAGTCTACATATCACTAACATTTCGTGAAGATATCCAGTCTGACCAGTACCGTCGGGAGATTAGACAACAGACCTTTTGTTCATATGACAGCTATTAACTGTTGATCAACACTACAGAGATATACTCAAACAGTGAAGGAATATACATAGATATCTCGTCAGCGTTCTCCGTACGACAACAGTATTCATCAGAACGTCCTCAGCTTAGAGATACCCCATTCGACATAACGTATAACAACTTGGGACATTTTATGCATACATGTGAATCCTCATATCTAGGAGAAGCATTTAGAGACACATGGACTGTGTAGAGTACTCACCATTTTGGTAACATGTATCCTATCATCATTTCACTTTACACCAGTTCATTCTTAATTAACTATTACTTAATTAACTGTAATTTTATTATCTCATCTGTGTGTTTTGTGTGAATCGTCTTTCACCATCATCACGTTCTAACCATTACTAACCCTATATGTGTGGATATTTCATTAATAAACCCAACGATCGGTTGATCATTATCAAGAGTTTGTTAATGTATCACTCGTGCTGTCGGTGTTACATATTCACCTATAGGAACCTTTCTCTACTCAGATGAGGTTGGGGGCTTTTTCTTTACGGGATCTAAGGGCAGAAGCTAAGGTCGTGGGGAAACAGAACTCTTTCCATAATTAATTAGAAAACACTGTCTAGTGGAAAGCATTCGCATTCATGTCTTCTTGTCCCTATCTCGAATAGGTCTTTATTCTTTCTTAACGAGCCAATTTCTAGAGACCTTATATCTAATATCTCATAGACTATTCCTGGCAAAAACTACTGTCGTAGTTGCCCCAGTGACTCACCACACGACAGTTGGGACTATTCTACTTGGGTCTGCAGGGGGTGAGATTTTAGGCCTTGACGTATCGTCTGGTTGCGGACAATGTCTCTTCTTGTTACTTCAACCACCTTCCTCAGATACCTCATTTCTGAGTTTTGGATCTGGCTTTTGTGGGTTGTAGTCATTGCCCATGACTCGCATCCATATGTCAAGACTGGGACATAGGTGGAGCGGTATATAGCCATCTTCGTTTTGTTACCAACCTCTCTCTTGCTGAGGAATCCTCGATTTATGGCCTGAAAAAGTCTCCCAGCAGTTGCTTTTCGAGTGACCAACTCTTCTTTGATGCGTCCCTTTCGGTCTATGATAGCTCCGATGTATTTAAAGTGGTCGACCTGCTCCAGGACCTGTTCTCCCAGCTTAATCTGATGTCTTCTTTCTTCTCGTGATATTACCATGGATTTTGTTTTAGAGCTGCTTATGACCATGCCTCTCTTCTCCAGCTCTTCCATCCAGACTTGCAGGTTGGATTGGAGATGTGCCTCTGATTTAGCAATCAGGGCAACATCATCAGCAAATGCCAGCTCTGAAATACAGACCTGTCTCACCTTCCAGTACTGTCACGAAGTGTATTCGCCTTCTTTTCTCTCTGTCAATCTTTTATCGTACCAGTTCTCTTTCCTCTAGAAAATCCACCACTCGTTTAAAATCAGGAGATCTCCCATTTTATTCTGAATAGAAATTCCTTTCTCTTTGTTCTACGTTTTACTGGCAAAGTTGTTGACTCTGCTGTGAACTTTTAACCGCGATAGGTTAACATGGGTTTCCCACACTTTTAGCCGACTGGTAAGGCAGTCGTAGTGTTATGTGACACCTCAGCAACTGTGGTGGGTTTTGATGTAATGAAATGTTGTGGTTATCTGTTTCTATTGTACTGAATGAGGTCAGCTGTGAAGGCCCCTGAATATAACAATTATTGGTGAGTTTTCAGAGCACCTTTCTGCTACCACCCTACGACCTCAATCAGACCTATTCTTGACTAGTATGTCTGATAGCTACGTCTAATGTCTAGGGGAATGGAAGTGTGGTGTGATGGTAATTACTTACACAAACACCAATATTAATCTCTATGATCGACTCAACTAACACCGTTTTTTAAAGTTGAGTAATATACAATTTTTTCTATAACTTTATTAGTCCTGTACCTAAGATTCTTTTGGTTAGGACTGTCAACTCAAATGAGATCAATTGATATATACATAAATAATAGGCATAATTACATAACTAAAAGAGGACAATTTGTCCTCAATCACACACACACATATATATATATATAAAATATATCTATGGTATTGTTAAATTTCTAGCTAATTCTAAAGTGTTATGAGCTGGCTGGTTGGGGTGTTAACATCACGCCCAGTCTTTTTCACAAGGGTTCTTTTCTCTTGATACACTTTACTTCTTGACAGTAAGTCTTTATTTATTTTACATTTCAGGTTTATTGAAGTGGATAAGTTGATAAATTCTCCTCGTGCCAGGGCTTTTTTACTTATCTGGCACTGGAGGATTGAAAATATATGTATGATCTGCCAACAGCCACTCTTGATCTTGTCCAAAAGTAATAGGGTAGGCAGCGTGTACCCCTATCACTACTGGATTATAACTTCTTCACTCAGGAATCTGGCACCTAACTAGTGCCAGACAAAAACCCTGTAACATGAAAATTATGTTCTGTCTTAGCATAATACCTTATCCACCAATTTTACAAACAATACTATATTTAACCTAAAAGACCTGGATCAGATCTCTCTGACCAACTCAGCACATCTCCATAAAATGAGGTAACACTTGGTACAAGGTTTCATATTCCTCTCCTTAATGTCTGCAACACCTCTGCCATTCTCAATGATCTTTTTCCATACAATGTGATAGGTGATGTGATTCCTGGTGACAACCTATAAATATTTTACTACTACCTCTCTGGTAGCTTGAAAACATGGGGGAGCAACAAATAGGCTTGTATAAATCTACTAATGACTTCTTTACTTACAGTCGTAATGTTTTTTCATTACTGTAACGAGATGTTATTATAGTGGTTGTTGTCTTGATGACAGTCGATGATAGTTCAATAAAGAATAATGAACTCCACGATATACCCCAGTCTCAGAAATGAGCACTGGTGAATAATAGCACAAAGGATAGTCAGACAGTAAAGACCCCTGGTCCGGTGGTAATAAGAAGATCAAGAGCCTAGTGTGTCTTCTCGTAATAACTATCTTATGCTTTAAATAACAATGAAATTCAAATTGAACTCAATAGTAACTTTATGAAATTAACAAAATTCAAGTTACAATTAAAATCAATTTATTTATAATGATTCTCTTATCTTCTGTTCTTGAAATAGATAGAAATGCTATATGAATAGGAATTTTATATTTACACAATATCCAGAGAAATCACAGTGATATTATTTTACTTTAACTGAATTGCAGTGTCTCTGCTTTTCTGACAAAAACGTTAACCAGTCTTTTTCTTCATATGACTCGACTCTTCACATATAAATTGATCGAATGTTCATCTGTTTCTGCACTTAACTGAGTGCTCCTTAAATGATGGTTGACAATGTTGGTGAGCTCCACACGACTGTATAGACTCGGCTGATCTTCCCATGTAGTAGGGATACCAGCACAACCAGGTAGACCAGCTGTAGTGCTCCGTGTCGCTATGCAGGATAACACTTGGGTTCTCATATCTGGCTTATGTCTATATGTACGACCGAAACCTGCAAACAACACAAAGACTGTGGCTAGCCTCTTTCCAAGAGTTCCCCTAGCCTAATGTATTGTTGTTCCGTGTCATCAGTAATGCATGTGTATGAATGCGCACACGTGTTTCTGGTTACATTGTTAGTTGTACAGATGTCTACTTGCCAACAACAAATTCAAATGATATGATTACAGTACATTATATTACATCATTCATTTACATCACATTATGTTACATAGTCCATTCTTCCATCTGCTATCTTTCCATCCAAGCAGAATTATTCTGACATATATTGCTTATGGTTATCAAAGTTTGAGAACCCCTGGCCTACTTTGTGCCCATAGAGCAGTCAAATCAACTTGGGGTCATTGGTACCAATGGGTTGAGAACCACTGGTATATAGTCTCCCATGCTGCCATAAACCTGTAGGGGTGTCCTTGCGGCCAGGGCTTAAGAACCACTTATTTACATGGTTGCTACTTGAGCATTGCTTCTATATGAGTGTGTTCCTGGTCTCAACCTTGAGAACCATTGGCGGTCAGTCAGATTATTACGTTCATAACAATGGCTACTGAACTGTTGCCCATCGTTACATAGTGCTATGTTGAAGTTATAAGCAATGATATAACCTGATAGGATAATCATAGAGCAGGATACATTCATATAAACACATTATTAAAACAAGACAAGAATAGTTCAGAAATCAGTTCAGGATCGTTTCACAGCATGAGTGTTCAATGAAGTGACATATTTACATTTATTATGCATTAACAAAATAGGTACAGTAGCCCTACTCACCCTCTGGTCTTTTTCGGAAATACTAACAGGACTACTTCTGGCAAAGGCAGACCAGCACAAATACTCAATGGTGAAGGAATACGTGCCTAGCTCTCTCCTTTTGTCCTCTGCGTTCTTTCAGTTCGTGTGTGTCTCTTCACTTCCAACTACCTGCGTATTTATGCGCTTGGTCGGCCATCTTGCGTGAATCCGTGACTTTGCGCTGATTGGCTATTCCTTCAAGCAACTTCGGTCGAAAATATTTCTCGTATTTCATTTCGGGTAGGTCATCTGTGTTAGTTTCTAGACAGATAACTTAGTCGTTCTCATTACTTACAAAAGCTATTGCCTCTTGAGATATCTCGTTTTAATCGGACATGTGGCTTTCCTTCCATATCAATCTTTCCGAGATCCGTCTGTCCTTCCTTTTTCTATGAATTTATTACTGCGTGGTCCGAACACAGATTTCCTCCCTACCCGATTGTTATGCCGAGACGATCTCCGTATAGCAACTCTCGTTTCATTGGTCGAGCTAATTAGCATTACACATGTTTCGACGGTGTTTACTTAGTTTTGATTACCTAGATATCGAATCCCAATCGCATTATGCGACATAGTCCCCCCGTTTTCTAAGCGAGAGATATCTCGAGCTTAAATTTGGGAACGATATCGTTGTAATCATGCCTATTGGCGGTTAGTTTTCTTCTGTCTATCCTGAACCTGATCAGTGGGATGCCTACAAAAGGAATATGCTCCCAACTTCTGGTTTCTTTGATAGCGATTTATCTTTTCTATTTCTCTTTTGCCCGTTCGATTGATCATCCAGGCTCTTACGGTTGGGTCCTCAACAGATGATTTTCTATTTGATCTATAGCATGATGAACTAGGGTCTGTGTTATTCATTTGAAAGGTACAGCCCTGTTTTGCATGAGATTTTATTGCGGGTCTCCCTCGCAATTTCCTGGACATTCGATTTTGGCAAAAGGATTGTTTCCTTAAATCCAGCTCCTGGTGTTCAGCATGTAGTTTAGACTGTATGGGATATTTCTTTTCCCCTCTCGCGCCAATACCGAGAATACCCATGGTAGCTGGTTTTCCAGTAGATCTGTTGTGATACCGCTTACGTTGATGCACTGGATCTACCTTGGTGCACTCTGGGCAGGAATTTACAAACCAGTTAATGTCCTCAGTAATACCTGGCCAGTAGTAATGGGTTGCTATCCTTTGTTTTGTGGCACCATTACCCAGGTGTTCACTCAAAGAAGCAATATGCCCCCATTCTATAACCTTGTTTCTATAGGTGGATGGTACAACAATCTGCCCATGGCCGTTTGGCCCTCTGCCAGTTTTCCTGTGCAAGAGTCCATGTTTCATAAAGAAATCCCCTTTTCTGGGAGGGCTATGTGTTTTTGGCAATTTGCCAAAGCAAGGCTTCAATGTACTGTCTTGGGCTTGAGCCTTCTTCATCTCAGTTGAGTGAATTTTTAAATGAGTGTTCCCTTCTCTATTCTTGGAGCCTGACCTGGTCCGGGTGTCTTCCGCAACCTCAGATTTTATAGGATTTCCCAAAAAAACATATCTACGCCCCAACATCTGGGGGTAGAAGGGATCATCTAGTACTGCTGCATTTATTTCCCCTTCCACATAGCGACAACTGACTTGAATCTTCGCTATGGGCAAAGTTAGGGGTTATGCTCCCTTGAGTGGCCCTAAAATATCCACTGTTTCAGTGGTGATTTGTTCAGGGCGCACCAGAGATGCACACACGACTGCGTCATAGGACAAACCTGTGTCATACATTCCTGTGACTTGTTTGCCATTCACAATCACTATCTCCTGTGTAGGTGGGTGATGGAGGCTATTCTGAATCATGTCAGTTCCTTCCTATCAGAAGTCCTCACCTGTAAGCATGCAGCATAATAAGGAGGGGTTTTCCTTCTGCAATCAGCAGTTTTGTGGTTGCTCATTCTGCAAGTCTTACACCACTTCTCTTCCTTTCTTGAAGGTTTCTTATCGTATGCCAGAGGGTTTCTTTCATGTTGCTGATGGTTTCTGTGGTTGGTCTTGTGGAAGTGGTTTCGAGTGGGTTCGTCTTCGTCCTGCTTGAAGTGGTTGTGAGGCTTCTTGAGAAATTCTCCTTGTTTCCTTTTTGCTCCTTGTGTTAGAGAATGTGCCAATTGGTGACTTTCAGCATATTTGATTATGTCTTCCAACCTATCCCATCTGTTTTCTACCAGAAATTTCTTCGTTTCAGGGGTCATGGAATCTAAAAGTTGTTCTATCAGAATCATTTCCTTGAGTCCCTCGAAATCTTTTGAAAAGTTTCCCAGTGTACCCCATCTGAGTAGGTAAGTTTCCAACCAAGCTGTGTATTGTTGGTACGTTTCTCCAGCCTCTTTCTTAGCAGTTCAGAATTTCTTACGATAAGCCTCGGAATTTTGCTCATAGCGAACAAGCAATGCTTGCTTCAGAGCCTCGAAGTCTTCCTGATCATCTTTGGGTAGTTTCAAGAACACTTCGTAAGAAATACCCCTCAATCCTTGGGAGAGCTTAACACTCCACTTTTCCTTCTCTAGGCCATATGATGAAGCAAGTCGCTCAAACCTGTCTATGTAGGCCTCAATAGAATCGTCCTTCTCCATAAAAGCATCCAAATGGAAGTTCATAGCACCCTTTTGAGGACCTTGGCTAGAGCTACTGTCAGAGTGAGGAGAACTGCTACCATTTATACTTGCAGTTACCTGAATTTCCAGTTGTCTTAACTTCAACTGATGTTCTCTTTCAGCCTGAATCCTTCTTTCCTCTCTCTCGACCTCTAACCTCCTTTCTTCAGCTTCCATTTTCTTAGCTTCTCTTCCAGCTTCTAATTTAAGCTTCTTGGTCTCCCTTTCGGCTTCCAATTTCTTAGCTTCAATGTCCATATACTTATCACTTTCCACAGTGACATACTGGATAAGAGCATCGCCACTTAGGCCCAAGTCCTTCCCCATTTGTATAATGGCAGACTTAACCTTTACCAGATCAGCCATTGTCTTGCTGTTGAGAGGGTGAATAGTCTTACTCAACTAATTAATTCAAGCTTAATTAAATTAAACTTAATTAATGAATATTGTCACAATTTATGTGAGAGTCTGTCTATTTGTAGTCAATGGTACTTCAAAAAAAAAATTATTTAGATATTATTATTTATTTTATATTATATATATATATATATATATATATATATATATATATATATATATATATATATATATATATATATATATATATATATATATATATATATATATATATGTATATATATATATATATATATATATATATATATACATATATTTCCACTATTGAAAAAATAATAATAAATTCAAAAAAAAAATTTCTAAGAAAGAAGATAGAGATTTGGCTCAGGACTATCAAGGATATCCCGCGAACGAGCCCCCAGTGTAACGAGATGGTATTATAGTGGTTGTTGTTGTGACGTACGTCTAAGTATGAGAAATGAATTTCCCTGACTCGATGGATGGTAACAGAATATTGGCCTCTCATAACTTTAGAACCCCTGATCATCTGTTGTAACTTTTACTGACATGCAGCTTTTCCACGAGAACCTTACACGCTGGATCATTAATATGTAGCTTGCTATCTTATGTGAACGTTTGAGATCGCATGGCCTTTGATGGGAGGTTAAATCCCGCCCAAAACCATTTCTGAGAACAATTTATAGCAATCTTTTCCTTAACGCCGGCCCAAAAGAGGACGGGCCACAGACTCACTCCTGTTTCTAGAGCAAAAAACAGCAGATCATTTTCTTACCTGGCTGTCACCCCGCCTGGTGGGAGTTGCCAAAGCTCTCAGAACAGTGGCACCATCAAAGACAGACAGATCTCAGAATTCAATCGCGGCGGTACACGATCTAAAGAAACAGGGGACTCGCAGCTCACAGAGTAGCTTCTCGGAAACTTTTCACACCCTCATGCTAGAAGCCTGAGACGGAAGGAAATCGGTAGACCGGGGAAACGAAGGAATTCGCGCAGCGATTAACACATCGGCGAGGTACCCCGGATTTTGCTCAAGTTCAAGAAAGGTGCGAAAATTTAACACGCCCTATTCAAGTTACATTCGAGTAGTATAAATAGAGAACTCCGAAAAACTGCATTTTATCGTTCGCTCTGACAGAATCCCAGTTGCACTAGCATAGTCGGATTCCTGCTGGATTTCATCTACCTTCGTGACTATTGGAGTGTATTCTTTCTGTGCAGACGGTAATTTATACATTAGCTTCGAGTGATCAGTGGTCGAGTTATTTCAATTGATTTCAATGGATTGTGGTGAAATTTAACCTTATTAAATAAACCCATTTTCAAAGTTCTAGTGCAAACTAATGTTACAGCTAAAAGTATTTCCTAATACAATTGACGCGTAAATTTATTTTGCAGACGTTAAAGAGAATTATAACTTTAATACAGTTTAGTTCTGTATAGATAGATGTGCTTTTAATTGTTTTCACTCACGGGAAGTTTTCCTGATTTGTTAATTGACGACGCTAATAAGTAAATAGGCTAACTGTAATTTATCGCGTCAGATTATAATATGATTTGTAATGCATTTCTTGTTTTGATTATCTTTCATTCAGAACGATCATTCAACCTGCATCCCAGCAATTATTAATTATATACAGAGTTCTGCCAAACTCAATTCGATAACTCCAGTAACATATGAACTTTTTAAAGCTAAACTTGTGGCGACCTGTAATGGGCCCCGCTCCTCTGAACGTAACTGAGAAAAAAGCCATTCAAGAAACACTTTAAAAATACTAGTTCATATAGAGTCCTTAAAGAAAACTGGAAGCAGAACATATTTTATTCACTGCCCCTATTTGTGAAGAAAAAAACATCGATCTACTTGAACACTGTCTGTCACGTATATTCAGTGGATTTTACCCTTGTTGTCCCCCCCCCCCCCCCCCCCCCCCCCCCCCCGAAGAAGAACTTACCTCAGTGTTTTTCTTAACTTGTGACATTACGGAAAAAGGAAGTTATCTCCACCAGCTGTGCCAATTTTAGGAACCACACCATACCTCACGCCTAGCCAAGTGCCTGTGCCTTTCTTTAGGAACTTTATCTAATAAACAAACAGTACCGTTAAACTTCAACGTCCAGCGATTTCGGGACACTTTGTTAACTTCAACAACCCCCAAATCTGGGGCTGTACACGGAAGAAAAATACTTTTACCTAAGCCAAGGTTTAGTGCTGTCTTTTGATGTATTTCCTATGAAGTGCCAGAATTCACCTTTCGGTAAGTCTGCGTGTGTGTTTGTGGGGATGGCCAGCCCTAGTGTGTTTTTTTAATGAAAGGAGATTTATCTTTTCTTTACCCTTTTAATTAGTTCGACCTTGTACTAAGGTGCATTATATTCCTTGTACGGGATCTCTCCTAGCGGGATTGGGTAACTGTGTACATTCCCCCCTCCCGTAAAATTTGTTGATTTAAAGGGAGACAATTGAGAACCCTAGCTTTCCTCTACACCCCCCCCCCTTCTTTCTGTAACCCCTTGCCTCAGAGTAATATATTTACCAGTGGGTTAAATTGCCTATCTCTGATCACCCCCCCCCCCCCCTTTTCTTGTCTTTGGGACCGGGTTTTGTCTGTTAGTAAATATAAACGGGAAACGGTGGATGGGATATTTCTCCTCAAAACCCCCTCTTCCCTTAGCATATTTGCATTCTGTAACCTTTGATTTTTGACTGTAAATGTACAATTATGTGTGAGTCCTTTATGATAATAAAGGTATTAATATTTATTTGTGTTGGTTGTCGGTTGGCCTAAAACTCCAAACATTTCCATCTGTGTAGGCTGTATTCATGTACGTTGAGCGACAGAATCACCAAATCGGTGAGCGCGCCTGAGCGACTGGAACTGACAAACAATTGTTTGTGCAGAAGAGAGATAGGAGTAGTCTGTGAGAAAACAGATATTGTCGTAATAAGAGACTGTCCTTGCTCCTTCCCAGCGCTTGTGAATCTACTACCTCATTCTCCTAAATCCTTATTCTCACAGAGCCTTCAATATCACTTTACACTCTAAAGGGACCAATATTCATCAGCACCCTCTCAGATAAAAAATTACGACAATATATGGTTAGCTCGTTCGAGATTCTGAACTTAGTTAAAATAGAGTGTGGTTGATTGTCTTTGTGAAGTAGGGTATAATCTTTAAAAGTATTACTTCCCCTAGACCAAGCCGTTCAGTATTTTGGGCCAACCACACAATAATTAAGACAGGTTTGTTTTTCCACAGGAACAGGCAGTTAGTGATAATAAAAGATTGTCACATTTGTATTCTCTGGCAGAGGGAATTATAAAAATTTTTGGTTATATAATTGCTGGGACTGCGTGATTGTTTTACAATCACTAAAGGTTATGAAGCGTTTGAGTTGAGCTAAGCTAAAGACGGATTGTTCTGATTTTTTATAATTAAGTTAACTACGTCTCATCTCAAAAATTGTCTTCAGGGACGGAGTTTGTTGTTAGAGAATTAACATTTTCTGGGAAATTTTTTTTTTTTTCCTTTTAAATTGTTTAATATAAATTTTTCTCTACTGTTAGTAAGAGTAGATTCTTTTCTAGTGTAACTTACCATTGAATTGGCATAGTTGCTTGCGTTACGAGTCTTAAGTGACAATAATAGCGGCGATAAGTTAACACACGAGGTCATTCAGTAAATTTTTTACTTTGTTTTTCTCGTAGCGGCTTTGAGTTTTTCCCCTTCTTGTTCCATCTTACTATTCTCTAGTCTTAGAAGCATCCAGTTCTTTGACAATGGCTGAGAGAATTAGGATAAGATCCATTTTGAGACAGGAAGCGAAAGACTCAGGATTAGACACAGAAGCCGCGAATCTGTTTATCGCCCAGGAACTGCAAAGGTATGACGCGGAGGAAGAGAGGGCAGAAGCTAGGAAGAAAGAAGCGGACGATCGTCAATTGGAGCAGAAGAAATTTGAGGCAGAGATGGACGCCCGCAGGGAAAGAGAGAGAGACAAGGAAAGACAGCATGAACTAGCGCTCAAGGCTTTAGAGAGTCGGAGTGCCTCTACTTCAAATAATGGAGAGCCGTCTTCGCCCCATTCTCAAACAATGGATCTCTCCAGCACTCAGTCTGCCCAATTAACTGCGATGTCTTTTGCTTTAGAGTCTTTTCCTAGCCCTAACGAAAAAAATTGACAGCTACCTAGAAAAATTCGAAAGGCTCGCAAATCTGTATGGGTTAGAGAGTTCCCGCTGGGCACTTAAACTCTCGACGTCACTAAAAGCGAATGCTTATGACGTATACACAAAGCTGGGACCGAACCAACATGATTACGACATGCTTAAGAAGGCCTTGCTAGAGCGGTTTGAAATGACCGCCCGAAAATTTCTGCAAATGTTCAGAAACAGCCGAAAAGAGAGCACGGAAACATTCCCCCAATTCTCTTCACGTCTCACGGGCTATTTGACAAAGTGCATTGAATTATCTGACCTACCTCTTACATATGAGGGACTACTTGAACTTGTTCTTGTGGAACAGATAAAGGCAACTTTGTCAAACGAAACCCGTAGATTTTTGGCTGAACAGGGCGCAGTCAGGCTTGAGGACATACTCAATAAGGCCGAACGCTATACCAATGCAATGGCCGAACTTCCCAGCACTAAACGTAAACCCACAGATGAGCCATCTCGTAAACAAAATCTAGAGCAGTCATCCTATTCCTCTAATTCCTCTCAGAATTATAACCAACGAGAAAATAATACCCAGAGACCTCCCCAGGAAAAATCGAAATTCTACAAAACCCGATACCCCCCCAACAACAATTCTGATCAACCCACCAAGCCTACGTGGCAGCGCGGCCACCAAGGTCAAGGAAAAGGGAAGACCCCTAAACCAGGAACGTCTGATCAGGGCAAACAAACCGGTTCAAACCGCGTTGGATGTTTGCATACAGCCTCGAAAGGTAGAATCAATGTCAGTGATTCTCAACCTGAGGGGGACCGACCCTCAACTCGAGGAACTGTAATTTTGAATGGTACCTCAACCATTTGTCTCTTTGACACTGGATTAAGTTTTAGTTGTATTGTTGCTAGACACCTAGTCAAACCAGGTCAGGAGACAGAGGAAACCGTCAAACTTAGTGGAGTGTTTAAGAGTGATGCGCCCAGGACGCTGCCTATCGCACTGGTAGAAATACACTCTGATTTTGTCAGAGGAGTTATAAAAGCGGCCATTATGGATGATCCTATCTACCCAGTTATCCTGGGATGTAGATATGTGTTTATTGGGAGACCAAAGGAGCCGATTGTGGCAGCGGTAACCACAAGAGGGCAAGCCAAGAAGGAGAGGGAGCCTGCGCCAAATTTGTTGCCGAACGAACTGAAGGAGGCGCAACAAAAGGACCCTACTCTGGAGCTCTGCTTTAAAAAACTGCCCATGGCTAAGGACCCCAGACACAACGGAGACATCTTTTCTAAGGATGGCGTATTGTATCGTAGAACGGGAAACCCGGACACGGGGAATAACCAGCTCCTAGTTCCGACGCAGTACCGAAGCCAGATCTTAGAGATGGGGCACTCTCTTCCCTTTAGCGGACATATGGGACAAAACGCCACTATTCAGCGAATAAAAACCCACTATTGGTGGCCAGGAATGAACTCTGACATTGTCAGGTATGTGAAATCCTGCGCCCAGTGCCAACGGGTAGCACCCAAGCACTTGACACCCCCAGTACCTATGGGGCAAATGCCAATAGTAGGGACTCCATTTGAACGGGTTGCTGTCGACATCATTGGACCCCTGGAAAGGACCAAAAGAAAGAACAGGTTCATCCTGACTTTAGTTGACACTTGCACTATGTGGGCCGAAGCCGTACCGCTACCATGCACTAATTCCAAGCATGTCGCAGAAGCCCTTGTGCAAATTTTTACACGGTTGGGATTCCCTCAACAAGTTTTGACGGACAATGGATCCCAATTCCGTAGCCTGTTAATGGAGGAGATCTTTAAGATCTTGAGGGCCAAACATATCCACACAAGTCCCTACCATCCGGCCGGAAATGGGCTCGTGGAACGTTTTAATGGCAGCCTCACCACCATGTTACGTAAGCTGGGTCAGGAGAAACCGGAAGACTGGGACCTATATATATCGGCTGCCTTATTCGCCTACCGAGAGGTTCCCCAAGCGTCTACGGGATTCCCGCCTGCTACACTTTTATTTGGCAGACCTATAAAGGGGCCATTAGAAGCCTTACTTCGGTCCCTGACAGACCAAAAGGCTGACGAGACAGTCGTCTCTGCAAGCAAGTATGTATCTGAGCTCAAGGAAAGGCTAAAGCTAGGATGGGATCTAGCTACAACCAACCTTACGAAAGCCCGCGCTAAACACGCTAAAAGATACAACAAAGCTGCAAAAGAGAGAGAGCTCCAACCAGGGGAGAAAGTTTTGTTGCTACTCCCAACCGGAAGCAATAAACTTCGCATCGGATGGCAAGGGCCGTTTACCGTCCTTAAAAAGATCTCACGTACCAATTACAAGATCTCCATCAAAGGAAAGGAGAAGGTCTTCCACATAAATCTGCTAAAGAAATATTTGGAAAGACCGGTGCCATCCTCCGAGCATCTCCTGGCTGTCGCCATAGCAACGGAAGACGAGGAAGATGATGATGGTTGCATGGAGTATCCACTGCAACCCACAGAATCCTTTAAAGATGTCAAGTTCGGCGACAATCTCTCACCAGAACAACAAACAGAAACCAGGGCTCTACTAAAACAGTACAGTGCAGTCTTAACGGATGTACCTGGTCGAACAAATCTCATTGAATTTGATATGAAATTAACAAACGAGACCCCTGTTCAAACCAGAGTTTACCCCATCCCGTACGCTAAAGCGGATGCACTTCGCGGAGAAATAGACAAGCTGCGTCAGGCAGGAATTATCAGTGAGTCTACATCTCCTTACAGCTCGAGTGTAGTGCTGTTGCAGAAGCCCAATAAGGAAGTTCGGCTGTGCATTGATTACAGGTTGCTAAACGCTGTAACGGAATTCCAGCCCGAACCTCTCCAAACTGTTTCTGAGTTGTTCACCAAGCTCAGCAAAGCAAAGATCTTCTCCAAGATTGACCTCAGTAAAGGTTATTATCAAATACCAGTCAAGGAGGAAATTAAACCTTTGTTAGCTTTCAGCACTAGCGAAGGACATTACACATTTAATGTGATGCCGTTCGGTTTGCATAACGCACCAGGAGTGTTCACCAGGATGATGAGGAAGCTTCTAGAGCCTTTGCAAAGTCCCCATATCCATAATTTCATGGATGACATATTAATTGCATCGGAAACCTATGAAGAACATATTGCTACGGTTGCTATGCTCCTCAGGAGACTACAGGAAACGGGTCTCACAGCCAGACCTAGCAAATGTCTCATCGGGTTTGAACAGTTAGACTTCCTGGGGCATACTATTTCTCACGGATGCAGTTGGCCTATTAAGAAGAACGTGGAGAAAATTGTGGCAGCAAAAAGACCCCGAACGAAGAAAGACGTACGTTCCTTCATATCGCTATGTGCATACTATCAGAAATACATCCAGAACTTCAACGGACTGACAGCACCTCTGACTGACCTCACCAAGAAAGGTTGTCCTGATAAGGTCATGTGGAATCAAAAGTGCGAACATGCATACAGCACTTTGAAAGGACAGTTGTCGGCATACCCCATCCTAAGGTTACCTGACCTTAAGAAACCTTTCATACTGAGAGTTGATGCGTCAGGTCAGGGCATCGGGTCAACATTGCTGCAAGCCGATGACAGTGACCTGAACATGCTATTTCCAGTTGCCTATGGCAGTCGGAAACTGAATAAAGCGGAACGCAACTACAGTGTCGTTGAAAGAGAATGTCTCGCTCTGATTCATGGCATCAGACGCCATCATGAGTTTCTGTATGGTACTTCTTTCACGGTGCAAACAGACCATGCTCCACTAGCTTTCCTGGGTGCCAAGAAGGAATTCAACGCAAGGATAATGCGTTGGGCCTTGCTATTGAGTGTTTATTCCTTCAAAGTGGAATATATTCCAGGAAAACAGAATGTCGGAGCTGACTTCTTGAGTAGAAACTGGACCACAGAGGAAGAGGAGAAAATCGACGATGCCAATCATCCAAAAGCTACCGATCAGGGCAGCTTCATTGTCATAAATGAAACATGAAAACGAGTTTCCATGTCTCAAAAGTGGGGACGATTGTGACGTACGTCTAAGTATGACAAATGAATTTCCCTGACTCGATGGATGGTAACAGAATATTGGCCTCTCATAACTTTAGAACCCCTGATCATCTGTTGTAACTTTTACCGACATGCAGCTTTTCCACGAGAACCTTACACGCTGGATCATTAATATGTAGCCTGCTATCTTATGTGAACGTTTGAGATCGCATGGCCTTTGATGGGAGGTTAAATCCCGCCCACAACCATTTCTGAGAACGATTTATAGCAATCTTTTCCTTAACGCCGGCCCAAAAGAGGACGGGCCACAGACTCACTCCTGTTTCTAGAGCAATAAACAGCAGATCATTTTCTTACCTGGCTGTCACCCCGCCTGGTGGGAGTTGCCAAAGCTCTCAGAACAGTGGCACCATCAAAGACAGACAGATCTCAGAATTCAATCGCGGCGGTACACGATCTAAAGAAACAGGGGACTCGCAGCTCACAGAGTAGCTTCTCGGAAACTTTTCACACCCTCATGCTAGAAGCCTGAGACGGAAGGAAATCGGTAGACCGGGGGAAACGAAGGAATCGCAGCGATTAACACATCGGCGAGGTACCCCGGATTTTGCTCAAGTTCAAGAAAGGTGCGAAAATTTAACACGCCCTATTCAAGTTACATTCGAGTAGTATAAATAGAGAACTCCGAAAAACTGCATTTTATCGTTCGCTCTTACAGAATCCCAGTTGCACTAGCATAGTCGGATTCCTGCTGGATTTCATCTACCTTCGTGACTATTGGAGTGTATTCTTTCTGTGCAGACGGTAATTTATACATTAGCTTCGAGTGATCAGTGGTCGAGTTATTTCAATTGATTTCAATGGATTGTGGTGAAATTTAACCTTATTAAATAAACCCATTTTCAAAGTTCTAGTGCAAACTAATGTTACAGCTAAAAGTATTTCCTAATACAATTGACGCGTAAATTTATTTTGCAGACGTTAAAGAGAATTATAGCTTTAATACAGTTTAGTTCTGTATAGATAGATGTGCTTTTAATTGTTTTAACTCACGGGAAGTTTTCCTGATTTGTTAATTGACGACGCTAATAAGTAAATAGGCTAACTGTAATTTATCGCGTCAGATTATAATATGATTTGTAATGCATTTCTTGTTTTGATTATCTTTCATTCAGAACGATCATTCAACCTGCATCCCAGCAATTATTAATTATATACAGAGTTCTGCCAAACTCAATTCGATAACTCCAGTAACATATGAACTTTTTAAAGCTAAACTTGTGGCGACCTGTAATGGGCCCCGCTCCTCTGAACGTAACTGAGAAAAAAGCCATTCAAGAAACACTTTAAAAATACTAGTTCATATAGAGTCCTTAAAGAAAACTGGAAGCAGAACATATTTTATTCACTGCCCCTATTTGTGAAGAAAAAAACATCGGTCTACTTGAACACTGTCTGTCACGTATATTCAGTGGATTTTACCCCTCCCCCTCCCCCCCCCCCCGAAGAAGAACTTACCTCAGTGTTTTTCTTAACTTGTGACATTACGGAAAAAGGAAGTTATCTCCACCAGCTGTGCCAATTTTAGGAACCACACCATACCTCACGCCTAGCCAAGTGCCTGTGCCTTTCTTTAGGAACTTTATCTAATAAACAAACAGTACCGTTAAACTTCAACGTCGAGCGATTTCGGGACACTTTGTTAACTTCAACAACCCCCAAATCTGGGGCTGTACACGGAAGAAAAATACTTTTACCTAAGCCAAGGTTTAGTGCTGTCTTTTGATGTATTTCCTATGAAGTGACAGAATTCACCTTTCGGTAAGTCTGCGTGTGTGTTTGTGGGGATGGCCAGCCCTAGTGTGTTTTTTTTTAATGAAAGGAGATTTATCTTTTCTTTACCCTTTTAATTAGTTCGACCTTGTACTAAGGTGCATTATATTCCTTGTACGGGATCTCTCCTAGCGGGATTGGGTAACTGTGTTCATTCCCCCCCTCCCGTAAAATTTGTTGATTTAAAGGGAGACAATTGAGAACCCTAGCTTTCCTCTACAACCCCCCCCCCTTCTTTCTGTAACCCCTTGCCTCAGAGTAATATATTTACCAGTGGGTTAAATTGCCTATCTCTGATCCCCCCCCCCCCCCCCTTTCTTGTCTTTGGGACCGGGTTTTGTCTGTTAGTAAATATAAACGGGAAACGGTGGACGGGATATTTCTCCTCAAAACCCCCTCTTCCCTTAGCATATTTGCATTCTGTAACCTTTGATTTTTGACTGTAAATGTACAATTATGTGTGAGTCCTTTATGATAATAAAGGTATTAATATTTATTTGTGTTGGTTGTCGGTTGGCCTAAAACTCCAAACATTTCCATCTGTGTAGGCTGTATTCATGTACGTTGAGCGACAGAATCACCAAATCGGTGAGCGCGCCTGAGCGACTGGAACTGACAAACAATTGTTTGTGCAGAAGAGAGATAGGAGTAGTCTGTGAGAAAACAGATATTGTCGTAATAAGAGACTGTCCTTGCTCCTTCCCAGCGCTTGTGAATCTACTACCTCATTCTCCTAAATCCTTATTCTCACAGAGCCTTCAATATCACTTTACACTCTAAAGGGACCAATATTCATCAGCACCCTCTCAGATAAAATTACGACAGTTGTCTTGATGACAGTTGATGATAGTTCAATAAAGAATAATGAACTCCACGATATACCCCAGTCTCAGAAATGAGCACTGGTGTATGATAGCACAAATGATAGTCAGACAGTAAAGACCCCTGGTCCGGTGGTAATAAGAAGATCAAGAGCCTAGTGTGTCTTCTCGTAATAACTATCTTATGCTTTAAATAACAATGAAATTCAAATTGAACTCAATAGTAACTTTATGAAATTAACAAAATTCAAGTTACAATTAAAATCAATTTATTTATAATGATTCTCTTATCTTCTGTTCTTGGAAATGATGGAGATGCTATATGAATAGGAATTTTATATTTACACAATATCCAGAGAAATCACAGTGATATTATTTTACTTTAACTGAATTGCAGTGTCTCTGCTTTTCTGACAAAAACGTTAACCAGTCTTTTTCTTCATATGACTCGACTCTTCACATATAAATTGATCGAATGTTCATCTGTTTCTGCACTTAACTGAGTGCTCCTTAAATGTTGGTTGACAATGTTGGTGAGCTCCACACGACTGTATAGACTCGGCTGATCTTCCCATGTAGTAGGGATACCAGCACAACCAGGTAGACCAGCTGTAGTGCTCCGTGTCGCTATGCAGGATAACACTTGGGTTCTCACTTCTGGCTTATGTCTATATGTACGACCGAAACCTGCAAACAACACAAAGACTGTGGCTAGCCTCTTTCCAAGAGTTCCCCTAGCCTAATGTATTGTTGTTCCGTGTCATCAGTAATGCATGTGTATGAATGCGCACACGTGTTTCTGGTTACATTGTTAGTTGTACAGATGTCTACTTGCCAACAACAAATTCAAATGATATGATTACAGTACATTATATTACATCATTCATTTACATCACATTATGTTACATAGTCCATTCTTCCATTTGCTATCTTTCCATCCAAGCAGAATTATTCTGACATATATTGCTTATGGTTATCAAAGTTTGAGAACCCCTGGCCTACTTTGTGCCCATAGAGCAGTCAAATCAACTTGGGGTCATTGGTACCAATGGGTTGAGAACCACTGGTATATAGTCTCCCATGCTGCCATAAACCTGTAGGGGTGTCCTTGCGGCCAGGGCTTAAGAACCACTTATTTACATGGTTGCTACTTGAGCATTGCTTCTATATGAGTGTGTTCCTGGTCTCAACCTTGAGAACCATTGGCGGTCAGTCAGATTATTACGTTCATAACAATGGCTACTGAACTGTTGCCCATCGTTACATAGTGCTATGTTGAAGTTATAAGCAATGATATAACCTGATAGGATAATCATAGAGCAGGATACATTCATATAAACACATTATTAAAACAAGACAAGAATAGTTCAGAAATCAGTTCAGGATCGTTTCACAGCATGAGTGTTCAATGAAGTGACATATTTACATTTATTATGCATTAACAAAATAGGTACAGTAGCCCTACTCACCCTCTGGTCTTTTTCGGAAATACTAACAGGACTACTTCTGGCAAAGGCAGACCAGCACAAATACTCAATGGTGAAGGAATACGTGCCTAGCTCTCTCCTTTTGTCCTCTGCGTTCTTTCAGTTCGTGTGTGTCTCTTCACTTCCAACTACCTGCGTATTTATGCGCTTGGTCGGCCATCTTGCGTGAATCCGTGACTTTGCGCTGATTGGCTATTCCTTCAAGCAACTTCGGTCGAAAATATTTCTCGTATTTCATTTCGGGTAGGTCATCTGTGTTAGTTTCTAGACAGATAACTTAGTCGTTCTCATTACTTACAAAAGCTATTGCCTCTTGAGATATCTCGTTTTAATCGGACAACATGTAGCTTTCCTTCCATATCAATCTTTCCGAGATCCGTCTGTCCTTCCTTTTTCTATGAATTTATTACTGCGTGGTCCGAACACAGATTTCCTCCCTACCCGATTGTTATGCCGAGACGATCTCCGTATAGCAACTCTCGTTTCATTGGTCGAGCTAATTAGCATTACACATGTTTCGACGGTGTTTACTTAGTTTTGATTACCTAGATATCGAATCCCAATCGCATTATGCGACAATTAACCAAATCGAACAAAATAATTAATAATATAAATAATGGTAATAATTTCGGTCTTACCACAAATTCAATGAATACACACAGGAACGTTGATTAGCACAACCTGAGATGTACTGCTTGCTGGACTATGGCGCCCTTATACTTTTTATTAGTTATATATTTATTCAAGGCACGTCACACTTCTCAGCATCAAGCGTCCTGCTTCTATGAACAGTCTTAGTCAAATGGCGCCGAGTTTTCAACTTTCCCAATAATCTAAACTGTTTCGACCAATGAGATCTACTATTCATCATCATGTGACATATTCTTTCCAGAACGTTGTCTCCATTACAGCTGCTCTGAACGCATCACGATTCTGGGCAAGTCGACCTGCATCAGCCAAAGACAAGTTCAGACTCTCTGTGATGTCCTGGGTCCACCGTCGTCTAGGTCGACCCTTCCCCTTTTTCCAGGGACCATGCCTTCCATCACTGTTTTTTCCAGACTATTATGTCTTTTTATATGACCGAAAAATTTCAGCTTCCTTATTGCGATGGTATTTAGGAGCCAATGTTCCACGTTTTAGTGAGAGGCAGTACTTCTTATGTTGGTCTTTTTTTTCTGTCCGTCCTCAACATCCTTCTGAGCATCATTTTCGAAATTGTAAATCTTTTTTGCAACGCTTTTTGATTGAGTTTTGGCGTATGTTGCTACTGGGAATATACATGCTCTGATCAGTTGCAACTTTGTTTCTTTGCTTGTGCCTTGCCATAGGTTTTTCATCTGTATTAGCTTATGTGAAGCAATTGCAAGTCTTCTTTTAATTTCTACTGCACAGTCGACAGAGCTGTTAATGATTGATCCTAAGTATTCGAATTCATTGACACTTTCCAGTTCTTCGTTATCAATTTCAATTTCTGGTTTGGTCTTTACTTTGTCTGTTGTCAATACTTTGGTCTTCTTGGTGTTTAGGTATAGATTCTGGGCCTCGCTGTGTTTTTTGGTGGACAGAAGTAATTGTTCAAGTCCTTTTGGGTTGGTCGATAGGAGGACTGTGTCGTCAGCATATCTGATTTCCGGGATGATCTACTATTAAGTTTTTCAATTCAAATTTTTAAAACTAAGGTCCAATTTTGGTCCAATGTTAGTGTACTTCTGTCGGTCTGTCCGTCCGAACTTGGCATTCACCAAAAATAGACTTGGTTTTGGCCTAACAATACAAATAAATATTCAGTTTGAGCCATCCCATAATATCTTTCTTCCTTTCAAACTCCCCTCCAAATCATATTACATGTACCTCTCCGTTCTAGCGTTCCCCTCTTTTGGAATTTGACCTAACCCCTCATGCCTCTTTTTCAACAACTCGTGCAAAAATACGTTACCGATAGCGAATGTCAGAACACCAGTGTGTTTGTCACTGTGTCTGTGACTATCTGATATTATGACCATATCTTGGCTGTTAGTTGGACTATAGTGTAACTGAAAACATATTATGGGTCAGGAGACACTATGGCACTCGAATATATAAGTTTTATGAGCCTATGTATTATGGTTCAAAATTCCATATCCTTTTTCCATGTTAGTCTTGAAATCTAGAAACTACCACCTGTTCACTTCTTTCTACCGCTATTTTCAAACAAAAACGACAATTTCCCGTATTACGTCAGAAATGCGTCTGTTATATAAGAGTTAAGGTTGTTTGCGTAACCCAATTTCCGAACATATTTTGACTTTGCGTCGTATTTCAAACGACTAACGACAATATCGCGCTTACGCTAGGTTTTAGATTCAAACCACGCGTGCAGACGGTATCATTTTTCTTTCTCTCCCCTCTCACTCCGTCTGGACGAATAGGCTTTTTGTGTCACAATGTTATAAATAGTTTTTCAATGACACTAGAAAACGATAGTACTATCTATTCTGCTAAAATAAACGCGCTTGCGGCGTGGGCGAAGAAGAAGCTTCCTAACTCCACTATTTTCATTTTTACATTATTTTTATACTTATAAATAATAATTTTATCGGTGTATCAATGTAAATCATCACAGCAACCAGCAAGGAGTTCTGCTTTATTGCCTGGTATCAAAATGCCAGTACCGGCCAGTTTGTGTGTGTGTTTGGGGATGGAACGAAATGTCAAAAATAGTTCAGGCTCCCACCCCTAACGTAGGCAAATTAAAGCCACCAAACAGAACCCTGGAGGATTTTGGCGCGATTCTCTCGAAGCGGGATTCTCTCGCTAGCCGGCAGACTGACCGAGACAAAATGGTTGCTCCAAAGAAATACAGAGGGGCCCGGTCATTTTAAACAGCAGTGGTTATGAGCGCATCCTACCAGGTGATCCTACCAGGTTGTCATACCAGGAGACCTAAGCATATGCAGTGTTCTCGAGGGCAGACATACTCCATCCCAGTTGGTGATGAGCCCTGTGTCAAGACAGAGGAAGCCACCTGCCGTTCTCTGAAACCCTAAAATGAACTTGCTGGACCTGAAGTGCTGGGACAGATTGAACCCCCTGGCAACAAGACTACATAAATTCAGCATCATTAGAGATGAGTAATTTAACATACCTGCAGAACCACTACAGAATATTCCCATTGTTCTAGGATGACAAATTCATTCTGCCATGGTTCAGAACCATTCATAGATTAGGGAACATATCTTATAGTTGTACATTTGAATATAATGTGAGATTCTATCTTCATTTTTGTAAACTTTACATAACAGAGTCTGTTGTTATTTTTTCTTGTAATATTTAATTGGGTTGTATAGTTTTAGTAACATAAATTTACACCCTGGGGGCAGAGCCATAATTAATAAACACTATTGGTTCGGGATATTTTTTTATGTGTCTGGGCACCAAATCTCTTATCCAACTATATGTACTATACATATTCCTTTGTAGGATTTTGGATCAAGAATTTATCGCCTAGAGAATATTCTGTTAGTTTCACCAGAATTCTCTTTTAAGAAAGTTTTCTAGTGGACTAATTCCCGAGGAGAGAC
The DNA here is from genome assembly GCA_024509875.1 of Oreohelix idahoensis. Classification (NCBI taxonomy): domain Eukaryota; kingdom Metazoa; phylum Mollusca; class Gastropoda; order Stylommatophora; family Oreohelicidae; genus Oreohelix; species Oreohelix idahoensis. The sequence goes on along the minus strand of JAMPIV010003478.1, from coordinate 234,609 downwards.
AGTGCATTCAACCCTGAAGTAAGGAAGAGTTTCCTCTCCTCAAGATATTATTTTTTTCTTAGTCTTCCATCAAGTCTGTCTTACACTTTCTCCCTCAAAAGAAACCATTTCGCTACATTGGGACGCTCGTGTCCTGAATAATCTCTTATTTCATAGTTAGACACTTGTCTGAGATATGGAAACTCTTTATCTTTCCTAGACCACTACTGCTGTAGGTACATGTCACTTATTGGTGTCGAAGTCTACGATTAGATTAAAGAGGGGACATATAAATTACCCTAGACTAAATTAAACATAAATTTTTACAAGAAAAGCAGATTTTAGTTATGATATGAAAACTATTCTTGGTGGTACTGCTGGTTATTAGTTACATATTGTTAACTAATATTTAAGTTATGTTTTATGTATGCTGGTTTTAAATAACATAGGTTGTTAAAATACTTTAGTTTAGTTACGGCTATAGAAAGTATTTAGGCCTGTATTTATTTGATTGTGAGTTAGAGATCTCATACTCGCTTAGCAAAACCACTGCTGTTAAAATGGATGAGACAGAAGGACTGAAGAAATGGACAGCGCAATCGTATGAGATTGGAAAATTATGTGGCTTCTCTGGAAGTTTGCTGGAAAATTATGTCTCGGAACAGGAAGAATGTTTCAGGAGCATAATGGGGCAACAGAAGGAATGGAGAGCAAAATGCAAGGAAGAGAATGTGGAACATGAGAGACAAAGACAAGAAAAATCTCTCCAGTGTAAGGAAGAACTGGAAGAAATGGAAACTCAGTTTCAACCTACAAACATGGAATCCAGGGATAAACTTGAATCTAGGAATACTCATCATACCACTCCTTTGCCAGTTGCATCACCATCTCCCGCGGTAAAAATAACTGCACCACATGAAGCCAAGTCTATGTCTCAGAATTCAGGCTCAGACAGAGCAAAGGTACAGATATCTAAACGGAGACATCTAGACCATCCTGAAAACTAGATTAAGCACAAGAGTGCTGATAATCTGAAGAGACCTTCCTCATCCTCAGCTAAAACTCACAACAGGCATACTGAAAACAACCGCACAAAAAAAAACCTGGTAAATAGGATCGCTCAACCAAATAGGATCGCTCAACCAAATAGGATCACTCAACGGAAAAGGAGTACACAACCCTATGGGAAGGGAAGGGATGTTCTTGAACATCACCTGTCGGCCACCCTACATCAGTTAGACTGTAGGCGCCGAGACCCAATCCCACAGACTTCATACAAAGCTAAGGTCCCTACCATGGATGGGAACTTGACGAAGGCCCGGAGTGGATACAGGGATTCTCAAAATGTTGAGACTGCCACAGTAAATGGAGAAGAAATCACCTGTTTGTATTATCAAGGTCTTTGGTGTGATGCCCTTGTCTCAGCCTCTGTCGTCGACCCTGATCAAGTCACCGAAGAGGATGTTGAGGTAGCAGCACCCATGGTAAACAACAGGTGGATGATTTTGCCTTTAGCTTATGTAGAAGTTAGGTCAAACTTTGTAAACGGCAAAGTAAAGGCCGCAATATTAGATGACCGAATTTACCCCCTACCTCAAGGAGGGAAATATATCATCTTAGGAGACTCAGCACGATCCAGAGATGGCGTGACTGAACAGGCTATGGAGACTCCAATTCCTAACTCTTCTTCCAATATTTTCACGGGAAGGTTAGAAGAGTACAAAGGGGATGACAACCCCAGTGCACTTAATTTTGTACCAGTTTTGATAGTCTCACCCACTATCTGCGTGCAGAAAGTGAAGCCGGGCCAGAGTTTCTTGGTACCTGGTGAGTGTGGTGAGATTACAGTGATACAACGTTAAAATTCCTCCATTTATAAAGTAAACAGGTAAAATAACATGTAGGGATAAAAATATAGTAAGGTACGATGATATATTCTCGCCCACGCCAGCGTTTTCTAGCGCCATTGAAACTAACTAGTTAGAACATGCAGACTAAACGACTTATCCTTTTAGACGGGGTAGAAACGGAGGTAAAAGAAAAAAATTATGACGGTCTGAACACGTGTTTGAATCAAAGACTAAAAGACGCAATTTGTAGTTTAAAGAAAAATTACGCCACTAGTTGACACAATGTAAGAAATTGGAAGAAAAACGACCTTAGCTCTTGTTAGAAACAGACGTATCTTGGACGTTTTACGGTAATTAGTCGTTTTAGTTTGAATATAGCGGCAAACGCCGTACACTAAGGTTAAAAAACAAATTTCAAAACTAACCTTGAAAAAAGTAGGTTTTTTCTTAATAATAAGTTTAGGAGAATAAAAAATAGCTAGTTTGATAGCCCATCTTAATCTGAGAAATAGTATGCTTTTAATTACACAGACGGACAGATAACACGGAAGATATTGACGAAAGACTGTATTGTTCACTACAGACTAGCAGACAGTTTTTTGTGCATATTTTCAATAAAGTTACATTTTGACGTCCTTGAGACTAAAAATGCAAAAACAAACTGCAGGTGGACTAGGGGCAGGGTAGGAGGATAGTAGCTAAAAATAACTTAGCATAGAATCTTAGAAGTAGGGGGAGACAAAATTTGTGTAGTTTTTTCTTGTAGTTTCGTCCAAAAACAAGTGTAATTTTGGGAAAAACCAAGTTGGGACGGACAGACCGACAGAAAAATACTACACACTAGACTGAGACTGGACCGAAATTGAACATTTGTAGTTTGAATATTTGAAAGATAGAGGGGAAGTCTGCTGATTGGACAGAAGCTTTCATATTATAGAAAGACAGACGCCCGCTAGTGCCATTTTATAGAAGACTGTCCATTGACACAGTTCGTTAATGCTAGAGGTGTGATTTCCAGGAAATATTAAATATTATCAGTGGGACGCCTTAATCTAGCCAGCAGCTCAGCTGAGTTTTGCTAGTACAACTTAACTGTGTTCTCAATTCTGAATTGTGAGTTTCTGGTCTGGCACTACACTAGTGTCAGATGCTTGTGAAGAGATCTATGAGTGGATGATTTGGAAGCCCAACATTTTACTCCAGCTACTGTGAGGAGTGGGCCACTTGAATTCTTTACTGCATCGTCACAGGCCAGATAAGTGAAAACCTGGCCTGCTGTGGATTCATCAAACTTGTCCACAATAAATAAAGAAATAAAATCTTGTTGTATAAACACTATACTTCAGTCCATATTTACAGGACAATGAACATTATAAACAGAGATTGGGCATGATGACACCACCCCGACTAGACATCCAGTGCTAGTTTTCCAAAGACTCTGTAGTTAGTATTAATATTAACCAATGTAACAATATATTTATGTATAAAATTTTCATTTGATTATTCAATATATATATATGCACTTTTATTGATAAATACATATTGTTTCATACGTCCTGACCAGAAGAAACATTTTGTTCAGGACTAAATAAATTCAAAAATTGTAAAATCTAAAATTCTAAAGCCAGTGTTAGTTAATTTGATCATAGAGCTTATTATTGTTATTAGACTTAGTGTTTACCTGTGTGTGTCTGTGTATTCAATTACCTACACATCACATTTCATTACCCTAGACATTAAACGTAGCTAACATACATAATAGCAGAATAAGTCTGTTTGAGGTCATAAGTGGTAGCGGAAAGGCATTCTGTACTCACATAAACTTTTATCTTCAGGAGCCTTCACAGCTGACCTCATCCAGTACACTAGGTAACATAGCAACCATACAATAACATCAAAAACCACTACAGTGAGATGAAACATGTTTCAGAAATATCTTCCTTTAACACAGGAGAAACGGCTGTAGAGGAACATGGGCCTCAAGCACTTAGTCTTCAGTCAGTTCCGATAGCCTCACCCACTCTCTGGGATCAGAAAGTGAAGCGGGTCCAAATTTCCTTGGTACCTGGTGGGCAGGAACAACTGGCAGACTTATCTTTCTCTGTCACTGGAGAAACAGCGATAGAGGAGCATACACACTCTCATACCTGGGGAGATAGGTATGTGTCCTTAGGCAGGTCAAGTAATAAGACTAAAAAAGGGTTGTGTATGAGGTTGGCAACCTCATCATGCAAAACTATTTGCTATAGACCGCATTGCAAGTAGAGTGTAGGCTTTAATGCAAGTTCTTGGCCAGGAGGCAAGCTACAATGTAAGGTCCACAAGGAGGAACATAAGAGAGGGAAGATTATACGAGCAGGATTGCTTAACATACCTCAACTCCTTAACAATGAGGAACTGGATAGACATGTGTTGTTTACAGGCATACCGTTCGACAGCGGGAAAAGAGGAAACAATGGGATTGAAATAACGAGAGATATGAAACAGGAAGGTATTAGCAGACAGAAGAGAATAGTCGGCTCAACTTAAGTTAGCCGTAGTCATAACTTTTAAAAGGGGGCCTATGTCACGAAGTGTATTCGCCTTATTTTCTCTCTGTCAATCTTTTATCGTACTAGTTCTCTTTCCTCTAGAAAATCCACCATTCGTCTAAAATCAGGAGATCTCCCATTTTATTCTGAATAGAAATTCCTTTCTCTTTGTTCTACGTTTTACTGGCAAAGTCGTTGACTCTGCTGTGAACTTTTAACCACGATAGGTTAACATGGGTTTCCCACACTTTTAGCCGAATGGTAAGGCAGTCGTAGTGTAATGTGACACCTCAGCAACCAGCAAGGAGTTCTGCTTTATCGCCTGGTATCAAAATGCCAGTACCGGCCAGTTTGTGTGTGTGTTTGGGGATGGAACGAAATATCAAAAATAGTTCAGGCCCCCACCCCTAACGTAGGCAAATTAAAGCCACCAAACAGAACCCTGGAGGATTTTGGCGCGATTCTCTCGAAGCGGGATTCTCTCGCTAGCCGGCAGACTGACCGGGACAAAATGGTTGCTCCAAAGAAATACAGAGGGGCCCGGTCATTTTAAACAGCAGTGGTTATGAGCGCATCCTACCTGGTGATCCTACCAGGTTGTCATACCAGGAGACCTAAGCATATGCAGTGTTCTCGAAGGCAGACATACTCCATCCCAGTTGGTGATGAGCCCTGTGTCAAGACAGAGGAAGCCACCTGCCATCCTCTGAAACCCTAAAATGAACTTGCTGGACCTGGAGTGCTGGGACAGATTGAACCCCCTGGCAACAAGACTACATAAATTCAGCATCTGAGATGAGTATCTGAACATGCCAGCAGAACCACTACAGAATATTCCTATTGTCCTATGATGACAAATTCATTCTGACATGGTTCAGAACCATTCATAGATTAGGGAACATATCTTATAGTTGTACATTTGAATATAATGTGAGATTCTATCTTCATTTTTGTAAACTTTACATAACAGAGTCTTTTGTTATTTTTTCTTGTAATATTTGTATAGTTTTAGTAACATAAATCTACACCCTGGTGGCAGAGCCATAATTAATAAACACTATTGGGTCGGGATATTTTTTTATGTGTCTGGGCACCAAATCTCTTATCCAACTATATGTACTATACATATTCCTTTGTAGGATTTCGGATCAAGAATTTATCGCCTAGAGAATATCCTGTTAGTTTCACCAGAATTCTCTTTTAAGAAAGTTTTCTAGTGGACTAATTCCCGAGGAGAGACAGCGCATTCAACCCTGAAGTAAGGAAGAGTTTCCTCTCCTCAAGATATTATTTTTTCTTAGTCTTCCATCAAGTCTGTCTTACACTTTCTTCCTCAAAAGAAACCATTTCGCTACAAGTACACCACTGAATACTTTCTTGTTCTCTCCTTACATGCCTTGATGACCTCGTCCATGAGGAGTATGAAAAGATAAGGTGACAGGATATCACCTGAGTTAATGTGAAGTGTTAAGGCGGGACGCTAAGTTCGGTTTTCGAGAATAGCGTGCATCCTTTGTCTGTTTTCAGATATTATACCAGAGTAGTTTAGACTACATTCCAGTGGTGGTCCTGAACTCTTCTGACTTATGGTTTGCTGTCCTCACATAATTTCTGCAAGACTTGTAGAAGCTCTGTATAGCATGAATCAGAGGTGCTGGAATGTTCTTCCTTGTTAAACAGTCCCAAAGTTTGCTCCAGGGGACCCTGTAAAACGCCTTTTCCAGATCTATGAAACAAAGATGGATCTCACTCTTATACTCAAGGGCCTTTTCACTCAGCTGTTTGAGTGTGAAGATTAGGTCTTGAGTACTTTGGTTTGCTCGGAATCCGCACTGGACCTCATCAAATTGTGGCTCAGCTAAGTGTCGGAGTCTCTGCTCTAGGATTCTAGAGTAGATTTTACTAGGGACACTGAGAAGGGATATCCCTCTATGGTTTCCACATTGCCGATTGTCACCCTTATTGAAAATTGCAGTTATGATGGCCCATTTCTTTTGTTATACCATCATGCCCTGCTGTTTTGCCTATCTTGATTTTCTCCAGTGCTGCCTTCAGTTCTTCCATCTTTATGTCATCTTTACCATCATTGGTTTACTCTTCTGTGCTAGGAGGATTATTATACGATGAGGATTATTATACGATAAGAAATATTCATAAATGATGAAACGTGATGTAACGGCTCTACGTGTTTATTGATTCAGTTTCATGTTTGCAAGATTGGATAATTTCAGTTGATTTCGTTTCCGTTTGTTAATAGTAATAGACCCCTACGAGCTCTGCAAGGCTAAGCACATGTAGACTGTTTATTTTCAGCCTCGGTCACATCTTCCACGCAACAATATCATCATTTTCTGTCTGAGGAAGTGGAAGCACTGAAGCCAATTCTTCGTACTTCATACTTTGGAAAGCCTTTGAAATTCCTTGCTTTGAATGAGAAAACTACTGAATTTTCAAAATTGTTACTACTCTAAGATTAGTTTTGACTATTGTAGTCACAGTAGCGTCAGGGGGAAAGAAACTTTTCAAATTAAAATTGATCAAATCTTAGCTACGGTCATATAGTTTGGTAATATTATCTATAGAATGGTGATGAAGGAAAACTCTTAAATTTGGGCAACATTTTGAAAGAGTTTGTAGAATTAGAAAGCAAGAAATATTTCTTTTTAAGTGTAATTATGTTGTAACATGTTTTATGTCAAAATTAGTAAATATAGTTAGTAAATGTAGGGTATTACATTTTTCTTTATACCGTGTAATAAAATCTATTCTTGATATCTAATTTAAAATAATCTTAGTCCAGGAGGCCCCACCAAAAGGATCCAAATCGGGCCCAACAGTTACAAAGGCTGGCTCTGCAAAGGATGGTAGAAATGTCTTGGCAGTATTCATAGACCTTACTTGTACATTCCACTCTCTTACCTAGCTCATTGACAGTTGGCACCATTCTACCTAACTATTCAACTGTACTCAGCGAACTATTCAACTATAACTCAGCGAACTATTCAACTTTAACTCAGCTAACTATTCAACTATAACTCAGCGAACTATTCAACTATAACTGAGCCAACTATTCAACTATAACTCAGCGAACTATTCAACTTTAACTCAACCAACTATTCAACTATAACTCAGCCAACTATTCAACTATAACTGAGCCAACTATTCAACAATAACTCAGCGAGCTATTTACTATAACTCAGCGAACTATCCAACTTTAACTCAGCTAACTATTCAGCGATAAATCAGCCAACTATTCATCGATAAATCAGCAATCTATTCAGCCATAAATCAGTAAAATATTCAGCGATCAATCCGCAAACTATTCAGCGATAAATCAGCCAACATTTCATCGATAAACCATCAAACTATTCAGTGATAAATCAGCAAACTATTCAGCGATCAATCAGCAAACTATTCAGCGATCAATCAGCAACTATTCAGCCATAAAACAACAAACTATTCAGCGATAAATCAGCCAACTATTCAGTGACAAATCAGCCAACTGTTGCGTGATAAATTCTCGCAACATCGTTTTATTTCAATATCTGTTTTATAACGCAAGGGCAACAACTGCTTGAAATTTATAGTCACTTTTCTCGGTAAGCATTTGTCTTCTCGCGTTGGTATCGAATGCAGTTAACTTTTGAGCTGTGGTCATTTTTGCGCTGGACTGCGCATGACTTGTCTTGTTGTTTGGTCGATCGGTTTCCGCCCACCACTAGTGGGAGTGAGCGATTTGGAATGGCGAAAGAGATGCCTCGTTGAAGAGGGGATCTCCGCTTTTTTGTTCTGTCAGGGATGTGTAGTCCTCTTATGGATATTTCGTTTAGTCGAGATAATACCTCTAGTGTTTTCCCACATGTCGGGAGGCGTGATATTTCTGTGTATTTCATGAAAGCAAGGTAAATTGACTTTTTCATTAACTCTATCGATTTTGGGTCGTGAGCGATTTCGATTCATAGCCTGTCTCCGAAAGCCGTCGTCACGAGATGTTCTTTCCCAGCTCACATGTCGCTGCATTGTACTGCATCGGTTGATGCATGTACCAAGGACCATTACTTGCTACTTTGTTAAATGAACTAGGTTTAGAAAACCTTTATTATCTAGAGGATATTTTTGAGGACATTATTTATACTTCGGCAGACGTGTCTGTCTTGCTGAAGTCAAACTAAGGAGAGTGAACTGATCTCATACATCTGGTTATCTCCTGGCTGTTATAGAAAAGGATGGAGTTTTTCACCTGACTACATTTACAGCACTATGAAATATAACATGCATCTGACTCATCATTGTAATGCTGTCTACCGTTTATTGCTGTATTGAATGTTGCTGTGATAATGACTGTTTGATGTGCCTACACATTTGCGTAACCATTTTGTCACTGTGGCGTCCACAATAAATAATGAAGAAAAACGTCAACGGCTGTTTCAAGAATCATTGACTTTATACGTCGTGAGTTTACTGACGTCCTATGTGGATTGCCCTGTTATTGTTGTATGAACATTGTTTTGACTGAACACATCTACACACTACACAAAACCAGACATGCGGATGCCATCCATCATCATATGGCATCACGCATCATTTGGTGGCCATAAGCTGGTTTGATTCTGGTACTAGCAAACACGGGGTCCCTTACCCACTTCATTTTCAACAAGAATTCATCAGCATCCTTCAAGAAATTAACATTCTTCAATACAGTCAACATCTTCAAAATTTTCAAAGTACTCGGCGTTGCCCGGTAAAAGTCAAAATTTCAACTTTTTGACGGAAACAAGAATTTGACAGTACCCGGCGTTGTTACATGTTGCCGGATAACTCGGACTGCTGTTATCTTTTACGCAAGTCAAGCAAGTTGCTGCTGTCAAGGTTCCAGTGCTGTCGTTTTTTGAGAAGGTCAAGTGCCGGTTGAAACGGGTTGTTTTCTGAAGAAGGCCAAGTACCGATTTCCATCAACTTACTTTTGGATTAGAAGGTCAAGTGCCGAAACAACTCAACACACAGTATTTCAGAAGCTCTTGTACCATCGTGTTAGCAGTGGAAGCAGTTCAGATGTGCCATCATCGTTGGAGCTTCGCTCTTTAGGACGTTGATTGACATCCGTTTTTCTGCTGTTCTACGATTGGAAGCCTATAAGTTAAGTGGCCTGTTTGTATGTAAACTGTGCCCTTATACTTCTGCTGAGTCTTCTGTGTATCATCTCATTCTATATGTTATATGTCTATATGTTATTTGTATATTTATATGTTTATATTTCAGCGGGTTCTCGGTTGGGTGGTGTCTCCGTTAGATTATGCCACGTCATAGAGGTCGTCTATTGTGAGCGTTTTCTGTAGGGTTTGCAAATTTCCGATACTGGAATTTGCTAAGCGACTTCTGTTGCTATTTATGTTAGCTGTGATGACATGTTTTAATATTGTTTTCGTTATTATTTCGCATTCTTTAGTTTTGTTTTGATTTGTTTGTATTTGTTAGCCTACTCTTGTCTATAATTTAGTTTCATACAACATTTTTGTTTATACACTGTGGTGTCATGTATTTTGTTTAATTCTATCGCAGATATCGTCACATTTTTTGTGATATTTCATTAATTTCTGCTTTATTTTTAGTTGATTTCTGCGAAAGTTTTTGTATTGTTGCTGATCTTTGTTATTGTTTACATTGTTATTGTTTACATTGTTTGTATTGTTTACATTTTCAATGTTTACATTCTGCATGTGTTTACATAGTCATTGTTTACAGTTATAGTAATTAGTTAATGGGCTATGCTAATGCACTGTTACTACTACTGATGATAAATGAATGATGAATAGTGTCGTGCACTATTGAATGAGAAGTGCACTTATGATCAAGAATTGAGTGCTGATATTTCATATACAAGTTCTTTGATTGGAGACTTGTTTCCCACAGAGACTGGGATAATATAATGTGATGTGAATATACAAGTGCTTAATTAAGACTTGTTACACTTAGGTTTGAAATAAATTAGTTAATTATTTCAGGTTTTGGACTCATATGTTAGACAACATGTCTACATTTGAGCACTTTATTGAGCAGGGTAAATTGCTTGGGAAGACTGGTGATAAGTTAGAAGAATTTGCAACTGCTCGATATGATAAAGCAATGGAAGCTGAACAAAAGAAACTGCATATGGAAGCTGAACAAAAGAAACTGCAGATGCAGGTGGATGAAAAGAGATTCCAAATGGAAATGGAAAAACAAAAAAGGGAATCAGAAGCTGAGGAAAGAAAGCTACAGCTAGAGGCTGAGAATAAAAGACTTGAAAAAGAAGCTGAAAATAAAAGACTTGAAAAAGAAGCTGAAAATGAAAGACTTCAAATGCAGGCTCAAGCTGAAGAAAGAAGTTACAAAGAGAGTCTGATGAGAGGAAAGCAAAAATGGAACATGAAGAAAAAGGTTTCTTTAGAGTTGGAGAAAAAGTGAAATTGACGAGCATGAGTAATGGTAATGATTCAAACAAGGGTTCATCTTCTGGTAAGGCTAATAATGATACTTTTAAGATTAAGTTACCAACATTTAGTCCTGCCAGTGATGACATAATGTTCTATCTGGACAGATTTGAACAAGCATGTACAGCTCATAACATAGACAAAGCAAAATATGTTTATCAGTTATCAGGGATACTGACAGGTAAAGCTCTAAGTATATTAAATATGGTGGATGAACCTGACAAGAACAATTATGAGGTTGTCAGGGCCGCTTTGTTAAAGAAATATCAGCTTAACGAAGACGGCTATCGTCTACAATTTAAAAACATGTTACCTGAAAATGGAGTTGAATTCTCCGAGTTTATTGCAAGAATACGCATTACTTTCTCACGATGGGTTGAACTATCTAAGACGGAAAAAACTTATGAAGGACTTATGGACTTAATACTTAGAGACAAAGTCATGTCGTCTGTCAATGAGTCTTTCCTTGCTTTCCTTCATGAACGTAAACCTAAAACAATAAAAGAAATGGAAGATTTCTGTTGCCAATACGTAACTGCGCACCCACACATAACCATGGGTAACTCTAAGGTGAAAGAAGGTTTACCAGTTGCTTCGGCAGCTCCGTATGGTCAAAACTTTGCTCGTAGATCCAAACAAAATTTTGATAGAAAGAGTAGCGGTAATTTCTGTCAAAATCATGGAAATCAATTTCATGGTGATTCTTCTTCGAAGAATTGGAGACAACCTGATAGTACTCGTTACTATCACCCTAATAATTATAAGCATTTCAAAAGAGGATATGGTAATAGAGGTTATTCCTGCCGAAGACCTCAGAACCAAACAAATAGATGTTCGCATCAATGTGAACATGATAGTAATCGTGGAAACTGGAATTCGAACCAGTATAACAATTACAATAGAGACAATAATAACTGCAGAGATAATAATAACTCTGATAACTTCAGAGGTAATAATAGTCGGGGTAGATCTCAACACAAAAAAAAGAGATATCAGCAGGCTAATGCTGTACAACAGGAAACTGAGGGAGCCTGTAATCATGTTGTTGATAGTAAAAACTTTGACGCTGTCACTGGTTCTGCTTTTGACTTTGAGAGAGCAAACAAATGCCCCCAATGCAGTACTTTATTCGAACCGGGTACCATAACTACTTTGAGTTGTGGTCACCCACTTCCCGCTCTTCCTGCTGCTGTTGCGCATGACGGGAGGAGTTCTTTAATTCTACATAAGGGTCTTGTTAATGATACTCCGGTCTCACTACTTTTCGATTCCGGATGCACCACTATTGGTGTTAGACAATCGCTTGTAGATCCATCTTGTGCTACAGGAAGGGTTATTAAATGTGTCACATTTGGCGGCACTCTAGAAAAATATCCTACTGCTGTAATTCGCATTGCCACTCCTTTCTTTACTGGAGATGTGCATGCTTGTCTCTTACCTAATCCTATTGCGGACCTTATTATTGGTCGTATTCACGGAGTTAGGGAGTGTACCCCACAGCAGATTGCTGCTTGGGAAGATAATAACATGCAAGCTACAAATGCAGTAGTTACAAGAGCACAAGCTCTACAAACACCCGAAACTTCACTGAATAGTGATAATGAAGTTGATAGCCAAGATAGTCACTTAGTAATCACTCGTGACTCTTTCATAAAATTGCAAGAAGAAGATCCTTCTTTAAAAAAATTCTTCGTTCTTGCGAAGAAAGGTGATCCGAATCAGGATACAAATAGAAAATCTTGGATTGCAATGAGAAACGGCGTACTTGTACGTATGGTACAAGATTCGACTACGTCGGCACATTCGCAAATTCTTGTTCCCAAGAGCATGAGAGTCCAAATATTACAACATGCTCATGACTCGCAATGTGCTGGACATATGGGTTTTGCCCGTACGAAGTCGAGAGTCCTTGCGGCTTTCTTTTGGCCTTTTGTCAATAAGGACATTCGTATTTACTGCCGATCATGCAAGGTATGTCAGGAGGTCAAATCTAGAGGACCACGACATGCTGCGCCTATCCAGGCTGCTGACATTCCTATTCGGCCGTTTCAGAAAATGGCCATAGATATTATTGGCCCTTTTAAGGTCAAGTCGGCCAGAGGACATCAGTTTATCCTTACATGTGTCGATATGTGCACACGTTGGCCAGAGGCTATTCCTCTTAAGAGCATATCTACTACAGATATCGCAGATGCTCTTTGGTTGATATTTTCTCGCTTGGGGTTCCCCAGAGAAATATTGTCAGACCATGGCACTCAACTCATATCTGACACTATGTCACAGGTAATGTCTACCTTACATATTGAACGATCTCTCAGTAGTATCTACCATCCTATGTCTAATGGGTTAGTTGAGCGTCTGAATAGAACGCTCAAGACTTTGCTTGGTAAGATAACTGAAGATCATCCTCAAGATTGGGACAGGGTTTTACCCGCGGCTCTCTTTGCCTATAGAGAAGTCCCTAATGAACACACAGGATTTTCTCCCTTCGAACTTGTCTTTGGCGCGCGTCCACGCGGCCCTATGTCTTTATTACACGATCTCATCACTGCCGATGATATTAGCGATGAAACTCAATCCTCATATGAGTATGTCATTGCTCTTAGACAAAAGATCATTGAGGCATGTAAGCTAGCAACTGCTTCATCAGAAATTGCTAAAGAGAAGGCAAGGCAGTTTGCTAACAAGAATAGATGTCTACGACAACTTTGTCCAGGTGACAAAGCATTCGTCCTACTCCCCAGTAGGGAAAATAGACTTCTTATTGCATGGAAAGGTCCGTATGCAATAGTCTCTCGGATTTCCGATGTTGACTATGTGGTCGATATTGATGGAAAGCATAAAACTTTCCACATAAACATGCTTTCGGAATTTCACGAACGTCCGGACTATTTGCTGCCTATTTTCCAGGCAACGGATGATGCTCCTGCACCTCACGGTCATTATTCATCCCTGTCTGTCATTCAGGATGAGGAAGCTACCTTCTCTGATGTCAACCTTCCCCTTCCAGTGGTTCCATTACATTCCACGGAATCTTGGAAAAACGTTTCTGTTTCTCCTAATCTTTCTGGTGACGAACATCGACAAGTCTCGTCGATGTTACAAACATTTCAGGATGTTCTCACTGACATTCCTGGACACACAGATGTCATAGAACATGACATAATTCTTACCGACAATAATCCAATTAGGGTTAGGCCGTATCCTATTCCTATACACTTTCAGTCGCAAGTGGAAAAGGAATTGGATGAAATGATTCAATTAAATATAATTGAACCATCGACTTCACCATATTCTTCTTCCATGGTTATTGTCCGGAAGAAGGATAAGAACATACGAATTTGCGTTGATTATCGCAAATTGAATCAGGTCACAAAGTTCGACGCTGAACCGATGCCTTTGTTAGAAGATCTACTGATTAGACTTTCTAATTCTAGATTCTTCACTAAACTTGACTTGTCTAAAGGTTATTGGCAAGTGCCTTTAGCAGAGCATGCCAAACCTCTTACTGCTTTTTCTACACCTAGGGGTCTATTTCAATGGAATGTTATGCCTTTTGGTCTCATGAACGCCCCTGCCACTTTCGTTCGCATGATGCGTCGAATTCTGTCACATCGTTCGGATGTCATCGCATACTTAGATGACATCTGTCTCTTCAGTGATACCTGGGAAGATCACTATTTAGGGTTATATGACTTACTGTCCACTCTACGTGAGAATAATTTGACAGCAAAACCTTCTAAAGCTTTTGTTGGTTTTGGTGAAATCTCTTTCCTGGGTCATCGTGTTGGTCATGGTCTCTTGAAGACAGAAGACCACAATACTTCCAAAATACTGAACATCTCTGTTCCTAAAACGAAGAAACAAGTTAGGAGTCTCTTAGGTTTAATTCAATTTTATGGGAGATTTATTCCAAATTTATCTTCGATCATGGCACCTCTATCAACATTGTTGAAGAAAGGTTCGCCTAATCTGGTCCGTTGGTCTGAAGAATGCCAATCTTCACTAGACCAAATCAAGAATATATTTTCTTCTCCTCCCATCTTAAGATTACCTACTCTTGATAGGACTTTTGTTCTTCGGAGTGATGCTTCATCCACTGGGATTGGAGCAGCACTGATGCAAGAATATGCAAATACTCTGCATCCTGTTATGTACATTTCTAGAAAACTAAATGCGGCAGAGAGGAACTACTCGGTTTTAGACCGTGAGTTGTTAGCGATGGTTTGGTCAATTCTAAAGCTACAAAGATTCCTCCTGGGCGCACATTTCATTCTAGAGACTGATCAGAAAGCTCTTACAGCTATTCAGACTAAGAATTTGAAGAGTTCGAGATCCACTCGATATGCTATAGCTCTTCAACCTTTTCACTTCACGGTACGAGCTATCCGTGGTGCGGATAATGTGATGGCTGACATTTTGTCTAGATGCCCACATGACTCCAACTAATACTTCTGTCCTATATTCCTATATATTACAGAGTCATAACACACCTATATTTCTACAATAGATTAGCACATCTGTACTTACTTTATATGTACACACTATCGTGCTTTGTTGTCATCTTCTTCTGTTCGTTTTTTAAGATGATAGAGGAGGACTGAGTAGTTAATATAAGGGCCGTTAGTTTACTAAACAGCCACAATTATTAATAATGTATTGTACCTTATGAAGCATATTAGTTATTAATTAGCATTATATTGCTTGTACTTTCTCAGAATGTCATTGTTGAGCTGAGGACTTACCTTACGAGTTCTAGATTGTGTACTTACCCTCGGAATACCAGAGCATATGTCCTGGATCGTCATGTAGTTTAACTTTACTATGTACTTATGTCATTACATGTCAAAGAATGTACTATTTAAATTTTCCTATCAGATTTGTACATCCATTTTTAAAGACAATATTAGAGTATGCTGTTTAATGATGATTATAGTAACTTGCATACGTATATTGTGTTTACATGCTAACGTGATGTGTGTTGGTGACACCTCCCCGATGTGAATATTTTTTGAGACATATTTATTTTTCTGTTGAGGTATATCCTCACCAGACACTCTATAATTAGCCTATTGTTTGGCAATTTAGTTAATTATCAGCGCATAATTCGTGCGTTTTGAGCCGCTTATCGCTTGCTCTTTGATATTGAAAAAAAAATATGTTCCACATTTTTTTTTTTATCGGGAGGAGGTGGTGATATGTTGCGTGATAAATTCTCGCAACATCGTTTTATTTCAATATCTGTTTTATAACGCAAGGGCAACAACTGCTTGAAATTTATAGTCACTTTTCTCGGTAAGCATTTGTCTTCTCGCGTTGGTATCGAATGCAGTTAACTTTTGAGCTGTGGTCATTTTTGCGCTGGACTGCGCATGACTTGTCTTGTTGTTTGTCGATCGGTTTCCGCCCACCACTAGTGGAGTGAGCGATTTGGAATGGCGAAAGAGATGCCTCGTTGAAGAGGGGATCTCCGCTATTTTTGTTCTGTCAGGGATGTGTAGTCCTCTTATGGATATTTCGTTTAGTCGAGATAATACCTCTAGTGTTTTCCCACATGTCGGGAGGCGTGATATTTCTGTGTATTTCATGAAAGCAAGGTAAATTGACTTTTTCATTAACTCTATCGATTTTGGGTCGTGAGCGATTTCGATTCATAGCCTGTCTCCGAAAGTCGTCGTCACGAGATGTTCTTTCCCAGCTCACATGTCGCTGCATTGTACTGCATCGGTTGATGCATGTACCAAGGACCATTACTTGCTACTTTGTTAAATGAACTAGGTTTAGAAAACCTTTATTATCTAGAGGATATTTTTGAGGACATTATTTATACTTCGGCAGACGTGTCTGTCTTGCTGAAGTCAAACTAAGGAGAGTGAACTGATCTCATACATCTGGTTATCTCCTGGCTGTTATAGAAAAGGATGGAGTTGTTCACCTGACTACATTTACAGCACTTTGAAATATAACATGCATCTGACTCATCATTGTAATGCTGTCTACCGTTTATTGCTGTATTGAATGTTGCTGTGATAATGACTGTTTGATGTGCCTACACATTTGCGTAACCATTTTGTCACTGTGGCGTCCACAATAAATAATGAAGAAAAACGTCAACGGCTGTTTCAAGACTCATTGACTTTATACGTCGTGAGTTTACTGACGTCCTATGTGGATTGCCCTGTTATTGTTGCATGAACATTGTTTTGACTGAACACATCTACACACTACACAAAACCAGACATGCGGATGCCATCCATCATCATATGGCATCACGCATCACCAACTATTCAGCGATAATTCAGCCAACTATTCACCGATCAATCAGCCAACTATTCAGCCATAAATCAGCAACTATTCAGCGATAAATCAGCAAACTATTCAGCGATAAATCAGCAAACTATTCAGCGATCAATCAGCTAACTGTCGTGGTTGAGTAAAGTGTAGAGTATTTGTCGAGTTGGGCAATAGTAGTGAAATCGACAAGGGATAGTGGACTGACAGAGTTATAGATTACACACACAGAAAGGTGTAAATAGGAGATGGACTTGAGACAACCTGGAAGAAGATTTATCAAAATGATCTCTCGATCCAATCCTCAACTCACTTTTTACTGTCTAAGCATCTCCTGCTCTCACTCTTTTCTCTTATCATACATAGAGATTCTAGTAAAGAGCTAAACAAGTTAATTATGGATGAAAAGGGTCGGGAACAGCGTATTAATAAAGGTGTAAACTTTATTAAATGAAGAAAAACATGAAAATAATGCATATCATCACCACAACATAAAATTACATCAATAATCAAATAATCATCAATAGTCATCAAATACCCAAATTACACCAACAAACACACACACAGACCACCGACATGAACCTGTAGAACACAGAGAGATAAATAATCGAGTGGCAGTCCTTCCGTTTTCGGGGACCAGATGAAATAGCTCCAGTAAGTGGTTTTTTCGTATATATCCTCCATCGGTGATGGAATTAACCTGAATAAAATCACTGTATAGGCGCTATCGTTGGTGACTCCCCCCTACTGGCGCGAGTTGGGCTGGAAGACTCTATTTACCTCCTGTTTACCAAAATGAATAAACTGCGTGTCAGTCCTTCCGCTTTCGGGGACCAGATGAAATAGTCCAGACAGTGTCTCATATGTAGATCCTTCGTGAGGGACTAAGCCTACAAAACTGTCCTTGTTGGTACTAAACGTTGGTGACTCTCCCCTACTGACGCGAGGTGGGCTGGGGGACGCTGTTTATCTCCTGCTGACCAACTGAATGAACTTAGCGACAGCCTGTCCGCTTTCGGGGACCAATGGAATAGCTCCAGTAAGTGGTTTTTTCGTATATATCCGCCATCGGTGATGGAATTAACCTGAATAAAATCACTGTATAGGCGCTATCGTTGGTGACTCCCCCCTACTGGCGCGAGTGGGGCTGGAACTCTGTCCATAGATGGCTGCTCATACGTGCGAGGTTTTAAGTATCCAGAAAATACACCAGAAGAAGTCACTTTAGGACAAAGAGTCCCAGACGCGCTTATCCGGCGCTAGGCTCTGCTTGGCTGTAAATCCTGTTTAAACTGGTTTGGCTGTGGTTTGCTGAGTGCCCCGTTTAGGCACAAAAGGTGGGTGATATGGAATTCTGCTATAGGCATGCTGGGCGGTTTTGATATTCTGGAAGCCGCAATGCTCTGGCTGGTAATCCAATAGGCGAGTAGAGAACTACTACTACATTTGATGATTCCAGATTTAGCGTTGGCTCCGTTGCACTGCGTGAGCTTAACTTGGCGTTAACAAAAAGGGGTTTTGATTCAGGAACGGGGTTGACGATTCGTGACGCTAGCGGTATTCAGAAACCCTCTAGATCGAAGAGTCTGCCCTGGCGATTCGGTTATCCCTGAAACTGAGACCCAAAAAGAGACACCCTTTTACTTCAAGCAAATAATAAATCACACTAACTTTATACAGAAAGTTTCGCTCCACTATGGGATTAAATTTATTGTAGTTATTGCTATGATAGTTTAGGGCTGTCTTTAACCATGTCTCCTGTTCCTTAAAATATCAATTATCAACACGCGCCCGCATAGGCTTAATATCTTTTGCACCCCCAGGTACCTGTCAGTAAATGTTCTGACATCAAAAATCTACTCCTCTTCTCCCAATCTCAACATACAGGAAACCTAACCTGTAGTTACAGTTAAATGAATATGCTTATTCATCTTACAACATTAAATGAATTTACATAAACAGATTACAGCATTTGACATTACACAAATAAATCGTATGTCCCCTTGGGGAAATATATTAGCATTCCACAATGAGTACATAGACAAGGCAATGTTCTTGCTATAATAATACAGTTGTGGCTAGATCATACGATATAATTATATCTATGCCTGGTGACTGCTTTCAGTGAAAGTTATAGACTAGTTCCTAGCCACACAAGTAAGCATAAAATGATCCTCCCTTGCCACTAGAAATATCTATCAAAAAGGAATAAGTGACTATCTCCTATAATCCAGAGTTATTACCTGCATCTCACTATTCAGTTTTAAAGTGAACAATCCACACCTGACATTATCTTACAGAAATGACAGTTAATTTTTGCTGACTCTTAACCCAATGGTAAGCATTCGTGGACTGATTCTACGCCTAATATCTGTTATTGTAAGTTTAACATTTAACCCATGATAAACCGTAACAGTTTAAGCACCACTTAATAGGCCGTAGACAGCGCTACCTTATCACTGAATAAATTACTAGGAGAAGTCCTCAGAAATAAATTCACTTTCCTAACAGATATATAAAAGCTAACATGAATCTAATATATTATAATTATAAGATATGTCAACTCACCCCGAAAATGACTAGAACATAGGCAAACACATTCTAGTATTGTGTTAAAGTTTGCCTTATCTCATGATGGTCATCTACGGACCAGGAATATGTCACGAATGTCTTTGTATATTAAACCCATCACTCTTATAGATTACAAGGGACGCTCCCCCCGGACACCTGGCCTGCATATTTCTACAGAAGGTCGGCGAAAGACGTAATCTAGAGTAAGACAAAAGAAATCGTGCGAAAGTTCCCCAGGTAGAGAAATGCATAACATTATGCTCTATCTTGTCTAAGGGGCGAAAACCCAAAGACTGACCGCGGGTTTGTCTCCCCCTGTTTCCAGGATGCATAATATTATGATCCGAAGCAGCGTTCTGGAAGCCAAACACAGGGACCCTTTCGCTCGTGATCAAAGGCTTTAAACGTAAGAGATATTTCCCTGGTCAGACCAGGTGCGGCTTAGATAATATTATCGTTCGCTGACCGCTACAGGCCGGAACGTAACCAAACCTCGGGTGGGGTTTGAGAAGGTGAAAAAAGTTTGGCCACGAAGGTAGAAAATGAAAGAAAAAGAAAATACAAAATGACGAGGAAAACCAGGACATTTAAAAAGTAATCAAATTATGGACAAGATGGTAAAATAGATTATCGGTCACGTGACAAGTGCCCCCCCCCCCCTTTAAAGTTCGAGTAATACGGACAAAAATGACAGTAATTTATCTTTTCCATCGATGTCCGTTACATGTCGTAAGAACATTCTATAATCATAACAAAAATCGTATCCAATTTCTGTCAGTACTGTCTGACTAGCTCCGAGTTCATTTCGTTTCTTCCCTCTGTCTAATAGACGTTCAGCGAATGGGATTTTGCGAGGCCAGTCGACACTGACGCCCTTCGTTTCCGTGTGAACCTGATCTTGGTTCCACCATTCGCTGTGCCTGTTTATGGTCCGGAAAATTATCCGCACCTGTTGTGGTTTTCGGCCCTGCCTGAACTCACTGGCCACTGCGTAGATAATCCGCCTGTTATGTGCAGTGTAATCATTGATGAGCTCGGGCTGCTTATGTATATATTTACCTGTCACGGGCGTGGCCTTGAATAACCCTCTATAGCTGCAGTCTATCGGAATTTTCCGCGCGCGTGTAACCCTAGTTGACAAATAAAGCCGTTCGTTGGCCGAAGAAATGCTAGCATTTTCTTCTGCCTCTTCACACCTACTCCCCTGTTTCGGTGGGAGCATTGATCAATCTTCAGACCTGTGCCCTCTAAAGGTGGATCTGGAGCTTTCCTTGCCTTGCCAGTCACAACTCTGGCTTGGTCAACGGAAATGATCAAGTTGCTCTGTAATGGCCTGGCGGAGGCGACTACTTTGCTGTCCATCAGTGGGGTTGAGACCACTGGAATAACGCGATTTGAATGTGAGAACTCAGCTGCCTGAAGCAGAGAGTAATCGATCGCATTGTGGGGTTCTACTAAATCATAACAGATCTCCGTAGCTTCTATCCGTGGAGAAAGATAGGTAATATCTGCGAGTTGCAGAGTTTGTTGAGTCGCTTTACCGGTACTAGCATGACGTGAGCCAAGGCTCTCAACAATGGCTCCTTGTACAGTAGTAAGGCAGCTTTTCTCACTGTCTTCTGCCCTGAGAAGTGTGAGAGACTCAAATGGAATACCAGGGATCCCTTCGCCTGGAACCCTGTGTCCACCATAAACGTCAACTTTGCCCTCCCCTGAGGAAGTTACTGGCGTCAGTTGAACTTTGTCTTGCAATGCGAGATCCACTTCCTGGTTGACAGGCCCCGCAGACTGCATGCAAAAGACTGGACGGTTTGAGATCCCGTTAGATCGCGAAGTGCCCGAGAAAAAACTCTCGGTGTGTTTTTCCAAAGTTCCTTGAAACGGTTTGGAAACTTTAACCCTTTTAGCAGGCGACTTATTCTTGCACCTTTTAAGCTCAGGGTGATAAGAGGAGCGGCACCTCCTTTCTACGATAGTTGAGTTGGAGGGATACGCCTCTGCATATGGTTTTTCGCTGTCCGGCCGGGAATCTAGCGAAATATAACGTGATAGGGTGTGGCTCCCTTTTCTCGACGTCACGTGTCGGTTAGGTGCTGCTCGGTCTGGACCGTGAGAGGCTCGGGGTTCGCCGCTTGCCAGACGGGAACAATCCGTATTACAATGCTTGTTAGCACCTCTCTCACCTTTGAGCAGTTTCCATGCCTGGGAACGTTGCGTAATTTTCCCTGTGGTTTTAGGTCTGCTGTCCCGACGTAAATTCCTTCCTTGTTTGGGCTTCGGATCCAAGTCCAAAGGAAAGTCCATTTTCTGGAGTTGGGGTTCGGTTTTAGCACGCAAGTTTTCTTTCATGGGCGCAAGGTTTGCAGGGGCGTTGACCGTTAAGGGCACAGTAGAAGGGGAAGTAGAGTGACTACATTTAGTATCTGTTTCCCCCCTCCGAATTTTTCTATCCAGTTCATTCATTCTGATTTGGTGTAGTCTGTCCCTTTCTTGTCGCTCTATTTCCAATTGCTTGTCCCGTTCTTGTTTTTGCTTTTCCCTTTGCTTCTCATCTTCTATCACTTCTTCTACATACTGTCGGGTGAATGCTTCACTCTCCCCAGTTTGTTTACAGGACCATGCCAAGATTAAACGGCTGTCAAACCAATTGTCTACCTCGTATTGATCCTGCAGGCTTACTGCAAATTCTAGAAAGGGCTGGATTTCGCTATCCTTGTACTCCATGTACTTAGCTACCTCGAGGGCAATCCTATGCACTTTATCTAGATCGGCCATTATATCAGGGTGAGCAAACACTATAGAAGAATAGAACCTAGAGATCTTAGTTACCTAGCCCACTAGGTGCTGATTAACTTAATAATCAATAAAATCTAGGCTAGCCTGGGAACTTTAAAAACAAGAAAGTTTGTAGCTACTCTGATCGACAAGCACAAACCCCAAAAAACTCCAAAAAATGTAAGTGATGTAAAACTTATTACTATCACTTCACCCCAGTTCTGTCAGTACTAAGCTATTGAGAGGATTGGTTACTATCATCCGAATGAACACCCTCCCTTGGTACAAATGCAAGCTAGTAACTGACTATCTGTAGCTTCTTATCTCAGATTAAAGAGCTACTCCTGAAAAAAAATATTAACCCTTAAAAAAAAAAATTCCTGACTTTTACAACCATAGTCGTCAGATTTGTCAACCAAAAACTCAGCAGTGATACCATCAACCTTTACCAGCTGTCTCATGTGTAGCATAAACAATAAATGTAACTTAATATTTATGATTGCTGTGGAGAAAAAAACGCTGTTCCGACTTCCACCCAAAAGAAATAGTTCGTTATGTCTAGGGATATCGATTCCTATAATCTGCAGAACACTAAACTCTAAGAATCAAGATAGAATCTTGTGAGAGATTCCTACCAGACTGCAACCTCGTCTGTTACGATTGCTGCAGATGTAGTTCAAATTCCGCGGCGAGACCCCATTAATTGTCGTGGTTGAGTAAAGTGTAGAGTATTTGTCGAGTTGGACAATAGTAGTGAAATCGACAAGGGATAGTGGACTGACAGAGTTATAGATTACACACAGAGAAAGGTGTAAATAGGAGATGGACTTGAGACAACCTGGAAGAAGATTTATCAAAATGATCTCTCTATCCAAGCCTCAACTCACTTTTTACTGTCTAAGCATCTCATGCTCTCACTCTTTTCTCTTATCATACATAGAGATTCTAGTAAAGAGCTAAACAAGTTAATTATGGATGAAAAGGGTCGGGAACAGCGTATTAATAAAGGTGTAAACTTTATTAAATGAAGAAAAACATGAAAATAATGCATATCATCACCACAACATAAAATTACATCAATAATCAAATAATCATCAATAGTCATCAAATACCCAAATTACACCAACAAACACACACACAGACCACCGACATGAACCTGTAGAACACAGAGAGATAAATAATCGAGTGGCAGTCCTTCCGTTTTCGGGGACCAGATGAAATAGCTCCAGTAAGTGGTTTTTTCGTATATATCCTCCATCGGTGATGGAATTAACCTGAATAAAATCACTGTATAGGCGCTATCGTTGGTGACTCCCCCCTACTGGTGCAAGTTGGGCTGGAAGACTCTATTTACCTCCTGTTTACCAAAATGAATAAACTGCGTGTCAGTCCTTCCGCTTTCGGGGACCAGATGAAATAGTCCAGACAGTGTCTCATATGCAGATCCTTCGTGAGGGACTAAGCCTACAAAACTGTCCTTGTTGGTACTAAACGTTGGTGACTCTCCCCTACTGACGCGAGGTGGGCTGGGGGACGCTGTTTATCTCCTGCTGACCAACTGAATGAACTTAGCGACAGCCTGTCCGCTTTCGGGGACCAATGGAATAGCTCCAGTAAGTGGTTTTTTTCGTATATATCCGCCATCGGTGATGGAATTAACCTGAATAAAATCACTGTATAGGCGCTATCGTTGGTGACTCCCCCCTACTGGCGCGAGTGGGGCTGGAACTCTGTCCATAGATGGCTGCTCATACGTGCGAGGTTTTAAGTATCCAGAAAATACACCAGAAGAAGTCACTTGAGGACAAACAGTCCCAGGCGCGCTTATCCGGCGCTAGGCTCTGCTTGGCTGTAAATCCTGTTTAAACTGGTTTGGCTGTGGTTTGCTGAGTGCCCCGTTTAGGCACAAAAGGTGGGTGATATGGAATTCTGCTATAGGCATGCTGGGCGGTTTTGATATTCTGGAAGCCGCAATGCTCTGGCTGGTAATCCAATAGGAGAGTAGAGAACTACTACTACATTTGATGATTCCAGATTTAGCGTTGGCTCCGTTGCACTGCGTGAGCTTAACTTGGCGTTGACAAAAAGGGGTTTTGATTCAGGAACGGGGTTGACGATTCGTGACGCTAGCGGTATTCAGAAACCCTCTAGATCGAAGAGTCTGCTCTAGCGATTCGGTTATCCCTGAAACTGAGACCCAAAAAGAGACACCCTTTTACTTCAAGCAAATAATAAATCACACTAACTTTATACAGAGGGTGGGTTTGAAAAAAAATTGAAAAAAGGTGATTCGTCTTACGAGGACAAAAGACAAAGAAAATAGTCTACGTTACGGCCACAAGGCCTTCGTCAGGAAAGGAAAGAAAGTGAAGTCTAGATAGGACACATAAAAAACTTAATAATATAATAAAATAAAAACTGGGTACTTCCCTGAAGGCAAGAACCGAAATTCGCTGTCTGTTGAAGAGCGCGTGGCTGAACAGAAAGCGACTTCCGCCGCCGGGTGTACACAATACATACTGAAAAACTAAAAAACGAAACCGGACAATAAACTACCCAACGGGATAAAAGTGGGGACTGGAAATAGAAGAGGACAGAATGAGTGGGAGATAAATAAATATGAAATTAAAAAATGTATATGGCATACAAATAGGAGAATAGGATAAGAGTGGAAAGAGTCAAATAGAGCAAGAGAGGAAAGGGTGACCTCAGACAAAGGTGTGAAAAGTGTTGAGACCGGCTGGTTTTAGACACCCCATGCGGTGTATAAGACGGTTCTCAAGCTGTTCTCGGCTGGCAGTGTCAGAGGAGCAGGATCGGATTGCTGTGACCTGGATGTCGATGGGACCATGGTGGTCAGGACCATTGAAGTGTATGGCAACTGGTGTGGACTTTTGCTGAGCGATGTCATTTAAGTGCTGGCTGAATCTGTCCCCAAGTCTTTTGCCTGTTTGGCCAATATAGGTTTTGCAGCAACGTTTACATATGATCGTATAAATGACATTGCGCGATTCACACGTGAAGCTACTAGTGATGGTGTACGTAGCCTTAGGAAAGGACACCTTCTGGGTTGAGGTGACATACTTGCACGTGTTGCATCTTGTCCGACCACAGGGTAGTGTGCCAAAGTGGGTGGCATTCTCCTTTGGGAGACGGCTGTGAACAAGAAGATCCTTCAAGTTCTTGTCACGTCTATATGCCACCAAAGGTGCTTCACTGAATACTTCTTGGGTCACAGGCTCTGCTTGGAGGATAGGGAGGTGGCGGAAAAGGATCTGTTTGACAGTAGTACTATGAGGGTGATGGGTCAAGATTAATTTGACTCTATCCGAAGTGGATTTATGGTGAGGTATGAGGGCCTCCTGACGAGAGATGGGGAGCACACGTTGGAGAGCAGAGGTGAGAACATGTTCTGGATAAAGTCTGTTACGGAAGAAATCCAACATCTCATTTGCTCGTAAGTGGAAGTCATCGTCGTCTTGGCATAAACGGCGGAGGCGGAGAAGTTGTGAAAAAGGAAGGGAGTCACGACAGGCCCGAGGATGAGAAGAGGTATACAGGAGGTAGCTGTGGGCATCTGTCGGCTTGTAGTATACTGAGGTATTAAGGCCGGAGGGCGTGATAGAAATAGTAATGTCAAGGAAGTTGACAGAAACTGTGGAGACGAGGGAGGTGAACTTAATGGTGGGGTGAAAGTGGTTCACAAAGTAGATGAAGCGGTGTAAATCAGTCTCAGACATATCTGTGAGACCTATGCCATCATCGATATATCTGCGGTAAAACCCAGAGAAAGGACCGGAGTATTGTTGCCATATCTGATGCTCCAAGTGGCCCATGAATAGACAGGCATAGCTGGGACCCATCTTCGTTCCCATGGCAACACCACTAATTTGGTCAAAAAATTGACCATTGAATTCAAAGGAATTCAGGTTAAGGACCAGTTCAGCAAGACGGAGAAGGATGTCAGTGGATATAGAAGGGCAAGTGCGCTGATCCAGAAAAAACCGAAGAGCTCGGAGACCATCAGAGTGGGGAATAGAGGTATACAGAGAGCAGACGTCTAGCAAGAAAAGACGGTAGGAGCGGTCTGCTGGGAGTCGGATAGAGGAGAAAGTAGTAAGAGCGTGATTGGTGTCTTTGATGAAGGAGGGAAGACTCTCAACGATAGGCTGGAAAATGCTGTCGAGGAAGTCAGAAATGTGTTCAGTAGGACAAGAACAGGCTGAGACAATCGGTCTTCCAGGGTTTTCGATCTTGTGAATTTTGGGGAGCATGTAGAATACAGGCTTGCCCAAAGAGATGTCATGAATCCTAAGGCGAGATGCCCCGGGAGGAAGATCATTACTATTGATAAGCTGTATACCTCTATTCCCCACTCTGATGGTCTCCGAGCTCTTCGGTTTTTTCTGGATCAGCGCACTTGCCCTTCTATATCCACTGACACCCTTCTCCGTCTTGCTGAACTGGTCCTTAACCTGAATTCCTTTGAATTCAATGGTCAATTTTTTGACCAAATTAGTGGCGTTGCCATGGGAACGAAGATGGGTCCCAGCTATGCCTGTCTATTCATGGGCCACTTGGAGCATCAGATATGGCAACAATACTCCGGTCCTTTCCCTGGGTTTTACCGCAGATATATCGATGATGGCATAGGTCTCACAGATATGTCTGAGACTGATTTACACCGCTTCATCGACTTTGTGAACCACTTTCACCCCACCATTAAGTTCACCTCCCTCGTCTCCACAGTTTCTGTCAACTTCCTTGACATTACTATTTCTATCACGCCCTCCGGCCTTAATACCTCAGTATACTACAAGCCGACAGATGCCCACAGCTACCTCCTGTATACCTCTTCTCATCCTCGGGCCTGTCGTGACTCCCTTCCTTTTTCACAACTTCTCCGCCTCCGCCGTTTATGCCAAGACGACGATGACTTCCACTTACGAGCAAATGAGATGTTGGATTTCTTCCGTAACAGACTTTATCCAGAACATGTTCTCACCTCTGCTCTCCAACGTGTGCTCCCCATCTCTCGTCAGGAGGCCCTCATACCTCACCATAAATCCACTTCGGATAGAGTCAAATTAATCTTGACCCATCACCCTCATAGTACTACTGTCAAACAGATCCTTTTCCGCCACCTCCCTATCCTCCAAGCAGAGCCTGTGACCCAAGAAGTATTCAGTGAAGCACCTTTGGTGGCATATAGACGTGACAAGAACTTGAAGGATCTTCTTGTTCACAGCCGTCTCCCAAAGGAGAATGCCACCCACTTTGGCACACTACCCTGTGGTCGGACAAGATGCAACACGTGCAAGTATGTCACCTCAACCCAGAAGGTGTCCTTTCCTAAGGCTACGTACACCATCACTAGTAGCTTCACGTGTGAATCGCGCAATGTCATTTATACGATCATATGTAAACGTTGCTGCAAAACCTATATTGGCCAAACAGGCAAAAGACTTGGGGACAGATTCAGCCAGCACTTAAATGACATCGCTCAGCAAAAGTCCACACCAGTTGCCATACACTTCAATGGTCCTGACCACCATGGTCCCATCGACATCCAGGTCACAGCGATCCGATCCTGCTCCTCTGACACTGCCAGCCGAGAACAGCTTGAGAACCGTCTTATACACCGCATGGGGTGTCTAAAACCAGCCGGTCTCAACACTTTTCACACCTTTGTCTGAGGTCACCCTTTCCTCTCTTGCTCTATTTGACTCTTTCCACTCTTATCCTATTCTCCTATTTGTATGCCATATACATTTTTTAATTTCATATTTATTTATCTCCCACTCATTCTGTCCTCTTCTATTTCCAGTCCCCACTTTTATCCCGTTGGGTAGTTTATTGTCCGGTTTCGTTTTTTAGTTTTTCAGTATGTATTGTGTACACCCGGCGGCGGAAGTCGCTTTCTGTTCAGCCACGCGCTCTTCAACAGACAGCGAATTTCGGTTCTTGCCTTCAGGGAAGTACCCAGTTTTTATTTTATTATTTTATTAAGTTTTTTATGTGTCCTATCTAGACTTCACTTTCTTTCCTTTCCTGACGAAGGCCTTGTGGCCGTAACGTAGACTATTTTCTTTGTCTTTTGTCCTCGTAAGACGAATCACCTTTTTTCAATTTTTTTCAAACCCACCCATTGTATTTCACGTCTTACTGCAGTTCCCCTCAACTTCCTCGATTAACTTTATACAGAAAGTTTCGCTCCACTATGGGATTAAATTTATTGTAGTTATGGCTATGATAGTTTAGGGCTGTCTTTAACCATGTCTCCTGTTCCTTAAAAATATCAATATCAACACGCGCCCGCATAGGCTTAATATCTTTTGCGCCCCCAGGTACCTGTCAGTAAATGTTCTGACATCAAAAATCTACTCCTCTTCTCCCAATCTCAACATACAGGAAACCTAACCTGTAGTTACAGTTAAATGAATATGCTTATTCATCTTACAACATTAAATGAATTTACATAAACAGATTACAGCATTTGACATTACACAAATAAATCGTATGTCCCCTTGGGGAAATATATTAGCATTCCACAATGAGTACATAAACAAGGCAATGTTCTTGCTATAATAATACAGTTGTGGCTAGATCATACGATATAATTATATCTATGCCTGGTGACTGCTTTCAGTGAAAGTTATAGACTAGTGCCTAGCCACACAAGTAAGCATAAAATGATCCTCCCTTGCCACTAGAAATATCTATCAAAAAGGAATAAGTGACTATCTCCTATAATCCAGAGTTATTACCTGCATCTCACTATTCAGTTTTAAAGTGAACAATCCACACCTGACATTATCTTACAGAAATGACAGTTAATTTTTGCTGACTCTTAACCCAATGGTAAGCATTCGTGGACTGATTCTACGCCTAATATCTGTTATTGTAAGTTTAACATTTAACCCATGATAAACCGTAACAGTTTAAGCACCACTTAATAGGCCGTAGACAGCGCTACCTTATCACTGAATAAATTACTAGGAGAAGTCCTCAGAAATAAATTCACTTTCCTAACAGATATATAAAAGCTAACATGAATCTAATATATTATAATTATAAGATATGTCAACTCACCCCGAAAATGACTAGAACATAGGCAAACACATTCTAGTATTGTGTTAAAGTTTGCCTTATCTCATGATGGTCATCTACGGGCCAGGAATATGTCACGAATGTCTTTGTCTATTAAACCCATCACTCTTATAGATTACAAGGGACGCTCCCCCCGGACACCTGGCCTGCATATTTCTACAGAAGGTCGGCGAAAGACGTAATCTAGAGTAAGACAAAAGAAATCGTGCGAAAGTTCCCCAGGTAGAGAAATGCATAACATTATGCTCTATCTTGTCTAAGGGGCGAAAACCCAAAGACTGACCGCGGGTTTGTCTCCCCCTGTTTCCAGGATGCATAATATTATGATCCGAAGCAGCGTTCTGGAAGCCAAACACAGGGACCCTTTCGCTCGTGATCAAAGGCTTTAAACGTAAGAGATATTCCCCTGGTCAGACCAGGTGCGGCTTAGATAATATTATCGTTCGCTGACCGCTACAGGCCGGAACGTAACCAAACCTCGGGTGGGGTTTGAGAAGGTGAAAAAGTTTGGCCACGAAGGTAGAAAATGAAAGAAAAAGAAAATACAAAATGACGAGGAAAACCAGGACATTTAAAAAGTAATCAAATTATGGACAAGATGGTAAAATAGATTATCGGTCACGTGACACTAACTATTCTTCGATCAATCAGCCACCTATTCAGTCGTAAATCAGCCAACTATTCAGCCATAAATCTGCCAACTATTCAGCCATAAATCAGCCAACTATTCCGAGTTCAGCTATTATGCTGTGACATCCTGACGCTGCTTTTCCTTTAGTCTTCTTGCAAACGTTTCTGTAAGTATGTATGTCTGGTTATGTGTGTGTGTAAATATATGTATATATATTTATTTATTTATGTGCGTGTGGATATCCTTGTGTACTTGTAAATAAACGAGTTAATGGGTGTAAATGCTTGTGCCTATATGTGTGTTTTTATGTGTCAACATTAGTGCGAGCATTGGTAGTAAAGAATATTTGGGCTTACTGATACATTGTCAATAGACGTATTCAAATCCCATTTAAAACATATCTGCAGTAACCCATTCATCTCTTGTGCGGAACTTGAATTATATTTTATCGACAACCCTCATTCCGGGCACTTTAACGCTTTTGTGCCGTAAGAGTCAACGTGTCGTAATCTTTTACAAGCATTGGAATAGCTAGGCACCTCAACATATATTTGGTGACTGAAAAGTTACTTATTTTTAAATTGTTATTTTTTGTCACTCGTACCAAACTAATTTATACGAAACAAACATCATAATAAGGCAATTAACTGGCATTTTATTATATAAAATTTTATGTCAGATTAGCTGTTACAACTCAACTTGAGATCAAGTTTGTTCAACATTCGATTTTGTTGTGGGCAGCAATTTTTTATGTATCTTGTAACGTCTAGTTACTGGCCATTTTAGAGTTTATTTTATTTTATTTTATTTATTTTTATTTATTTTTTATGAATAAAAAAAAATACAAAAAATGTTCAAACCACCCCCCCCCCCCCCCCCCCCCCCCCCCCTTTGTAGTTAGAAATAGACACATGTGCATATGATTAGCATCCTCATCAAGTAAAAAACAATCAAAAGAAACCACCACAACCTGGCTACTTGAAGAACTAAACCACATGCTTACTGTAAATAAGCAGCATGCAAAGGTGTTTCTATGCTTCATATGGAACGTAAAATGCGGCTCAAAAAATATAATATTTCCGTAATCGTTACATATATCCTTAATGTAATGAAATATTGTGAAACATCATATTCTCCAGTGCTCTCTAGACTTGCTGTAATACAGTGGTTCCTAACATGTGGCCCGCGCACACTTATGGTCCGCGGTGCATCATCAGGTGGTCCGAGGCTGCGTTATCGATTAGGTATTAAGTGCTTTGATTTTGCTGTGATCCTCCCTACGTTTTTAGTGCTTTAAAAACAAAACACAGAAACCGTTTGCAAGTAGAACCAGCTTTGAGACTGTCTTTAACTTCTAATGAGCGAGATGCAAGCACAAGGCTCCCATTGAATATTTTGTGTTTTTAACCAAAATGTATGTAACAAGTATGTATGTAACCAATAAATTGTATGTATAATTTATTTCTCATTACTATAACCTTACAATTTGCTTGTCATCTGGCAAATAATTAACAACTTGTGTAATTGAATATAGGCCTATTCATCTGTTGAATAAAAACAGTTAAGTGTTTATGGCATTGCAATATTACATATAAGCTGGTGGTCTGCAACTTACATGTAGTTGAACAAGTGGTCCTTAGATGTAAAAAAGGTTGGGAACCACTATTCTGATACACGAAACAAACCTTTCTCCTTCGTTTGTTTATCCGGCTTTATCACCTAAATGATCACGTTTTCCAGCGTCCTTTTACTCAGCTCTAAACATGAATGATCACTTTTCAAGCGCCGTAGCACCCAGCTCTAACACGCGACACAATATATAATCCATCAATTTCTTACCCTGCGAAAACATCACATTCTCCAGCTCTCACTTCTCCAGCTCTAAGACATGAATTATCACATTCTCTAGCATTTCCTTAATTTGGTGTAACATATGAAGTATCACATTCTCTAGCGCCCTCTTACCCTGCTTTGACGCTCGAAACATCACATTCTCCAGGTCTCACTTATCCAGCTCTAAAACATGAATTATCACATTCCCTAGCGTATCGTTAATTTGGTCTAACACATGAATTATCACATTCTCTAGCATTTCCTTAATTTGGTGTAACATATGAATTATCACATTCTCTAGCGTTTTCTTAATTTGATCTAATTCATGAATAATTACGTTCTTCTCTGCGTTTTCTTAATTTGATCTAACTCATGAATAATCCCGTTCTTCTCGGCGTTTTCTTAATTTGATCTAACTCATGAATAATCCCGTTCTTCTCGGCGTTTTCTTAATTTGATCAAACTCACGAATTATCACATTCTCTAGCGCCCTCTTACCCTGCTTTGACGCTCGAAACATCACATTCTCCAGGTCTCACTTATCCAGCACTAACACATAAATTATCACAATCTCCAGCACCCTATTTATCTGCTTTAATACCTGAATTAACACATTGTATATCACCCTCTTTCGCTGCTCGAAATATCACATTCTCAGTAGGTCTCTTCTTCCGCCCCAACTCTCAAAATCTCACGCTCTCCAGCACGCTCTTAACAATGTCATAACACTAGAAGTATCACACTCTCCTTTACTCTTACATCCAGTTCTACCACGCCAAAACATCACACTTCAGCACTCTCCTACCCTGCCCTAAAACATGAATTCTCACACTCGTTATCACTCTTTTCCCCCGCTCCAAACACGTGAATTTACGAGGGGGCTTCAAATGAAAACCTTAAATTTGCGATAGAAATTCGAAACACCGTTCCATTGTCACATAAGTTGAAAGTATTGTTGCTAAGGACGTCACGAGTGTCCCGCAGGTGGCATCACGGTGCAGACGAACCACATGACGTCACAGTAGGAGTTTAAAGATGGCCGCCCCACTAGTGACATGCACCAAAGAGGGGCAGCGTTCTCTTACCCGTTTTTTTTTTTTTTTTTGAACAGCGATTGGGTGAAACCTATAGAAATTGATCTGCGAATGAAGGTCCAGTGCGGTGATGCATGCCTGTCACTCCAGCAAGTGTACGTATTGACAACTGTTAAGTAATTGCTATAACCGCTATTGCCTTTTATTCATTAATAATACATAACCTCGAACAGGTTATATACACCTTATATCGTCTTAAGTGGATAGTGGAAAACAGCGTTGGAGAAACTAAGTCTCCATTTCTTGGAAAAGCCACCTTATAAGCCAGTATGTTGTATGCACCCAGAAGCAAAGGGAATGCAGGCGAAGACAGCATTGAACTGTTCGTGATCTCCCTTGAAAAGCTAAGAACTTTGACATTATTTTATTCCAGATTGCGAAATTCAGTTTTATTTTTTTTTATTAAATTGCTTAAGTCTATGTGTGGTGAAAGTTTCTGAAACTCTGGTTCCAGGTCTGCAAGGAACGCACCAGTTTTAAGGTTAATATCACTTTACAGTTTGAAAACGTGCCAAAACTTGTTTTATCTACAAAATAAAGAACGCCCATATATCGAACAACATTTTTTTTTTAAACCAGCGGCACTTGGGCTTTCAGCCCTTCGGCCCAATGACATGTCATTGCGAGGCTGGGGAACCTGAGGACTTTCCTTCCAACCCGGTCAGGAGCTTCGTTCCTTCCCACCCACAGAGGGTTTATCTTAGGAGCCGTTCAGGTTATTCAGTCAAAATCCCGGTCGATGACACATCTACAAATGCCCGGGCTTGAACCTTGAAAACCTGGTCGCTAGCGCAACGTTGTAACCATTACACCAGCGCGGCTCCCATCGAACAACATATAAGTATGCATATTTGAACATATACACGAGTCTATATGTAAACGTGTATTTGTATGTAGGCCTATGTCCGAGTGTGTAATGTATTATGTAAAAATGAACGTCCATTTGGCAGAGTAGTTAGAGTGCAGCCTTCTCGCATCAGTTACAAGGTTCCGGGTTTGAAACCCAAGTAGCGTCACGCTATATTCTATCCAGCTGTAAATGGGCACTTAACTCTGCTCTTGAGTTAGGGCTGGCAAAGGCAGCGAAGAAATGAACTGGTCACGCAACCTCATAAAGCTAGACCTAGTACAATGAAGTCTCTAACACTTCACTCCCCTACGCCATTATCTATTTCGGCACTACTTTGTTTTATCTGAAAATACACTGAGTTGTTTTTTTTTTCAAAATAAGAAGCACTGAAGTTTGCGGTTGAAAAAAAAAAGTTATAAAATTAGAAAATCGAGTGTCATTAGCATGGAGTGACAGCACATATAGTCAGAACCAGGTCGGAGTTAGGCTCCACGCATCACATTCGAAAACAATGTATTTCTTAAATCTCGTATCAGTGCAGGACAAGCCCCTTTTCGTTTTAAAAGCAGAGTATCAAGGAATGCGTTTCGCTTTCTTGGAAACAAATAACAGATTCTTAGAATCGATGTGCAGTGTACCTGATCAAGTTATATATCGAAAACGAAAATAAATAAACCGTATGGTATGAACGTGGGCGATATCAACGTATACAGCTGTAATGAAAATCCCTAATTTTAGAGTAGTGCGTTGTAGGTATTTTGCTTAGTAATAAGGCCAACACTCAATACTTCCTTGTATGATACAACCCGGCTGACATCAGCTTGGATTGTTGTAAGTATAAAGCACACTAATATAAACTAACATTTATCGATACACTGATAAAGATTATCCGTAAAACCGTACATTTGTATCTTATCTAAGTAATTTACTAAAAATATCACAAGCTTAACGGAAGAGAGCTAGTTCACATTGTAACCTGCTCTCAGCAACATTATTTACCGAACTTGATACAACATGTGCTTTTGATGGTCTCAAACGTTAAGTTCGTGAAGATATTTTTGTGTAGTAGTAGTCAAGTTTACTGACGTGAGTAGACAGTGTAATGTGTGAATATTGTTTCATTGAGGCAACCATGCGTGTATGTGTGTGTGTGTGTGTGTGTGTATGTGTGTGTGTGTGTGTGTGTGTGTGTGTGTGTGTGTGTGTGTGTGTGTGTGTGTGTGTGTATGTGGACCGTAACGTTTTTAATCAATAACAACTGTGTAACCTTTTAAAATGATAAATGTCTGTGTGTGTATGTGTGGGTTTTTTATCATTCTTAACCATAACAAGTACATGCATGTGTTGGTTACACCATTGTACACAGTTTTGTGTAAACGATGTCAGTATTAATAGGCTTGCCAAATACGTCTTCTTTTACAGGTACAGTGCCTGGTGGCGTAGATGATCACATAACTCTACAACTTTCTGTCCCCAATACTGTTTGTCAGATCTGTTGATTTCTTCTTTCCATGCCATGATATTAAACTGCCCAATATCTTCAATCTTTGTCTTGATCTGTCTCGTTTTATTTCAATCTTTCCTGTTGTCAGATATTCCCAAATTGTTTCTTCTCATAACAGGTAAATAAATTCAAATACCTCGCAACATTAGTAACAAAGGATGGAAGATGCATCTCAGAAGTGAAGAGAATGGCTCAGGCAAAAATAGCATTATTTAAAATGAAGAGTATTTTATGAACAATTCTTTGTCCTTGGAAGTAAGAGTTCTGCATTGTTATATAGAACCAATCATGACATATGGCAGTGAGTCAAGTACAATTAGTAAACAAATAGGGAAGGCACTAGAGGCCACAGAGATGTGGTTTTACAGAAGAATGTTAAAAATACCATGGACAGCCAAAAAGAGTAATGTGGATGTCCTGAAAGAGGCCAATGCACAGAGGAAACTCATTTCACAAGTTAGAAAAAAGCAATCTACTTATTTTGGTATGTTATGAGTTGAGGAAAATTGGAATATATTGCAGCAACAGGTAACATTGAAGGAAAATGAGTCAGGGGAAGACAGAGAGAGCAAATACTGGACAGTTTAACATCGTGGCATGGAAAGAAGTCAACAACAGAATTGATAAATTGTAGTGGAGACAGGAAGTTGTGGAGAGACATGATCTCCTAGGCCACTAGACATGGTACTTGCAGAAGAAGAACATGCCCAAGTAAGTAGTCTGCTTTCTTCCAGTAATACCTTGTATAACACGTTTAGTTTCCACATTGGCTTCTTTAAGAACATCGTCTTTAGTTTTTCATTTAGCTGTTTTTGGTTTTCTTAACATTCTCCTGCACAATAATATCTTTATGGTCTCAAGGGTTTTCCCTACTTGTTTACTAATTGTCCATGACTCACTTCCGTATGCTAGAATTTGTTTGTGCATAACACTAACCAACTGTCTGTCTTCCATTGTCAACAAGTTGCAAGAAATATTTTTAATTTGATGTAACGTTGCTTATGCCTAGACTATTCTACAAACGTTTAAACAAATAAAGAGGGGAAACCCGAGGCCTGTAAACAGTCTATAAATAAACATTACACTCATAAAGGTATGTTTCAGGCACTCGTGAGAAAATAAAGAAGTAAAAAACTAGACAACAGAAGTCATAGGCTCGCCGGAGAATCGAACCCAGGAAGGAAAGGATAGTGTAATTCGTTTCCGTAGCTAGGTGGTGCCGTTCGAAAGGATATCAGGTTTCAGTTCCCGATATACCTATCACTTCTGTTGTTTATCTAGTATCTAGTTTTCTATTCTTTATTTCTCGCGAATGCCTGAAACATACCTTTATGTGTGTAATATTTATTTATAGACTGTTCTACCCTTCACCTCCTAGACGCTTGCAGTAATTATATTTAACAGGATGAGATTTCTTATTATGTGGATTTATCTTGCGTTTTTCAAGGGTTAAGTTACTATTAGTACCGATAGTACTTCGACATGGATAGGAATAGCAATATATCATTAAAAAACAAACAAGGACAACAACAAAGAATATGATAGCTTGAGATGTCATTTGAAGAATGATTATTCAAAATCTAGAGAAACTTCTAAAGATGAAGCTGTGAGGAACGTCTGTACAAAGAAAATTACACACGTTAGATGCTGTAAACTTCGTCTTGGAATATTCTAGAAAGCCTTGAGACGTATGGAGCAAATGTGACGTCAAAAGTGTAGAACAACCAAAAGAAATGAAAATGGACAGCCGAACATAGTGGCATTGAAGAAAATAATAATAATTTTAAAAAACAACAACAGAGTTGATAAAACTGTATAGACAGGAAGCTGAGGAGAGACACTATCTTCTTCGCCAGTAGACTTGATACACATTGGAAGTTGTAGTGCTACTCAAGTGGATGTATTATGTTAGTAAGCAAGGTGTGTTATACATCATAGTGTGTAGTGTTTGTTATTTGCGAAGTAATCTGATAATGAACCGGGTATATAATGCTAATGTATGAAATAGGCTAGCAGAAGCACTAATGGACACCAGCAATAAATGTAACTTACTTACTTAGTCGTTCCTCTTCTACCGCGAAGTGTAGAGGTTTGTAAGTGAGAACGCCATACTATTCTCTCAGCTGTCTTCCTCCTGACTTGGTTCCATTCTAGTCCTCGGTCCTTCAGAGATTGTCTAATGTTGTCCTCCCAACTGACTTTGGGTCGTCCTGGAGGTCTGGATACCTGGCTCTTAGTTGCCCATGCTTGCCGTGGTAGCTGATCTTCTCCCATTCTGCAGACATGGTTCAAACGATCTCAGTTGGGACTGTTCTACTTGTGTCTCCAAGGGTTGGGTTTTTAGGCCTTGACGTATCGTCTGGTTGCGGACCATGTCTCTTCTTGTTACTTACTGGAAGATGAGACAGGTCTGTATTTCAGAGCTGGCAATACATTTAAAACAGTAACAATACAGTGGATCCCTGCTCACTTGAAGATATATAGAAATGAGAAGGTAGATAAACTTGTCAGAGAAGCAGGAAGAACAATTCAAACTGAAGACCCGGAAACATATGAAGAGATCAAAACAATAATTTAAAAAAAATACTTTAAAGAGAAACGGCATAAGGTAGACACAGAGACTAATACTGCAGAACCATACTCCTCATTACCAAGAAAAGATTACATGATAATTTTTCGAGAACCGGCCGTTACAGACTCAGTTATTACCTGTTAAACAAACTGAAAATCGGACAGACATATATGTGCCCATGTGGGGAGGACAGACATATATGTGCCCATGTGGGGAGGACAGACATATATGTGCCCATGTGGGGAGGACAGACATAGATGTGCCCATGTGGGGAGAGCAAACAAACAGTAGAACATGTCCTACAAAACTTTCGGCTCCATGAGAGGAACAGGGTGGTAGCACAGGTTTCTTCAGCCCAGTTGAGGGAGAAACTGTATGGTGACGAGATAAGGACTGTCAACTTTATCTGTGAAAGACACAGATATGATTGTTTTAGAGCGAACGAAGAATTTGAAGACGAAGAAGAAGAAGAAATATCTGAAATTACGTAAAAAGATCATCATCCGTTATCTTTTCATTCCTTCTGGAACATGGAGCAACTGCTACAACTAGCTCCCTTCTAGAGCATGGAGCAACTACTACAACTAGTTCCCATCTAGAGCATGGAGCAACTACTACAACTAGTTCCCTTCTAGAGAATGGAGCAACTACTACAACTAGTTCCCTTCTAGAGCATGGAGCAACTACTACAACTAGTTCCCTTCTAGAGAATGGAGCAACTACTACAACTAGTTCCCTTCTAGAGCATGGAGCAACTACTACAACTAGTTCCCTTCTAGAGCATGGAGCAACTACTACAACTAGTTCCCTTCTAGAGCATGGAGCAACTACTACAACTAGTTCCCTTCTAGAGCATGGAGCAACTACTACAACTAGTTCCCTTCTAGAGCATGGAGCAACTACTACAACTAGTTCTCTTCTAGAGCATGGAGCAACTACTACAACTAGTTCCCTTCTGGAGCATGGAGCAACTACTACAACTAGTTCCCTTCTAGAGCATGGAGCAACTACTACAACTAGTTCCCTTCTAGAGCATGGAGCAACTACTACAACTAGTTCCCTTCTAGAGCATGGAGCAACTACTACAACTAGTTCCCTTCTGGAGCATGGAGCAACTACTACAACTAGTTCCCTTCTGGAGCATGGAGCAACTACTACAACTAGTTCCCTTCTGGAGCATGGAGCAACTACTACAACTAGTTCCCATCTAGAGCATGGAGCAACTACTACAACTAATTCCCTTCTAGAGAATGGAGCAACTACTACAACTAGTTCCCTTCTGGAGCATGGAGCAACTACTACAACTAGTTCCCTTCTGGAGCATGGAGCAACTACTACAACTAGTTCCCTTCTGGAGCATGGAGCAACTAATACAACTAGTTCCCTTCTGGAGCATGGCGCAACTATTACACCTACTTCCCTTCTGGAGCATGGAGCAATTAATACAACTAGTTCCCTTCTGGAGCATGGAGCAACTATTACACATACTTCCCTTCTGGAGCATGGAGCAACTAATACAACTAGTTCCCTTCTGGAGCATGGAGCAACTATTACACCTACTTCCCTTCTGGAGCATGGAGCAACTATTACACCTACTTCCCTTCTGGAGCATGGAGCAACTAATACAACTAGTTCCCTTCTGGAGCATGGAGCAACTATTACACCTACTTCCCTTCTGGAGCATGGAGCAACTAATACAACTAGTTTCCTTCTGGAGCATGGAGCAACTATTACACCTACTTCCCTTCTGGAGCATGGAGCAACTAATACAACTAGTTCCCTTCTGGAGCATGGAGCCACCACTACAAATACTTCCCTTCTAGGAAGCTTACACTGCTGCATTCATGTGCTTGTACAGTAGTAACGTCTGTAGCAATTTCATTTACATGATGAAGCTGCTTACTCGATGCACAACCTGATATCAGCCGCCTCTTATCAGTCCGAGGCAACAGTAGACCTATTCTTGATGTGTCTCGTTAGAGACTCATGGGAGCTACACAGGGTTGTCCCCCACATTACACAGACCCAGTGCATGAGGTTATCTACCGCCGTGTGTCACGCAAGATAATGTGTCGTGCTATTATCGGCGTATCCTGGTTATGAACGAGATTCAAAACGTTATATACCGAGTAGCTGTGCAGGTGGGTAGTCTTAAATCATATACTGACATAATTGACCTATTTAAATTATCAAAGTGTGCAGTGTCCAGTAAAATGTCATTCAGTCCTTACATGTAAAGAACAGAAAACAGTTTCGGAAAAAAATGTCATACAACAAAAATATTGGTTTTAGTTTTGGTTTTAAGGACTATCTTCATTGCACACGGACAACTCCATCAGTGCTCCGATCTCCACTCTTAGATCACACAAGGAGGATCTCAGCACAGTGTACGAATTCCGTAGCACAAGCGAGAATCCCAGTGTGTGTGTACAGGAATCACACATTCTATCAGTATTTTTGTGGTGGGTAGGATTCTAATTGGGGGGAGGGGGGGTTGCGTGTGTGTCGGAGTGGCTAAGAGGTATGGCGTCTGCCTAGAATTCTAAAGGTACCAGGTTCGATTCCCAGTTGAAGGGATTTAATTTATGGAAATATTTTTTTCAGAATAGTGATGTCATACTCCCCACCGGTCTCCTGGGCAGTGATATCGAATACCTAGCCTTCTCGGATAAGGACGAAAAAATAGGAGGTCCCGTGTGCTAATTGCGCACTTTAAAAATCCCTCGGCAGTTGGAAATCGTAAAGAGTAGGCCATAAGATCGCTGCCCTGGCAATATATATATATATATATATATATATATATATATATATATATATATATATATATATATATATATATATATATATAAAAAACACATAACAAGGTTTAAATTTCTGTAATTTTGCATCAAACGTAAGACTAACAGGAATGAACGTATGAGGAGAGGCATCCGTCATGTATACAACCAGAGTACTACAGGAACGATTAGATTCAAACTCTTCGACATTTGCTGAGGGAGACTGGGTAACTATGGGTTTGCCTGGAGTGCAGTGATGTCGATTCTGATCACAAATAACACTATCCACCATAGTGAAAGTATTAATGTCATTGCGTTATGTTTTACCATCTGACTGATCATCACAAATTAGTTGGGCTGTAGGGCCTGTACCAACGTTTCAAGTCGTCGTTTAGTATGATTTTCATTTCTGTCTCCAGTTCTCAATGACTACAACACACAAAAGCCAGATCCAAACCACAGAAATGAGGTATCTGAGGAAGGTGATTGAAGTAGCAAGAAGAGACATGGTCCGCAACCAGACGATACGTCGCGGTCTAAAAATCCAACCTCTGCAGACTCAAGAATAACAGTCCCAACTAAGATGGTTTGGCCATGTCTGCAGAATGGGAGAAGATCGGCTACCACGACAAGCATGGGCAACTAAGAGCCAGGGATCCAGACCTTCAGGACGACCCAGAGTCCGCTGGGAGGACAACATTAGACAATCTTTGAAGGACCGAGGACTAGAATGAAACCAGACCAAGAGGAAGACAGCCGATAGGATAGTATGGCGACACTTTTCGAAACCTCTACACTTCACGGTAGAAGAGGAACGACTAAGTAAATATCCATTCTTGTGCCTTGAGAATTCCAGAACAGTGGACTTCCTCGTAAAGCTGGTGTCCTTAACGTATGTCCTACCCAACGCCATTGTCTTGGCCTCAATTTGTGCTCCAGTGGTATTTATGTTTTTGTTGAAATCTGCTTTGGCTTCAAGATTCTACCGGATGTGATGGCCGGTCCGATACTAAATCCTCTTAAATCACATTTACGACACGCCTGGTAGGGTACAATGTTAGTATTATTTGCTCATTTTACGTCCTTTCTTCTTCTTCATAACCCTCCGCTCCCCAAGGAGCATAGGCCTTCCACAAACACATGCCACATCCTCCTGTCCTGTGCCATCCGCTCAATTTCTGTCCACGTTTTCATCATTTTCACCTCTGTTTCCAGCTCTTTTCTCCTTGTGTTTCTTGGTCTACTTCTGCTTCTCTTGTCCTGGGGGTTCAGGAACCAGGACTGCCTTGTAATGCTATCAACAGGTTTCCTCAACGTGTGTCCTATCCTTTGTCTTCCTCTTATCTCTTGCTCCACTGGCACTTGTCTGATTCTTATCATCGGTTCCACGTTGGTGTGGTAAAGTGGGATGTTATAAATATTTATAGGGGACTTAGTGTACTGACTGAGGTCAGCTGTGAAGGTATCTGTATCTAATAGGTGTAGTGTTTTACAGATAACCTTACTTGCTACCACATTATGCCTCAGTCAGAATTATTCTGGAATATTGTGATGACTACGTTAAATGTCTAGGGTATGTATATGATGAAGTGTAAGTCACAACAACAACAGACAGATAAACAATTTAATTTATTCCACCACACTTGACAACACTGTGACACTCACACACATGTACCATTCTCTAAGAATATCTTAAATGAGTCACTGGTAAATTTTCAAATATCAATATGTATTAAGCACTTTCATTAATATATATGTCCTGATTCAACTACAAAGTGAACCAGGAATCACAATCAATTGTAATTACAATTTATATGTACAGGATTTATCAATATGAATCTTGTAGTGACATATTTTATTAATATTATCTTATGTGTGTCAGTTGTGTAGTAGTAATATGAGGTAATACTGGTTTTGTTTTTTCAAGCTATGTTGTTATTTGTCATCATGACTTCAAGTGTTTGTTTATCTTGTAAATGGTATGGGGAAAAGTTCACAGTCCCTATCAATTTAAACACTGTATTTTCCCTCTGGTTTATTATAAAGTCAGATTTTGAGGGGGGGGGGCATAATGTTGAGCTCCACGGGCCACATAGGCTTATCTTTCGTGATGGCGGCAGGAAAGGACTCCTCTGCTCGATAGCCTCCCTGTGTTCTGGAGACACCTCACTGGTCACTATCTGGACCCAGGAGTATGCTGTCAGCCTCTAGGTTCAGCAAAGCTCCGACCAGGTGCTGCTCAATAGCTTTAGGACCACGGTCCCTGAAACAAGAAGGTTGTACCTCCTACTTCATAACTAGTTTATAATCCATTTACAGACTGAACACAATACATAACAAACACTGAGTTCAGAGCGGTAGGCCAACTGTCAGCTTCATCTGAAATAATTTACACCAGTATATTCCTCCCTAATGGTTACTACGCCTCTGCAATTCCAGCATTATTTCTTTCTAGTCAATAATATAGGTGTCAGTGTACTGTTTGGCAATTCCATGCAGTTTTACTTTCCTCCGACACCTTCTGTTCAGGTTGGAGCACTATATAGGCTTTACCTCATGTTCGCTACTGAACCACACATATATACAGACATAAATTATCAATTTACATTCAATTTTCATTAAAAAGATATTGAATATATCAAGCTTACCACAATTCATGGAATAATACACAGTTACGTTGAATGGCAATGAATATAGCACAACTTCGATCTGCCGATGTCCCAGGCTTTTATTTAGAAAAATATGCACTGGTGCTCAACGCACTGGTTATGTAGTAAGTTTATTTGAACATGTGGTGGTGACCTGACGCCTCTGATTGACTATATTCGCGGGTCTAACCAATCGTGCCATGTTTACCCAATCGTTTGAAAAAAAGTACTCTTACTCCCGTTTCCCCTGACAACAAAAGATAGTATTTATAGCCCGACTAATCGTGTTTAGCCTTACATTTATTGCGCTCCAATCAAATCGGATTTAACATGGAGACCCATTTCCCGTACAATGGTGGTGTGAAAATCTGCCACTGAGCGATTCTGATTTTGGTGTTGTCTGACATCCCTCACTATTTCTTTTGGCTATAATTTGGTAATTCCTAGACTATTTGCGTAACGTTTAACATATTCTTTGTCAGCAAGTCCTAAGGAACCCAAATATACAAATTTAAAGGAGCTAAGTGGCTGCGTTCAAAATATGCACTTTCTTCTACCTCCTGTTTACTTCGAATACGATGTGGTGTCTGGGTACTGTAATGTTTTCAAACGTAAACCAGTATAATGTCATGTTTCCTAATAAGCGTTTTGTGAGTTTTTAAAAACTAACTCTCGTGTATGTAGTGTTTTTTATCACTGTCGATTTGAAAAAAGCTAGTGCTTGTGGCCTTACACGCGTGATGGTAGTAATTGTATAGCGAGACGCGTGTTTAGTGTTGCATGCGTTCCTGCTTTCAGCCCCTCCCTTTCTTTCTATCTTTAGTCCATCTGTCTTTCGTTTTTTGGTAACGTAGTGTATAAAATGACATGAATGGAATTTTA
Organism: Oreohelix idahoensis; assembly: GCA_024509875.1. Taxonomy (NCBI): domain Eukaryota; kingdom Metazoa; phylum Mollusca; class Gastropoda; order Stylommatophora; family Oreohelicidae; genus Oreohelix; species Oreohelix idahoensis. The sequence goes on along the minus strand of JAMPIV010003478.1, from coordinate 190,241 downwards.
AATCTAGGTCAGATTGCGTATCTCAAGGTTTTTCTTAGAAATGGAGTACACATTTTATTGTGTTGGGGAAACGCGTGTATGCTGCAGAAGGCTTTTACTATCAACGTGAAACGTTACAATTTGCAGACGAATTAGAAAACAAGGGGGATTTCGAGTACAGTCATTGTGACAGCACTGTTCTTTACCATTCTTCTTTCCTTTTATTGAAGTTATGTGTTAGGCTTTACATTTACCTGATAATTTATATATGTGGATTAGAATATTTCACGACAGTTGGTAACCTTGTCATACCATTTTAATCCTTAAAATAGCTTTTTGGTTGTTGTTTCTGTTGTTCTCCATGTTTCAGAGCCATACAATAGTACTGACTTAACATTTGAGTTGAAGATTCTTATTTTTGTGTTGGTTCCTATTTCTCTTGATCTCCATATACAAGGTATTTCCCAATGCAATGACAGTAATAAAATTCACATTATCGTTATTAGTGCTAAACGATCACAATGTTTACTTTCTAATTTCAAACGATCACAATGTTTACTTTCTAATTTCAAACGATCACAATGTTTACTTTCTAATTTCAAACGATCACAATGTTTACTTTCTAATTTCAAACGATCACAATGTTTACTTTCTAATTTCAAACGATCACAATGTTTACTTTCTAATTTCAAACGATCACAATGTTTACTTTCTAATTTCAAACGATCACAATGTTTACTTTCTAATTTCAAACGATCACAATGTTTACTTTCTAATTTCAAACAATCACAATGTTTACTTTCTAATTTCAAACGATCACAATGTTTACTTTCTAATTTCAAACGATCACAATGTTTACTTTCTAATTTCAAACGATCACAATGTTTACTTTCTAATTTCAAACGATCACAATCCTGGAGAAGATCTACGGAGATATCAACAGCCTCAGGCTGACCACCGCTTTCTTTGAACTTATTCAAGTTGACATCTGAGGGTGAACGAAGAAGAAGAAGAAGAAACGATCACAATGTTTACTTTCTAATTTCAAACGATCACAATGTTTACTTTCTAATTTCAAACGATCACAATGTTTACTTTCTAATTTCAAACGATCACAATGTTTACTTTCTAATTTCAAACGATCACAGTGTTTACTTTCTAATTTCAAACGATCACAATGTTTACTTTCTAATTTCAAACGATCACAATGTTTACTTTCTAATTTCAAACGATCACAATGTTTACTTTCTAATTTCAAACGATCACAATGTTTACTTTCTAATTTCAAACTATCCCAATGTTTACTTCCTAATTTCAAACGATCACAATGTTTACTTTCTAATTTCAAACGATCCCAATGTTTACTTTCTAATTTCAAACGATCCCAATGTTTACTTTCTAATTTCAAACGATCACAATGTTTACTTTCTAATTTCAAACGATCACAATGTTTACTTTCTAATTTCAAACGATCACAATGTTTACTTCCTAATTTCAAACGATCACAATGTTTACTTTCTAATTTCAAACGATCCCAATGTTTACTTTCTAATTTCAAACGATCCCAATGTTTACTTTCTAATTTCAAACGATCACAATGTTTACTTTCTAATTTCAAACGATCACAATGTTTACTTTCTAATTTCAAACGATCACAATGTTTACTTTCTAATTTCAAACGCCCATATAAACTTTATATTGTGCTCTTATTGCAGCATCAAGGTCAGTAGCACATTGGAACATTCCATAATTGGAAGTAACCTTTTATCATGGACCAGCATCCTTTTGGACATTTCCGTGACGGTCCACCTGTTCCATTCCAGAACAACTGGACCCATCAACAATTTATGCCTGTCAACTCAGTTGCAGGATTTCAAGAAAATAATGTTCCATTCTCATATCACCCTGGCGTATACCCTCAGTCTGGGATTCCGGCAAGTCTTATGTTTCCAGGAGTACCAATGTTCTTGCACGCGGATCCATTCACGAGCAATTTTTCATTTCCACCACCATTTATAGCCAGTGCATACAATCCACCGGAAGTAGGACTTGCAGAACACTCAGTTTATCGACTGCCACATTCTGAAACTGGTCGGCAATACATGTTTCAAGCTCAACAACAGCCTTTAGATCTGGCATCGCAGCAAACGTTGTTAGCATCTAATAATTACATTTGTTCTTATTGGCCAGAACAAGGCAACACAAAACTTCCTCAAACACTGTCTCAGGCAGTAGATGACCAACTGGAGGATGAACAGGTCAAAGATGTAACAGTTCAAATGCAGAAGCTTCAATGTATAGAAGGTGATGTCACATTGGCTGTCTCTGCTGCTGCACAGATCGGAGCACGTCATTATGGTCGACAACAACAAAAACCACAGCAGGTCGTACAGCCGCAGTTACAGCGGCGGCATCAGCAAGATTTGATTTCAGGAGACAAAGTTCTGACTCCAAAACACGAAACTGTGATTCAGCACCATCATTTTTTGACTACACAAGAACAATTAAAGACTGATCAAAAACATACTGTGACTCAACAGGAGAAAAATGTGCTTCAACCAGAGCATGCGGTTACACAGCAAGAATATTCACAGACTCAACAAGAACATATTAAGACTGACCAAGTTCACGCTGCGATTCATCAAGATCATGCCAAGACTCAACAGGCAAATGCTGTTGTTCAACCAGAACATGCTGTTACTCAACAAGAACATGATGTGATTCAGCAGAAACAAACTGTGCTTCAGCAAGAAAAAAATGTGATTTCAGAGCAGCAAGAACCAAAGGTGCAAACGCAGCAACAAAATGAGGAACCAAACACGATGCAGCTAAGGCAGTCACAAACAGAAAGTCACCATCAAGAAGAGGAAAGGAAGTCGGGTGCGCAACAGCATAGCAACATGAAGCAAAAACATTTCTATAAGCAAAAAGGGCAGCTGTTTCATTATCAACGAAACTCAATTCCAGAACAAACTACGACGAGACAACAGTACACAACACAGCGTCCACAACATTTTGTACAAAATATACAACCGCAACATTATAATGAGAAAAAAAGAAGACAGCAATACAATCATAACCGCAGCACTATGAATGCTCAGTCGCTGCCTACAACATCATGGGAATTTACAACATCATCTAGTTTCAGCAGACCAAGGTACGTCCCACGGTTCAACAACACACAGACAAATTATGTCGGTATGACAGACGGCGTAATCGGCTATCGATGCGACAGACGCAATAACGGATTTTATGACAAAGGAGAAAACTGCATAGGCATGCAACGCCGTATGTATGATGACAACTTTAAGGTGCCCAACGTTAAAAATGATGGTACCAGAATATACAGGGCTCGCCTATTTACACGCAACGCCTGGGACGGCCAGGATCAAATTCCGACACAGTGACTGAATAGTTTCAACATTTCTGCGCCCCCCCCCCCCCCCCCCCCACCCCCCCCCCCCCCCTCCCACCACACAATTATTGACGCGAGTATTGCACAACAAGAAGTACATTCTTGAGAGTCAAAGTAAGATCACTCAAACAGAAGAAAGGGGAATCATGTTGAGATGTTGTGTGAAAGAAATTATCAAGTTGTGAATCATCAACATTTTCCTTTGCGCTGCTTACAAAGCATGAAAACACTGCTGTATCTGTTCCAATGGCAGGAAGCTTGCACTAAACATTCATATGTTCCTGCAGCGATGGTGTCAGTCGGCATTTGATTTGCAGAACCTCATGGTTTACTTCATTTTGGTCGCCCTGTATGACATGCCTGAGATTGCAATAGTCCTATTATTTGTCTATCTTCTTGAAAGGGTTTCTTACAAGGGCTTCTTGCAAGGGTTTCTTACAATGGTTTCTTACAGTGGTTTCTTACAAGGGCTTCTTACAATGGTTTCTTACAAGGGCTTCTTACAAGGGTTTCTTACAAGGGTTTCTTACAATGGTTTCTTACAAGGGCTTCTTGCAAGGGTTTCTTACAAGGGTTTCTTACAATGGTTTCTTACAAGGGCTTCTTGCAAGGGTTTCTTACAATGGTTTCTTACAATGCTTTCTTGCAAGGGTTTCTTACAAGGGTTTCTTACAATGGTTTCTTACAATATTTTCTTGCAAGGGTTTCTTGCAAGGGGACCGGCTGCAATTGAGACACCATGCTTCGTAAGGAGTAAAATATGAAAATGATAATGATCTCATAATAAAGAGAGTATATTGTTTTCTTCTTTTGTCCCTGTCTACATTCTTGGATCTACCTCTGCGCCACGTTTTTATGTTTACCGAAGTCAGCTCATTTTTTGTAAGAATGCACATATCCTGTTGGTTACTCGTTGGGTTATAATCCAAATATAAATAATAATGTTAACAAAAATCTCCGAGGGACTGAGGACTAGATTGGAACCAGGCCAGAAGGAAGACAGCTGATTAGATAGTATGGCGCTCCCTCCTCCAGACCTCTACACCTCACGGTAGAAGAGGGATGAAATAAGTAAGTAAAAATGACATTATGTGTTCCTTATGGAGCATAGCGCAACCACTGCAGGAAGTCTGCATGAAAACGTTCACGTGATCATGCAGCGCTGGTCTCTATGGGGATTTTTGTCATGGTGAGGTTGCCAGCCCCTTGCACAACTACATGTCAGTTGCTTCTTACGACATGCTTGAGTGAGCAAGTCTTACTTTTCTTTGTTTCTTCAGAGACCTACGAGAACTATTGGCTTCTAATTTAAGATTATATTCAGTGTTTATAATACGTGCTTGTGGCCACACCCTTCCTAAACATTTGTTCTATATTGTCTATTAGTTAACTAAACATTATAGATGCGTGCTTCTTACATAATTATACGTATTATATTACTGTAAAAAATGTAATCAATAAAAAACATAGAAACGGAAACATGTGTGTGTGTGTGTGCGCGCGCGCACATACACCCTCGCGCGCTTAATTTGACATTTGTGATTTCAGCTATAGACTTTTTGTTTTCTTTCAAGAGTCCTTTGTTCTTTTAATGATTATTTTTTTTAAACTTCTTATTTTATTTAAGTTTCTCGTAACTTGTGTCCCGCTAATTTGATGCTGGTATCAATATTCAGTATTATATATTTTATTCATTTAATACTTTCAGTATAATCAAATTATTAATCTTCGTTCTTGTTAAATGCTGTTTTTTTATATTATGTATATCCATGGACAGGTCAAAAGAACAGTCGGGCGACGACAGCTGAGGTTCAAAGATATGTGCAAGAGAGGCATGAGGGCACTGAACATTTATTCAGCAAATTGGGAGGATGAAGCTGCTGATCGTACCAAGTGCCGATGCTCTCTACAGCGCCATCTCAGATTAAGCGAAAAGAAGCTCTCATGGCAAGCAGGAGAGAGGAGAAAACGTCGAAAGGAACACCAGGAAAATAAGCAGCTGAGATCTGCCACCTTAGGGTCGCATTCCCATAGTCAGTTATGACTGAAGGAGCTATTATTAGACAGGTCAAGCGGCCGACTGGTTAATCGGTTAGATCGCTTTCCTCTCGTGACAAAGTTACTGGGTTTTAGAATCAAAACCTGGTAGCGCCACGCTCCAGTCTACCCAGCTGTAAATGGATACCTGACTTTGTTGTTGAGTTTAGAGAAGGCTAATGTAAGGGAAAAATGGAACAAGTCACCCCACCTCATAACGCTGGGCCTAGTATGGTTAAGTCTTTAACACTTCACTCCCCTACGGCAGTTTCTGCTACAGGACTACTTTTGCCTTTTATAAGCACGTCATCTTAACACATGTACCCATTTGTTCTACAGTAAAGGACAAGCTGTGCGCTTATAAACAATCTAATGGTGAAGTCCTTTGTTGTTTATACTTTTTTTAAAAACATTTTAGCAGTACTATGTAGCTGATACATTATCATATAATATCTTTTTTTCATTGGAATCACAGCAGTTTCTTATTGCTTGATACGTAATTCTCTTTTCACTTCAGCTGTTCAAATGACAGCTTTAAAGAGTTTGTAGGCAAAACAGTAACACCAGACCAACAAACAGATACCTCCTGATGGCAGCACAATTGAAGCATATCAAGACAACAAAGTATTAGCGTATTTGGAAAGACATTTTGCATCAAAACTCATGACAGTTGTAATACCTCCACGTCCAAGGACTCAGAGTAGGGTTTGTGTGTGAGAGAGAAAACGAGAGAGAGAGAAATAGAGAGAGAGAGCGCGCGAAGAACTAAGAAAAACAGGGACAGTAAATTTCTGATAATATGCACAGCTCCACCTATTTCCTAGTCTTGACACATCGATGTGAGTCATAACTACAAATCTCAAAAGCCAGATCCAAACCTCAGAAATGAGGTATCAGAAAAGTTGTTGAAGTAAAAAGAAGAGACATGGTCCGCAACCAGACGATACGTCAAGGACTAAGAACCCAACCCCTGCAGACCCAAGTAGAACAATCCCAACTAAGATGGTTTGGCCATATCTGCAGAATGGGAGAAGATCGGCTACCACGGCAGGTATGGGAGACTAATAGCCAGGGATCCACACCTCCAGGACAACCCAGAGGCCTCTGGGAGGACAACATTAGACAATTTTGAAGGACCGAGGACTAAAATGGAACCAGGCCAGGAGAAAGACAGCCGATAGGATAGTCCGGCGCTCTCTCTTCCAAACCTCTACACCTCACGGTAGAAGAGGAACGAGTAAGTAACTAGAAGGTCCGGAAAATGCACTATTTTGTGTTTTCTCAGTTTATGGTGTACGCTCTACTGGCTTATTTTAGTACACTTTCTTAATGGACTGAATTACACTTCTGCGCAGGGAATAAAAGCTACTATCCTTTAGCAAATACCCAGACCTAAGAAAAACTGTGAAGGAGTCTCTAACACTGGTCCCCATCGATCAGTAAAAATTAAGAACACTAAATAATCACTTTAACACCTGTCACATGAATCTCCAAGACGCTACATTCAGCTAATCGCTATAAAACTGGGGGCTGACTGAATGCTACTAACGTATTCTAAAATTTTCTCTGCGATGAGAATAATTTCGTTTTAATATCTTAATACAACTTTTTCCTTTCTCTTATACATTCTAACAATTTAAGAGAGGGAAGGTTAACGCGGTCCCAAAAATGCCGTGCTGAAGTAGGATGTGTCGGCCGAAAGGCGCAAATATCGCAGCTGCGCTGTAAACGGACACAACGAAACCAACGTCCTTTTCAGGACGAACGAAGAAGAAGAAAGAAAACAAAAAGTCTTTCATCAACAGCTGAAATCACAAATTGTTTCATTTGTAATAATTTGTAAATCTATTGATTAAGGCCTTATTTTTCTGTTATTTCTGAACTCTGCTTAATTATTATTAATAATCTTCAGATCTAAAGGTCTTTTATATTTGGACGTGCGCCCTAATATAACCGACAAGGCTAATACGAGGAAAAATGTTTTTTTTATATTTTAAATTTGAACAGAATAAATACTTCTACTGTGTGTGTGTATATATGATACAGTTGGAATGAATACTTCTACTGTGTGTGTGTATATATGATACAGTTGGAATGAATACTTTGGGTGAATGATACGTCACTGTACTTCTAGTTGTTAAGAACTGGGCTAATTCTAATTCAGTCGTCATTTGTCATCCCTTTGTTATTAGGGCAAAGTTGTTGAGACACGAAATTCATGTGGCTATTTTATTCTCTTCAAGTTATCACAGTTGTGTCTCATTATCCATCATAATCCTGCTAATAGGAATACTTGCTTTTGTATACAAATCTGAGTTTATTTTCAGAGTATATTTAGAGTAGTTTACCCTCAACTGCAGCACAATAATCTTCAACTCATCTCGACTTCGCACGATATTACTGTCTTCCGTGTTTAAAATAATTCTGTGTTGCAATGAATTCGCGGGCTAATCTTTCTTTGTATGTTTCTTCCTTCTTTCAATGTTGTAGTCTAGTTCAGCTGAACTTTCTTTTTATGTTTCTTCCTTCTTTCAATGTTGTAGTCTAGTTCAGCTGAACTTTCTTTTTATGTTTCTTCCTTCTTTCAATGTTGCAGTCGAGTTCAGCTGAACTTTCTTTTTATGTTTCTTCCTTCTTTCAATGTTGCAGTCGAGTTCAGCTGAACTTTCTTTGGGAAGACGTGGAGCTGGAGCTTATGCGCTCCTATTTAATGCTTCATCCGTTGGTGCAAAACGCTACTGGCGACATATCATCACCGGGGCTGACGTCTCCACAACGAAAGTCGACTGTAACGGATCTCCAACGTCTTCTGTTTCTTGTCTTGGTGGTGCATTCTGATAGACTCTTTCCTGCCCATCTCTTGATGTTATCTTCCCACTTATAGCGCTGTCTTCCTCTTGTCTTGATGGTGCACTCTGATAGACTCTTTCCAGACCATCTCTTGATGTTATCTTCCCCCATATAGCACTGTCTTCCTCTTGTCTTGATGGTGCACTCTGATAGACTCTTTCCTGACCATCTTTTGATGTTATCTTCCCACATATAGCACTGTCTTCCTCTTGTCTTGATGGTGCACTCTGATAGACTCTTTCCTGACTATCTCTTGATGTTATCTTCCCACATATAGCACTGTCTTCCTCTTGCATGTTTGCCTTCAACTCTTCCTTCCATTATGGTCTCCAGCAATGTGTTATGTCATTTTGTATGGCCAACATATGTTAGCTGATCTCCTTCAGTATTACTCTATAAAACCAGAGAATAAGTTGGTACTTTTAGACAATATGCTATCTGCGCTAATAATTTTAGACGTGCAGATATGAACTTTTAAATTACGTGGACATAATTAAGCTATGATGAAACTCGTGATGAAATTTTAATATAGTAATTACTGTCGCATAGAGATTTATGATCAATAAATTTTCTATATTCTTTTCTTTTCCAACCGTGTCCTCTACTTTATTATCGCTCTTTTATCCTTTTCCTGTTTTTCGCATTCGTTCGTTTGCGACAAAATATTACTTTCCCATTCAAACTTTCGCCTGTTTCTTTTCTCATTTAGAAACGCATTTTATTACGTCAGATGTGAGTCCCTGGACGAGACGGAATAGTGTGAGAAATTCGTTCTCGAGAGACCGAATGGCAGACATTCGTCTCGTTTTTCCATGACACTCACGCTTCTACGGCTAGTTCTCAGCGTGAGGTGTTAAGACGCGTATTGACAGGTTATGGCAGGCGTCTGAGTTTTTGTTAAGTGTTAGACGAGAAGGGGAGGCTATTTCTGATTTGCAAAATAACGTGGGATCCTTTGTCTGTTTCATATATCTACCCAGTAGCTGAAACTTGACTTCATTCAGTCCTCCTAAATCTGCAGTAGACAGATCACTCATGCTTGGAAATATATTGTATATTGCAAAGTTCTGAGTTTCTTGGCAACATTTTGCCGAGTTCTAGACTACCATTATATTGAAGGATTCTAGTTCGTGGTATTAATCTGTAGTTCTGTGTGGAGGTAAATGTTATTATATATCTAGTAGTATTGAGTGATCCAGTGATAACCGATTATTTCATTTTACTAGTTACATTTCTGTGCAGAAGAAATTGATTTATAAGTCTGTTATATTCGCTAGTCGACATGTTATAGTGGAAAGCAGAATAAATTATAATTTCTAGCTTAAACTCGAGAAGTTACCAACCGGTCATTTTCCTAAAAACGGGAAACCTCGTGATTCTGACATTGTGGGCCCGCTAAAACTAATTCTTACCTGAACTGAGTAAAGTGACAATAACTAAATCTGAACAAAATATCGCATGAAGAGGACGCTCCCCGGACCCATTGGATGAAACCAAGATCTGCAGAGCTGGGTATCCGCTTCATCAAACGAAAGGCAGATTTACGTTGGGTGTGTCATAAAGTGCGCCAGACGGCGGACACCTTCCAGACATTAGGTAAGAAAGTGAGACAGGGATCCCTGGTGAAAGAACAGAGTGAGAGTAGACTGAGTGGTGTTTTTTTTATATATATGCACCCACTTTGTAATTTCTTTATGCAAGTTTTGTTGCTAACAATATTTTCCTTAGGCTACTAATATCAAAGTCTATTCATACCTTTAAAAGGGAAAATCATTAGACTACAGAAGATGTATCCGTGACTCTTTGGGGCTATTGTCGTAAAATACAATCTGTATGTACAACACGCCCACATATGGTCTCGCAAAATTCCCCCCAGTTGTAAGACTAGTTTTATTTCTCGGTTCCAAAAGGGTTAACGCGTAAAACGCCGATAGTTGAAAATGCCAATGTGACGTCACAGACTTGCAAGCCTTTAACCAACATGCACGCGTGAAAGTTAGTGTAGTTAGAAATCGTGTATTTCTTGGAAAAGACAAGGGAGAGAACGGGGGAAATGCATAGAGCTCGTTTGAATGTTAAAACTGAAACTAAATGGCCAAAACGAACGAAAGGAAAAATAAAGACTAAAAATGAAGATTAAAATGCTACTAATTAGTTGTTAAATATATAATATTCTTTAGTCTAAATATATTATCTTAATGTAAAAAGAAAGATATGTTATTTGAATAAATATAAAGGAAAGACGAAAATGGTAAAAATAATAGCCAGAAGTGTGAAACCTTATACATTAGATGACGAACGGTAGACTAAGTAAATATTTTCATTCTGGATTAACATGACTTAGATAATACTAGCGATATGGTAGAATGAAGACATATATAGACGTGCCTGGGATTTCTTTACTGAAGCTAGCCATATTGAGGCAATAGAAAGGGGTGTCTCCTGATTTGAAAATTGTAGGTTAACTTTTTTGAAAATAGACGCGTAGGAACGGAAGTCCCCTGATTGGTTGCTGAGCATAACTAAGAAAGTGAAATAAATACTCAGAAAGACGAGCGTTCCTTGCCACTTTCAATTTAAACTTTCACATGTAAAGTTAATAACGTTTACAGACAAGTGTGATCAGATGCCTTCGCTGTTCTGTTATTCAGCAGGAGATCTTGTGTGACCATTTATGGCCTGTAATTAACTTACATAGTGAAAAAAATTCGATATTTCGAGTTTCTGGGTGTGAAACTGAAGTGAGCCAGTCACGTTGTTGTTCAACCCTGGTACCTGTTCGAGGCCATATGATTTGAGGGCCCTACCTTATCTTGAATCCTGAAAGCTGAGCAGTGCTGTGAGGAGGAAGACGTATAACCAGGACATCGCAGAATTTTCTACAAATATCTTAAGATAAGCCCTGTGTTTTGGGGCCTTGTGAATTCACTGAAATATTCTCCACCAGTTACTATATCAACCAGATTAAATAAAATGATGACAATATTGATTTCCCAAATATGTGCTTAATTTTGGACAAAAAGTATTACACGAAGAACACTTCCTAGTTCAGGAAATAATAGACTCTAATAGTTAAACTAATTTGTGTGTAAATATATCTTGACGTTTAATCTTTTATGAATCAACTCAATTATACTTAATACATTTGTAAAAAATTGTTCAGACCAAAATTCAATAGGGAGTTGTTTACTTAATTGTTTATTAACCTTAAAGTGTGGTTGTTGTTATTTTCTGCACATACATTGCATATACCCTAGACACGTAGCTACACAACATCCATACATTATAACATATAAATTGGGGATAACATACATAGCGGGTGGTAGTCATTGGTGGAAGCAAGACAGGTTTCCTGACATATAGTTAAAAGGTAAACTTCCTCAGGAGCTTGCATAGCTGACTTCACATCTGCTACATAAATATATAGATAAGTAATATCGACCCACCACATATAGTGGGATTGGCTCGCCCGGGATTTCCAAAGTTATATAATAAGTAAATAAGTGGAGGTTTTGGTGAATTGACATTGCTCTGTGTTGTCCTGTTAATTAGATATTAATTAGATATTTTGGTTTATTTAAATCACATTGGTTAGAATATTAAGATGGCAGAATTGGCCAAGTACAGATCTTCTGCTGTGCAGACTGCGAAGGAAATGGGTATGGAGGGACAGATTTTAATTGATTATGTTACAGCAGAGGTTGATAAATATATAGCCAGAGAAAGGGAAGATGCTAGGGAGGCTAAGAAATTAGAGGCTGATAGATTTGCGGAGGAGAAACGAATTATGTTAGAAGATGCTAGAGAACTTAAGAAATTAGAGGCTGATCGGGAGGCTGAGATTAAGAGGCTGCAGTTGGAGGAAAAGAGGTTGGAGGCGGAAAGGGAAGACAAAAGACTGGCTGCTGAAAGGGAAGCAGAAGATAAAAGGTTACAGCGGGAGCATGAGTTACGACTAAGAGAGTTAGAGTTACAAGGCCATGCTCCTGAAAATGGAACTAGCCCATCCACTTCCGACTCAGCTGCAAGCCAGGGGGCCTCCTCATCAGCCATGGGGTTTCATTTGGATCCTTTTATTGAGAAAGACGATGATATTGAGTCCTTCCTTAGCCGTTTTGAAAGTTTAGCTACAACATATGGGTTGGAGAAGGATAAGTGGAGCCTTAAAGTATCCCAGGGACTTAGGGGAAATTCTTATGAAGTATTTTCCAAGCTCAGTAAAGATGACCAAGACGATTATGACATTCTTAAACATGCACTATTGGTCAGATACGAGAAAAACTGTGAATTTTATAGGAAGAAATTTAGACAGGCTAAATTACTCACGGGGGAGACCTACCACCAGTTCTCGGCCCGACTAGAGACCTATTTGGAGAAATGGACTGCTCTGGGGAAAACCCAAGATTTAAAGGAAATGGTTATGATGGAGCAGGTTAGAGAGTCCATGGCTCCAGACTTGAGAAAGTTTCTCACAGAACAGGGTGCAGAGAGACTGGTGGATATTTTAAGGGTAGCTGAAAGATATCTAGCAGCCCAGTCAGAGTTGGCTGGAGCTAGGAAGAAGCAATTAGAACATAATAAAGGCAATCAAAACCAATTTGATACTAGGGATCATAACCCAAGAATAAACCAAAACTATGATAGGCCCAGGTACGAACAACGTGACAGAAACCCGCAATATAATGAAATAAAACCCTTCCACCCAGAAAGGAAATGGTGCCAAATTTGTAGGATGCAAAATCATAATACTATTGACTGTGGTAGGAAAGTTCCTCCATATCGCGCGGCATGCATGATCACAGTGGACAAGGGGAGGAAGAAACTGACAGAGAATCATATTAATCTTCAACATCCCCCCACCTGTGAAGAAGTGTTATGTAATGGGGCCACCGTTAGGTGCCTTTATGATTCCGGATTGGAATATGACTCAGTCGTGAGTGCAACCCTGGTGCACCCTGACCAGTATACCACAGAGAAAGTGGAGATACAAGGGGCCCTCATGGGAACAGCCACCATGACACTTCCAGTAGCCGAGATCAATGTTAAGACAAGGTACGTGGAAGGAGTGATTAGAGCAGCCGTGTGTGAAGACCCTAATTACCCGCTGGTGTTAGGAAAGAAATATGTGTTTCTAGGAAGCCCGGTAAAACCTGTTGTAATGACCACACTTCAGGTCAGGTCGACCCCTAGAAAGGAGGACACACCACCACTAACTATTCATCCAAAGCAGATGAGACAGGCCCAGGAAAAGGATAAATCATTAAAACCTTGCTTTGGCAAACTGCCAAACAGCCATACACACCCTAGAAAGGGACAATTTTATATGAAGGAGGGACTGCTCTACAGGAAAGCTAGAGCAGGATCCAACAGGGAGGGACAGCTAGTGCTGCCCAGAAGTTATAGGGAAAACGTGATGGCACAAGCACATGTTCTACCAGACGGTGTACACCAGAAGATGGGTACGACACGTCAAAGGACATCTGTAGCATATTTCTGGCCAGGTATAGCTGAAGACATTGATAAATTTGTTGACGCCTGCGACCAGTGCTGCAAGGTAAACTCCACAGGGTGGAAAAATAATACTCCCCTGCTAAGAAAGCAGCGTGAAAAAAAATATGGGCCTAAAAATAAGAAGGAAAGTAAAAGTATAAATAAACAGGATAGGGTAGACACAGTGGATAGGAAAACCCCTTTCCAAAAACAGTCTTCCCCAAAAATATTCACATTAGCATCTCTGCATATGGCACCCAGAGAAAACATAATCAAAACCCAGTCATCCCAGACTCAGTTTGAAGCCGCAGTCCGGGAACTGGCAAACATTAGCATTGATGATAATCAGCCAGAATTGAACCCAAAACTAAGTGATCATTCGAGGAGAGTGGGGAGCGGAAGGTTGGGCAGTTGGCCTAATGTCACTCTCACCTCACAATATGGCTATTAATTTAGCAGTATAAAGGCCCGGTAACAGAGGTAGTTGACCGCGCCTATACAATCCATTTGGAAGTATTGGACGGACAGTGGATTGAGATCACACATATTACATAACAATGCTAAGGACGGATTGTTTTCTGATGCAGAAACTCATTCCCCACATTTCAGATTAATTCACCAAAATTATAGTAAGGATAAGTTTACGGTGGTGAATATGGCCTCAATTTGAGTGGCACATTATAGAATTATATATGGAAAATAGTAAAGGATGTTCCAAATTCAGTCAAGCCTGAGCTCAGGCCAATGGGAGGCTGTGTGCACTTCGGAGGGAGCACATTGACTTTGAATGATGCTTTTGGATGGAAACTACTCCGAGTGTTTAGCCAGGCGGATAATGACATTACTGGAACCCCTATATTACTCTGCCAGCACCAATTATAGATTATCCTTCATAACTATTGCAAACTTGAGGGACGTCTAATACTCTCTGGACATGTCCTGGGACAGACTCAGTGAAGAGGAATGGTGAAACTTGATTTCTATCAGCATAGGACAGACAGTAATATCTGCAGCTGAATTAGACTCTTGGATTGCAGAGGTCTGGGGCAGCTTTCTTGAGTTGTGCTTACTTTGAAAGACCCTACTGCAATAAATTCATGATCACTTTGAGGCAGAGAAAAGCAGGTGGATCGTGGTTGTCATACAGATATTGAAAGTTGCATTACCATTGCAAGCTTTTCTAACGGGGGACATTATGTCGTAAAATACAATCTGTATGTACAACACGCCCACATATGGTCTCGCAAAATTCCCCCCAGTTGTAAGACTAGTTTTATTTCTCGGTTCCAAAAGGGTTAACGCGTAAAACGCCGATAGTTGAAAATGCCAATGTGACGTCACAGACTTGCAAGCCTTTAACCAACATGCACGCGTGAAAGTTAGTGTAGTTAGAAATCGTGTATTTCTTGGAAAAGACAAGGGAGAGAACGGGGGAAATGCATAGAGCTCGTTTGAATGTTAAAACTGAAACTAAATGGCCAAAACGAACGAAAGGAAAAATAAAGACTAAAAATGAAGATTAAAATGCTACTAATTAGTTGTTAAATATATAATATTCTTTAGTCTAAATATATTATCTTAATGTAAAAAGAAAGATATGTTATTTGAATAAATATAAAGGAAAGACGAAAATGGTAAAAATAATAGCCAGAAGTGTGAAACCTTATACATTAGATGACGAACGGTAGACTAAGTAAATATTTTCATTCTGGATTAACATGACTTAGATAATACTAGCGATATGGTAGAATGAAGACATATATAGACGTGCCTGGGATTTCTTTACTGAAGCTAGCCATATTGAGGCAATAGAAAGGGGTGTCTCCTGATTTGAAAATTGTAGGTTAACTTTTTTGAAAATAGACGCGTAGGAACGGAAGTCCCCTGATTGGTTGCTGAGCATAACTAAGAAAGTGAAATAAATACTCAGAAAGACGAGCGTTCCTTGCCACTTTCAATTTAAACTTTCACATGTAAAGTTAATAACGTTTACAGACAAGTGTGATCAGATGCCTTCGCTGTTCTGTTATTCAGCAGGAGATCTTGTGTGACCATTTATGGCCTGTAATTAACTTACATAGTGAAAAAAATTCGATATTTCGAGTTTCTGGGTGTGAAACTGAAGTGAGCCAGTCACGTTGTTGTTCAACCCTGGTACCTGTTCGAGGCCATATGATTTGAGGGCCCTACCTTATCTTGAATCCTGAAAGCTGAGCAGTGCTGTGAGGAGGAAGACGTATAACCAGGACATCGCAGAATTTTCTACAAATATCTTAAGATAAGCCCTGTGTTTTGGGGCCTTGTGAATTCACTGAAATATTCTCCACCAGTTACTATATCAACCAGATTAAATAAAATGATGACAATATTGATTTCCCAAATATGTGCTTAATTTTGGACAAAAAGTATTACACGAAGAACACTTCCTAGTTCAGGAAATAATAGACTCTAATAGTTAAACTAATTTGTGTGTAAATATATCTTGACGTTTAATCTTTTATGAATCAACTCAATTATACTTAATACATTTGTAAAAAATTGTTCAGACCAAAATTCAATAGGGAGTTGTTTACTTAATTGTTTATTAACCTTAAAGTGTGGTTGTTGTTATTTTCTGCACATACATTGCATATACCCTAGACACGTAGCTACACAACATCCATACATTATAACATATAAATTGGGGATAACATACATAGCGGGTGGTAGTCATTGGTGGAAGCAAGACAGGTTTCCTGACATATAGTTAAAAGGTAAACTTCCTCAGGAGCTTGCATAGCTGACTTCACATCTGCTACATAAATATATAGATAAGTAATATCGACCCACCACAGCTATCACTTTTCTTCTAACGGGACTGTGGGCTATACAGAGAGGGGATAGATCATACCAATGGGTCTATCATTCTTGTAGAAATTCATTGACTTTATGACTATCTGTATATGCTTAAATGTAATTTTTTAATGTGTTTTGATGGAATTTTATTACGATAATTAAAATTCAATTAAACTTAATCAGTGTGGCGGTCAGTTCGTTCCCAAATATCTATATTTTCATTGTCATAGTTTCACGTTTGTGCGTCTATTGTCGTCACTTATGTGTGTGGGTATGTGAGGAACATATATATTAATATATATTATATTAGATTTGTCTGACTAATCTAACTCTGTTGTAGATGATAGGCTGACTGAGAGAAGCTTCTCGAGTGTCAGAGACAAAATCTACTATATTTCCTCCACCTCACTCGTGAAAATCTATTCCTATTTTATCACTTCCCACTGAGCTATCACTTATTTCTATGTCTATTCAGAAGGGACCAAACTAAGTCTTAATCACCTATCACAAATCTACGACAATTACATTATATACTGTTTAAAAAAGGAAACGCATAGCTACTGAAGGCACACACATAGCCATAATTTTGACATTCAATAACTTTTAAATTTAATGAGTTAATTGTTCAAATTGCACACAAGAATACCTTAAGGTTCAACCAATCAATTGACAGTTGTTTTGCATCTGGGTAACGAGAGTTTTTTGGCGTACGGGCTTTCCCGTTAGTATGGTGTGTGGCCTCCTCTTGCATCGATCAGCGACTGGCATCTCCTGGGCATGGATGCGATCAGACGTCTGATGTGGGCCTGTGGGATGGCTGCCCACTCTTCCTGGAGTGCCTGGAACAGATCACGACGATTGGCTGGAGCAACGTTTCGGCGACAAACACGTCTATGCAGCTCATCCCACAGGTGCTCAATCGGACTCATGTCTGGAGACAGGGATAGCCAGGGAAGGGTGAGAATGTTGTTGGCAGTCAGGAACTGCGTGGTCAACCGTGCACAATGGGGTCTGGCGCTGTCCTGTTGAAACACAGACCTTTGGGCAGCCAAAAGTGGAAGGACATGTGGTCGAAGAATTTCACTGACGTATCGTTGCGCATTCAAGCCTCCTTCAATGTACACCAATTGACTCCTTCCGTTGTAACTGATCATTCCCCACACCATTGCACCTCCACCACCGTGCGGCGGAGCTGTCAGCTGCCCAGGGACGATGCTGGTTGGCCCAAAGAAGTCGATTTTGGCGATGGCGGCGCATAAGGACAGGTCCTCGGTGAGGTCGTTGTGCACAAAGTCCAGCGTCATGCAGTCTATTCCGGACAGTTTGATCAGACACATGACGTCCTGCAGGCAATGACTGGGCAGTTGAGGAAGCTGTTGTAAACCTGTCTCTGAGGTGACGAAGCCGAATAAAGCGATCCTCCGCTGCTATGCCGGTCTTCAACAGAGCCAGTGGCTTGGAACCGGTGCCAAAGTCGACTGATGATACTCTGATGCACGCTTAGATGCCTGGCAACCTGACTTTGACTTTCGCCTGCATGCAGTCGGCCAATAACAATGTTCCTTAAATTTATCGATAGAGACGCCATAAATGTCTGCTTGAAAATGAACTGAATTTTTGTGTGTGTAGCGTTATCCTTTTATAGGGTTTCAGTTGCGTAGTCAGTGAATAGTGTTCACCCCAAATTTTGTTGCTTTCACTTGCGCGCAACATGAGCTGTGGTAAAAAATTGCGTCACAAACACTATTGACCACTGCATTGTAACGATTACAAAAACGAACGCAATTCAGGTCAACACGTACATTTGACACTGTAAAGAACATTTGAGGCTGGTTTTTATGTACCCTAGCACCAAATTTTACTTACAAACTCATAAAAACGCGCCCTCGGATAGCTATGCGTTTCTTTTTTTGAACAGTATATTTCTCAAAGGTTCACCACTAACACATATAGGATGTATCAGTGGGTATATAAATTACCAGAAAGAAATAGACTGTCAAATATGGGAGCCTGCGCAGAATAGATTTGAAACATATGACAAGATCACCAATGCTAACTGATGGAAAGAACCAGCATCCTGCTGCTAGAACAATCAATCAATCTTCAATACCATATGGAGCATATGCGTTCAACAAACACATGCCAATTCCTCCTGTCCTGTGCCATCACCTCAGTATTTTTCAACATCTTCCTCTTCAATTTCACTTCTGTCTCCAATTCTCTTCTCCGTGTGTTTCTGGTCTATCTCTGCCACTTATAACTGGGGTTTCCAGAAAAAAAGGACTGCCTTGTAATGCTATCAAAAGGGTTCCTCGGTATGTGTCCTATCCATCGCCAGCGTCTTTTTCTAAAGTCTTATTCTACTGGCAATTATTTGGTCTTGTCTGTCACATAATTTGGGTCGATCTCTTGTCCGCTCCGGCAGTATTTAGCTATCTTTAAGGGCGTGCGAATTGTGTGAACTGTTCAATGGACGGTGTCTTTACTTATCTACCTTCCGACAGGTAATTAGTAATTTCGAGTCATTGTTTGCACTTCTTCCTCTAATAATTCGTCACGTCTGTTTACCTGTTCATTACCGCTAAAAAAATAGATGGATGATGCAATCTTGACCGATAGTCATGTTGGTAAAATTCTCGTGCACCAGTCATTGGGCGCCGGATTCACACGGAAATGGCCAAGCGAGCTTGCTTATCACTGTTCTGGCTAGTATGACTTATTTACTATCGTGAAGAGTCACAGCCCATATGGTCAAACGAGGGCCGGTGTTTGCACAAGTACGGGGAGATAAATTATCTGTCTGCGGACATATTACAGACATGCACCGAAAAGAAGGAATGTTGTAATAGCTTCCTGACAGAACTTTTATGAAGACATTATTTGTGATAATGTAGGGAGTTGTAGCTGCAATCATTACCGCCAATCGACGGATACAAGAATTCCATATTTGGAAAGTTACCTCTTAAAATAACACGCAGAATTTTCCTATGAGGAAATATTTTGAATAAAACCCATCATAACACACATGATTGAAACTATTGGCCGGCATTTGAGCTTTAAACATAACAACATTTCTGATTGGAGCTTGGTCTAATAGTAAACAACAACGTGCGTGGGACGAAAGTTGTACTCGTAATATAACCTGACACTTTAGTCGGTTCAAAAAACTGTGAAATTCAACTCGTCAAAAGACCAGCCAGGCAGCCAGAGTAAACAATAAGATAGTGAATGCTGAGGCTGCTGTAAAACTGGTAAGAACAAATTTATAAATTAAAAAATAAAATGGTATGAAATCACTTTTACAAGCTGATGGTACACAGGAAACAAGGGACGTTTCGGGTTTTACCCTTCGTCTGCCACAGTTACGAACAGGTGACAAGGACAAGAAATACATATAGGTACTACAAAAATATATGATAATGAAGAACACACAAAATGAGCGATACAAGCTGATGGAACAACGGTGCTGAGCGAAACGAGAACAATAATAATGCAAGACAATCGTAAAACCAGAAAGACATATCGAAACAAGACAGTAAATAATCAACGAAACGAAGACAGGAATGAACAACACTACAAAAACAAGTAAAAAGTCACTTATATATAAATTAAAAAATAATATGGTATGAAATCAGTTTTACAAGTAAACGGTACACATGAGACAAGGGACGTTTCGGGTTTTACCCTTCGTCAGCCACAGTTACGAACAGGTGACAAGGACAAGAACTACATATAGGTACTACAAAGGTCTATGCTGATGAGGAAAACGTCAAATGAGCGATACAAGCAGATGAAACCATGGTGATGAGCGAAACGATAACAGTAATAATGCAAGAAAATCGTGAAACCAGAAAGACATGTCGAAACAAGAAAGTAAATAATCAACGAAACGAAGACAGAAATGAACAACAATATTAAAATGCGTAAAAAATCACTTAGCTGGATCGAATAAAGGAACATTTAAAATGGCTGAAAAAATAAGGCGTCATGCGGAAGTGACGTAGGAGCTAGAGACGGCTAAGAACAGATAATTGAGGAAACGAAACGAACCAAAGCAAAAACAAGGATAGATAGGAATATAACGACAGAAGCTACCAGAATTATGCAAAGTCAAAAAAGTCACTCAGCTGGATCCAAGAATGAAACACTTAAGATGGCTGTGAAAACAAGCGTCATGCGGAAGTGACGTGTGAGCGAGCAAGTGACGGCTAAAAAGATACAAAAGGATACGAAAAGAACCAAAGCAAAAACAGACGTTTGGCAGACAGGTTTCGTGAGCATTTAAATGCTATTTATCATGGCAAACCTTTAACGGTGGCCCTTCATTTCAATAGGCCTGACCATTCAGGTAATTCCGATATTCATGACACTGCCCGCTTTTCATGTGTCGGTGATGACCGAACTCGCTTTTCGTTGGAGAATCGTCTCATTTTTCAAATGGGCGTTTTATCTCTCGAGGGCCTTAATGTCCAGCATCATTTTGCATTCATTCTGGTGGCTTCTCTCTCTGTTTCATACTTCTTTATTTCTTCTGTTGTTGTTTTTCTGATCTATCTCTGTTTTTGCTTTGATTCGTTTCCCAGGAAAACTCTACCTTTATTAACACGGAAAACTAACTCCCTTGCTGAAAACCTGTGTCACAGCCATCCTGCTATTTCCTAGGAATCTGAACACGAAGTCAGAGAGCTAGCTTATTGTAAGGTAACACCCCAAAAAACGTGGAAGAGGCATCTTAAACAAGCTGCCTTAACTATTTCCCTGAGACAGAGTCTATGATCCAAAAAGACAATTTGGGGTGAGTTGTACATTTATAGTTCTAAATTTTACATAATTAACACGTGACATAATATGTATATATTGACATGTGAATATTAATATGGTCATACGAGGCTGGCAACCTCAGCATATTGAAAGATGATTTCATGAACCACCACTGCAAGGGTTGGTGACTGCTTTATGCGATTTTCTTACAGAGAATCAAAAGCAGAAGTAGTCACAAGTTCCATATGGAGCAGGGAGTGAATGATGAGAGAAATGATGTACATACTTATTATATTGTTAACCTTTTCAACCAATGTAGAGATAAATGTAAACTTATTCAATCCAAATGTAATTAAAATTTTCCGCTCCCTTGGAGTAAGATTAATTCTCAGAGAGGTGTAAAGGTCAGAGGTAGATGTGATGGAAAAGAGCAGGGCACATGGGTGTGTGTCAGGAAAACTCAATACTCAATATTTGTTCCCTTCTTTTGTGACAGTAGTCGGTGGTACCAACTGAGTGTACTATCTCTGGAACAAGTGAGAGTATAAGTGGCCTGAAGTCGACGCTAGACACCATCATCAGACGGGTTTTAGAGACGCTGGACCAGCTTTGTGATTACTCCCTGATACTTGTTGGAACGTGTCACAACTTTCAGACTTGACAAGTCACTATTTAACCAGTCACCTATCTGCAAAGAACCAAACATCAGCTGGAGCAGAAACAATCAAACTTATTGGCAGCTAAGTACAAACATAAAAGCTGCCAAGTGAACTGTCAGACTATTTCCTCCAAAATCATAACATCACCCTGTGATGATTACCTTTATTTTTAAAGAATTATTCATTTTTTTGAACTGTTAAACATAATTGATTATTAAGTTTATTATTTGTGTATATACAAATTTCAAGTTGATTTATCATTGTGTTCACCCGTATGTCTCAGTCATTTTAGATACACATAAAAAAGAGCTACTAAATTGAGATTTCGCTGAATTAAATCAGCTGTCGGTATGAACGAGCTAATTTTAAGATAATCCTTCACAAAGGGCGGCGGGTCAGATAAAAAGTTAACGTGCTCAGACTCATTCAGCATTGTTCTTGACTTCTGAAAAATCTTATGGGTCTCCCTCGAGGTAGAAGCATCATTATCATTCTATCTACAGCTCTACCAAGAGTAATCATGTGCGAAGGTAGACACCTGTGAAGACCCACATTAGTTACTCTTGAGTTTTGGCCACTATTGGACCACTACTGGAGAGCCAAAGGGAGTCAACTCATGATATTGTCATCAGTTCCACATTAGTGATCTTGTCATACCATTTCAATCCTTCTATTCTACGCAAGAACCCATTTCTGACGGTCTGTAACTTTATAGTTCTTGTTTTTGCTGTTCTCTTTGTTTCATAGCCATACAATAGGACTGACTTGACATTTGAGTTGAAGACGGTTGGAACAAGATATAAGGAAAAGGATCTCGCGTCGAATTGGGCACACTACAAAATTTAGTCGATAGCATGACAAGGCGGTCTGTCTTCGTGAATCCCTAGGACAAGAGAAATGGAGATTTCCTGACACACACCCATGTGCCCCCCTCTTTTCCATCACATCTACCTCAGAACTTTACACCTCTCTTAGAACCAATCTTACTTCAAAGGAAAAAAAAAATCATAATGAGCTTATAGATCTGAATGAGTGCAGGATGTTAAATCTCAGTATCAAATTTCAAAGTCAAAACATCAGCAAGTAACATTTTTGTAACGGTTTTCTTTTCGAAATACTATATAAGCTGGGTTGTGTTAGGAGAATAGTTAAGTTTTATTACTAGCAAAAATTGATTAAACAAGAAATCCTGCCCAAAACAATTTAAAATACAAATGAATCCTATTGTACAGCTCTGAAACATAGAGAACAAAAAAAAATAACAACCAAAAAGCTACAGACCTTCATCAATGGATGCTTGCGTGGAAGAGATGATTGAAGTGGTATGACAAGATCACTGGAACTAATGTGGAACTAATGTGGAACTAATGTGGAACTAATGACAAGAATTAGACAAGAGCCAGTGGAACAAGAAATGAGAAGAAGACGCTGGAGATGGATATACCACACATTAAAAAAACCTGTTAATAGCCTTACAAGACAGTCACTGTTCTGGAATCCCCAGGGTAAGAGACACAGAGGAAGACCAAAGAACACATGGAGAAGAGAACACATGGAGAAGAGAACTGGAGACAGACATGAAGGGCAAGAAGGCATGGATAGACCTAGAGCT
Organism: Oreohelix idahoensis; assembly: GCA_024509875.1. Classification (NCBI taxonomy): domain Eukaryota; kingdom Metazoa; phylum Mollusca; class Gastropoda; order Stylommatophora; family Oreohelicidae; genus Oreohelix; species Oreohelix idahoensis. The sequence continues at coordinate 166,603 of JAMPIV010003478.1, read as the reverse complement.
GATGGCACGTGACAGGAAGTCATGGCATAAGTTTGTGGAAGGCCTTTGCTCCTTTGAAGGTTAAAAGGTGGAAGAAGAAGAAAAGGCTTGTGAAATTTGAGTAAGAATACAATTTGTTTGCTTTTTGTATTTTGTCTTTAAAGCATCTTACAATGTGTCTTAGGATTTGATGCGTTTTTATACGTGGCAATTCCTTACAAATTCTTATTCTCTTATCTTTAATCATCGGCTTAAGACACTTTCTGACAATTAGAGGAGTAATTGCATGTTCTGATTGTACATGTCCCTCAGCGACCTGCACTATTGACATTCTTTTATTGCTCTTTCTTTCATTCAGGCTAAATTCCATGCGCATTGTCATGCTTCCTCCTAAATGTCACCTTCCTACATCTCACGCTTCTACATTTCAGCCTCCTACATGTCACCTTCTTACATGTCACTCTCCTACATGTCAGCTTCCTACATGTCACCCTTCTACATGTCAGCCTCCTACATGTCAGCCTCCTACATGTCAGCCTCCTACATGTCACCCTTCTACATGTCACCAAACCCCAGCATGTCATTTACAAGATTTCACCACATTTTCAGAACAATATACTAATTCACTGTAGTGTTCTTTTTATATCATTAATATATTGACCACACTGTTACTAAAAAAAAAAAATTTCGTACATACATTTTATTAATTAATTCCGTGTAATATACTGAATAATGAAATCCGCCTCCTGTGCTCTGGACTCGTTTATCGCAAACTGATAATGTCATTAGCGGATCGATTACATTTGACTTAAATTTAAAAACAACAAAAAAATAACACTAAAAAGAAGAAAATAAAAAAATAAAAATATTTTAAACACAGGCTTTTAATGCACTAAAAAGCCACAAATAATTTTTCAAGGAGTTTATAGCTTGCAGTAAAAAAATGTAACATCAAATTGACAAAAAGCCTGGGGCGCTGATTCTACATGAAATTAACTTCTGCTTTATACTTCATTACACACTTATGGATAAAATATATGATAAGCGCTTAAGCGCCCCACGCTTTTTGTCAATTTGATGTTACATTTTTTTACTGCAAGCTATACAATCCTTGAAAAATTATTTGTGGCTTTTTAGTGCCCTAAAAGCTTGTGTTTAAAATATTTTTTTAAATATTTTTATTTATTATATCTTCGTTGCATGAGCTCCACTACTTTAACAAAATCTAGGGGCTGTAAAGAACACTTGTTTGTTTTTATTTATTATTATTATTATTATGTTAATAACAAACATTTTCTAAAATCCATTCGGTTTTTTTTCTAGTTTTACCTTTTAGAAGATTGGTGATGGGCCCCAAAGTATCTTAATAGCCTAGGGCAGGGGTCGGCAAACTTTTAGTAGTGTCGTGCCGAAGTAATGTTGCAAAGTCACTCAGCGTGCCAACCTAAGTCCACCACATTTTTATAAACAACAATTATTGAAACAATTTAAAAATGATCTTGTATTAACATGTTTCCGATACATTAAATAAATATTCTATTCTTTGTAGATTATTCAATATTTTAATATAAATGGGAACAAATATCAATACAAATATTATGTTTTGCAAAATTTAAGTTCTGAACACATTAGTTTGAAACTTTATAATAAAATTGCCATATGTATATTTTGTTAAGACAGAAAGTCCAACAGTTTGAAGACCAAAACAGTTAAATAAACTAAACATAAAACACGTTATTAAAATTTTAATATGAGAAATCATTGATTATTATTGATCTGAGTCATTAATCAATTAATGGGACCCGTGTCCTTGCTTCTCCTTGGTTAATTGTTCAATATCAGGTGTGTATTTTGTCAATTTCAGCTTCACACAGGCTTCTAAATGCATAGGTATTTAGGCGACTTCTCTGTGGACTTAAAACAGCTTTCATGTGTGAGAAAATTTGTTCACATGTATAAGTTGACCCAAAAGCCGAAAGTAGAGCAAATGCAACTTTCTTCAAACAGGTGAACGCTTCAGGCAGGGATGTCCAGCAGTTGAGGATGGCAGCTGACTTTTCCAAGCAGCTTCCTTCCAGAGTTTTTCGCAATTCTACCAATGTTATCGTCCATAACTCTGATGCCTTGAATTCGAAGTGTTGCATTTCAGAATTGTCAACATCCATCCACTCAAAAAGAGATAGGTCAAATGGGATGTTAGTATGATCAATTAAGTCGGGATTGATGAGATAAGAAAACATGGGCCCGTGAATTTTAAGTCTTGACCTCGTTTAGCAAACTCTCCTTTGATCGCTTCAACGTACTTCTGAAGCTCATCTCTGTTGACAGTAAATTGATTTGAATGAGCCTTTACGTTTGGAAAGTACTTGTATGTGTTAGTGGTAATATCTCTGCAAAATATGTCTAATTTTGACGCAAATCCTTTCCAGTGCTCAAAAAGATCAAGTACTGTTTGACCCTGCCCTTATAAACGCAAGTTTAATTCATTCAGATTTGTAGTTATGTCAGCCAGAAACATCAGCTTGCACAGCCAGTCCTCGTCATTCAGTTCCGGGAAATGTTGTTCTTTTTCATCAAGAAACCCCTTGATTGCTTCTAGACATGATACAAATCTGTTCAAAACATTACCTCGACTAAGCCAACGAACATTGCTGTACAGCGGGAGGTCCGCACATGCGCTCTCCATTTCTTGTAGAAGAGACTTGAATTGCCTGTGGGTCAATGAAGAGCGAGAAACTATGAAGTTAACTATCTTGACAACAGTTTCCATTACAGAGTTCAAAGATAGTGACGAAATCTTCGCACACATACTCTCCTGGTGTATATTGCAATGGAAGCTCAATACTTGACGTCCAATACGATCCTCAAGAAGTTTAACAAATCCTTTGTTCTTTCCAACAAATGCAGGGGCGGCATCAGTAGTAACACAGAATATTTTATTCATGTTAATGTTCTGATTTTCGAAATAGCTTACAAATGCAGTTATAATGTTCTCTCCCTTGGCTGTACCATCAAAAGGTATCAAGCAGCACAGTTCTTCATAAATATGGTCGTTCTCACAATATCGCGCAACTATAGTCATTCACATCGACACTTTCGTCAAGAGCGACACTAAATACAACAGCTTGTTGTAACCCTGTTGTTTGTTTTATCGTTACATTTTCAGCCATATCAGTTATGCGCCTCTTGATTGATCTCGCAGAAGCCGGTATTTCTCGAATCCGAGACATTATTGTTTCTTTAGTTGGTAAATCACTGAACAAAATTTCAGCACTGCGCAAAAAAGTTTCCTTGATGTATTCTCCATCTGTGAAAGGTTTGCCCTTCGAAGCCACACACTGTGCAATTTTGTAATTACATTCGGTAGCTTTACTTTTGGTTCCAATTACTTGACTAAAAATACTACTTTGTTTTTTTTTTTTTTTTGTAGCCAGAAACAGCCATTTTTATGGATTCTCTTTTCTCCTCAGTTTTTAAACATGGACTGATATTTGATTTGATAGTGTCTTTGTACACTTGACGTATGGCACACGACACTTTCATAACATAAAGCACAAACAGCACGATCCTTTTGTTGTATGAATCCATATTCGTTTGTCCAAAAGTCTTGAAACGAGCGTACATCAAGTTTTTTTGTCTTTTTTGAGTCATTTTAACGGCACCGTATTACTTAATAACAACACCAACTTTTGTGCTGCGGTCAACGGACTGTACGGGCATGAGTATGCGACAGCCGAGAGAACTGTAGAGGTGGTGGTAGTCGGGAGAGAGGGGAAGGATAGGACGGAAATATAACTTCGTCGAGGTCAGTCATTGTTGCTCCAAACTCACACTGGGAGTCAAAAACTGCGAGCGACAACGAAATAAATACGCTCGTCCAGGCGCTAGCCAGACACTATTGCGTAATTATGATATTACGTCTCCGCTTGCCCGTCAAAATTCGCTTGGGATTCTTTTCAAGAATCTCATCCTGCAAACTACGGTAGCAGGTAGACGCCTGACAAGCGGGTGCCGCAAAGTATAACCACTCCCCTTGAAATTCGTTGAAGAATGTTTGTTCTCGGAAACGGTCCGTAAAAACGAAGACTTACTTGCAGTATAGTATGATCAGGAATATAAGTTTATAAACTAATAAAACGGTATTGAATCAGTTTTACAAATAACAGTTCACATGAGACAAGGGACGTTTCGGGTTTTACCCTTCGTCAGCCACAAACAGGTGACAAAGACAAAAATTACATATAGGTACTACAAAACTATACGATGATGAGAAATATACAACAAATGGGTGATACAAGCAGATGGAAAAAGTAAACAACAACAGTGATGAGAGAAAAAAAGAACAATAACAATACAAGAAAACCGTAAAATCTAAAAGAAATACTGAAACAAGAAAGTAAATCATCCAACGAAACGAAAAAAAGAAGAATAAACAAAACTGTGGAACTAGTTAAAGTTAGCTTAGCTCGATGCAAAGAATCAAGTGTTTTACTGCAGCCCCTTAATTTATTTACTTATACTATAGTATGATCAGGCCTTTAGTTTGCATCAGATAGCACATTCTTTTCTCCGATGTCTAAAAACTTTCGTTTTGAAGGTTGTAAAAACAGGTATAGCTTTAAAAGAATTATATGCTTCTATTTAATTAAAAATTCAAAATTTAAAAAATGAGATCATATACTGTACAGTATTTTGATTCACTCAGCGTGCCATTGAAAATCATTCCACGTGCCACGCTTGGCACGCGTGCCGTAGTTTGCCGACCCCTGGCCTAGGGCGTCCGGAGTTCTTAATTTGGCCCTGGCTCTGATGATCACTTCCCGCAATTACTATCTTGTCAGCGTTCCAGTAATATTACACTATTTTCTCTGTCCTTATGTTATGCTATTTCATATTATTCTTCTGTATCTGTGATTTGTCTCAGTTGCTGTTGTGACCAGGTTTGTCAATGGTAATTATGTGGTCTGTTCTTTCTACTTCCGTTATCTCTTCAAGAAACTTTCTGACAATTTGAGGAGCAATCAAGAGTGACATGTAGGAGGATGACATGTAGGAGGTTGACATGTATGAGGGTGGCATGTAGGAGGGTGACATGTAGGAGGGTAACATTAGGAGGGTGACATGTATGAGGGTGACATGTAGGAGGGTGGCATGTAGGAGGGTGACATGTAGGAGGGTGACAAGTAGGAGGGTGACATTAGGAGGGTGACATGTATGAGGGTGGCATGTAGGAGGGTGACATGTAGGAGGGTGACATGTAGGAGGGTGACATGTAGGAGGGTGACATGTAGGAGGGTGTTGTTACCGAGGGTCTTTTAGTAGACGCATAAAGATCAAGATTACTGCACTCTAATGAATGTCTTACGATATGCGACTAACATGAGGTTGCGTATTGGGTTGGCACCTTCAAGACGTAAACCAGTTGTGACATAAACTACAGCTGAAATAGCCGGATGGCTGTGACACGGGTTGTCAGCAAGGGGAGTTAGTGACAGCGCCATGTGTACAAGGAGATAACCGGAACTGAATTAATGAATCTCTTGAAAAATATTCTTGCAAGCTTGTTTCTTTAATTTAAGTGCCTCTAATATGTGTCTTTTTTGTTCTGCTATGATACTTTAGAGCTACCAATACTAGATCTAACGACATAATAGCATTTCATACCAAATAAATCCATTCATTTGGTTCAGAGAGTTTGTTGCAGAATGTTCAGATGAAGTTAAAAAATAAATGAATAAATATTTCCAACAAATATGTTATAAAATGGAGGCATGGCTTTTGACATTCAAACGATGACAATAAAGATAATAAAGCAGCAGATATAAGCATCGCAATGGTGCAAGAGAGATGATGATTGCAACTAAGATAAATATAAGCAAAAACGGATAATATGAAATGTTGGTAACTTAGGTTACATCTACATACGCATAAAAATAATTAACACTGAGTGAACATCCGAAATTCGGAACCGGTTTTCAAATTAATCGGCACAACAGCCCCGAACAGCAAAAGTCTTCAATCTAGACTAGGACGGATTTAAAAAAATTATGAAATCTAGACTAAGAAGGATTAAACAAAATTATGAAATCTAGACTAAGACGGACTAAACAAAATTATGAAATCTAGACTAAGAGGGCCAGTCAATGTCTGGAATCCAGACTGCTACGGACAGAAAAAGTCTCAAATCTAAAGTAGGACGGAAATCTAGACCATTACGGATAGATACATTTTCAAATCTAGACTATCACGAACAGAGAAAGTCCGGAATAAAGTGATTTACAAAAATAATGAAGTTTAAAATAAATCTGTGAACAAGAACTATTTAATGCACAATCGGAATGTTTGAAATGCAGTGTTCTTCATGCATTGTGACATGGAGGTGAATATTGGAATACCATGAATAGTTCTGAAGTAAAAATCTGTCATCAAGCCAAATGGTCAAGCTAGCCGTCTGCAAAAAACATATTAGGTAGTCAGGTCAGGAATCGTTCTACATTTCAAATCATTGTTTTAAAATCATGAATTAAATTTCATTTCATCAAAGATACGGCTATGCTGGAAAAGCCTTTAATGAAAGAACAAGTAAGTTAGTGCAAATAAATGTCAAATTGTTGTGTAAGTATACAATGCAATTCACTGCGTAGGGTTAAACGTTCTATGATGACGGATATATACGTCAAAACGCAAGACATAGGTGCATTAATTTAAACACAAACAAATCAAAGGTAAAACAACTTTAAAATTGTCAGAGAAATAACTTTTAATCTACATCAATATTTTGAAATCAACATTAAAGGCAGTGCTATTAAAGTGACCACTAACTATGTTAAAAATAAAGTCAAAAATATGTTTGTGTTAAATTATTCTTTGAATAAAGAATTACAAGTGAAACAAAGGATGAAATTAAGAATTCTCTTATCAACTGAAGAGCTCAAAGAAAGATAGAAAGAATTATAAACACAAGCTGAGACAGGTAGAGCACAACCACAGTAATTTAACTTCTGTCACATGCACAACTAAAAGAGGTAATCTGTCACATATCACTAGAAACACAGGTCAAAAAATTATCCAGGACACTAGGAAATTTATCCTCTGCCTAAAAGAACAACTAAAAATTTAACCTCTGTCAAATATCGCTACAAAAACAACTAAGAAATTTAAACTGTCACATATCACTACAAGCAAAGGGGAAAAAATCATCCAGTGCCACATCTCACTACAATAACAGCTAAGAAAAGTTAAATTTTGTCACATATCACTACAATCACAAAAATATGCATCTATTACATATCGCTACAATCATAACAAAGTTAACATCTATCACATATCACTGCAAAAAATAGCTTAAATAAAAGTTAAATTTTGTCACATATCTCTGCAATCACAACAAAGTTAACCTCTATCACATATCACTACAATCACAACAAACAAAGTTAACTTTTATCATGTATCACTACAATCACAACAAACAAAGTTAACTTTTATCATGTATCACTACAATTACAACAAACAAAGTTAACCTCTATCACATGTCACTGCAATCACAACAAACAAAGTTAACCTCTGTATCATTTCACTACAATCACAACAAACAAAGTTAACCTCTATCACATATCACTGCAATCACAACAAACAAAGTTAACCTCTTTCACATATCACTGGAATCACAAAAAACAAAGTTAACCTCTATCACATATCACTACAATCACAACAAAGTTAACCTCTATCACATATCACTGCAGTCACAACTAACAAAGTTAACATTTATCACATATCACTACAATCACAACAAAGTTAACCTCTATCACATATCACTGCCGTCACAACAAAGTTTTATCATATATCACTACAATTCCAACAAACATGTTAACCTCTATCACATTTCACTGAAATCACAACAAAGTTAACCTATATCACATATCACAGCAATCACAACAAAGAATGTTAGCCTCTATCCCATATCACTGCAATCTCAACAAACAAAGTTAACCTCTATCACATATCACAATCTTCACAACAAAGTTAACCTCTATCACACATCACTGCAATCACAACAAACAAAATTAACCTCAATCACATATCACTGCAATCACAACAAGCAATGTTAACCTCAATCACATATCCCTACAATCACAAAACACAAAGTTAACCTCTATCACATATCACTGCAATCACAATAAGCAATGTTAACCTCTATCACATACCCCAACATCATCACTTAAATCAAATCGAATGTTAAAGAAACGCAGAGACAGATCAAATAACCAATGGTGACAACACATGGGGAAAGAAATAAAGAAAATGACATAATTAGCCGAGAAAAAGAGATACAAGCTCGATGAAGATTATACGCAAGTACTATATAATCAAAGAACCAAGGTAGGAAGGAAATAAACTCACATGTTTGTAATAAGACAGCAAATTCGTACAATACACTACACAACATGCTAATACATCAGGGCACCAAGTGACCACTCACAGAGGGACATCAGTGTTACCTCCCCATTTAATATCAAATCTCGAACTCTCATTTATCATTCTTATCTTTCAAATAAATCAACAAAAACATCATTTAACCACAGCAATACATAATGATCAAAAAATGTTCAGACGTTCTTTCATTTTCCATTCATTTTTTATCTTGCCTAGTTTCCATTCACTTCTTTTCTTGCCCAGGACCAAAGATTTTCCGTGTATCGCTGGCATCCCGCCTGGACGTTGTGGTGCTAGTCTCCCTTTTGCGGTGTTAAGTGCTCATCTTTGATGTAGTCGTAGTGGTCCGTCTCAATGCCTTCATACAGAGCAATATCTTCACTGACAGAGTCTTTTCTATCAAGAGAAATTTCTATGGCCGAGATACTCTTTTTGGGAACACCTTCGTCAGCTGTGAGATGATTGTACCTATTAGTGAAATACCAATCTGAAGCCAAAAGCTAAACACATATACCATTTCAAATAAATGATAGACGTATGAGTCCCATAGCAGATACTACCGTAGGAGGTAAAGTGTTAGACACCCAACTATGCTAGGTCAAGCTTCATAGGATGATGAGTTTCCTTTGTCACTGCCTTTGCCTGCCCCAACTCAAGAGCAGAGTCGAATCCATTTAAAGCTGTATAGACTGGAGCGTGAAGTCAAACCTGGTAAATTTGGTGCGAAAAGCTAGCGTTCTAACCTCTCTGCCAGTCCAACGCTCACCAATACGACATGTAACTGAACTATTTGGTAGAGTAGCTCGACTGCGTGGTCTTTACCAATCTGTTTGTGAGAGAAACTTTATGGCGACGAGAGAATCCTTAGACAGACCTAGAGAATCCTTAGACAGACCGCCAACTTTAAGAGAGAAATAGATGTGGTTATTTATACTTTCATAAATGAACGCAATCTTTGAATAAAAGTATTGAAGTGGGATGACAAGATCACTAATGTGGAACTGATGGCAAGATCACTAATGTGGAACTGATGGTAAGATCACTAATGTGGAACTGATGGCAAGATCACTATTGTGGAACTGATGGCAAGATCACTATTGTGGAACTGATGGCAAGATCACTAATGTGGAACTGATGGCAAGATCACTATTGTGGAACTATTGGCAAGATCACTAATGTGGAACTGATGGCAAGATCACTAATGTGGAACTGATGGCAAGATCACTAATATGGAACTGATGACAAGATCACTAATGTGGAACTGATGTCAAGATCACTAATGTGGAACTGATGACAAGATCACCAATGTGGAAGTGATGACAAGATCACTAATGTGGAACTGATGACAAGATCTAGGCAAGCGTCAGTGGAATAAGAAATGAGAAGATGAAGCTGGAGATGAATAGGGCACATACTCAGGAAACATAATGATAGCGTTACCATGCTGTCCCTGTTCTGGAATTGCCAAGGGTAAGAACAAGTAGAGAAAGACCAAAGAACACATGGAGAAGAGAACTACAGACAGCCATGAAGGTGACGAAGAAGACAGGTAAAGACCTTGAGCTGATGGCACCAGACAGGAAGATTTGACATACGTTTGTTGATGACATGTGACAGGAAGATTTGACATAAGTTTGTTGATGACATGTGACAGGAAGATTTGACATAAGTTTGTTGATGACATGTGACAGGAAGATTTGACATGTTTGTTGATGACATGTGCCAGGAAGATTTGGCATAAGTTTGTTGATGACATGTGACAGGAAGATTTGACATAAGTTTGTTGATGACATGTGACAGGAAGATTTGACCTAAGTTTGTTGATGACATGTGACAGGAAAATTTGACATAAGTTTGTTGATGACATGCGACAGGAAGATTTGACATATGTTTGTTGCTGACATTTGACAGGAAGATTTGACATAAGTCTGTTGATGACATGTGACAGGAAGATTTGACATAAGTTTGTTGATGACATGTGACAGGAAGATTTGACATAAGTTTGTTGATGACATGTGACAGGAAGATTTGACATAAGTTTGTTGATGACATGTGACAGGAAGATTTGACATAAGTTTGTTGATGACATGTGACAGGAAGATTTAGCATAAGTTTGTTGAAGGCTTATGATCCATCGGAAGTTGAAAGTTGCAGAAGACGAAGTTGTTATCTAATAGCTAGCGACTAAGAACAAGGAAAAGAACAATTTGATAACGAGAACTCACGGAAGACAATTTGGGGCCAACACGATATCAGTGATAGGTAATGGAAATATCAATTAAATATCAATATTTAATAATATAACTTTCCATGACTTTCCACAACAAGGAACGCTCAATATGATCTAAATGACTCGCTTTAGGTAACTTGTTTATATTTACTGAAATTTTTTTTAGCTTAACGTTATTTACAACACACCGTAGCCGCAATTAGTTTGTCAGACCGAAATCAAACATTTGTAAATTAATAAAAGAAGAATAAATTAATCAATAAATGTTATAACATTAAGAAACGTCTTTTGGAGACCAAATATGTAGAAGAACATAGATGTGCATATTCAAGTATTGGAAAGATAAAATCGAACACAGATAATCAAGTAATTCTATTTCTTGCTTCACAAAAGAACATTTGTTGTATATGTCCTTGCGTACCGTTTCAGCTCAGGCTAATCCGTTCTTTATTTGTGTTTGTTTATCGCACTTTCATTCAGTGAGCGCAGATTTTTATTTTCTCTTTTCCCAACTTTGTCCAGATTTTTGTGTTGCACTTTGTGTTGCCATACTAAGTCCAGGTTTATGTGTTGTACTTTCCATTAGTGAGTCCAGGTTTATGTGTTACACTTTCCATAAGTGAGACCAAGTGTTTGTGTTACACTTTCAACTAGTATGTCTAGGTATTTGCGTTACACTTTCCACCAGTATGTCCAGGTATTTGTGTTAAACTTTCCCTCAGTATGTCTAGCTGTTTGTGTAACACTTTCAACCAGTATGTCCAGGTATTTGTGTTACACTTTCAACCAGTATGTCCAGGTGTTTGTGTTACACTTTCCCCCAGTATGTCCAGGAGTTTGTGTTATATTTTCCAATAGAATGTCCAGGTGTTTGTGTTACACTTTCCCCCCAGTATGTCCAGATTTTAGTGTTATACTTTCCCTCCAGTATGTCCAGATGTTTGTGTTACACTTTCTCCCAGTATGGCCAGGTATTTGTGTTACACTTTCCCACAGTATGTCCAGTGTTTGCTTCAAAGAAGGTTTTTAAAAATTGTACCACAAGACCATTTCATTTCTATAATCACAAATTGAACTTCTAAAAAAAAAAAAAAAAAAAAGCAGAAAAAAAAAATGTAAACAATCCCTGAACAACAAACCTTCGCTATACACGGGCTCGTAATCAGATCTCAGACCAGGAGCGTTGTCATAATCCGGAGAACTGTGTACACTGGTTCGCAGTCTCCCTATCTTTCGATGTTTACGATGAACAAGGCAAATTAGAACAATGGTGACGAGGACAAAGACAGCAGAACCCACTGAAATACCTATAATGATCTCCATGCTCAGTCTGGAACGTTCTGTGGGTTGTTGTTCTGGAAAATGTTTGAAAATAAACGAAGCACAATATTCAGCGTAATTTCACAAACAAAGCAACATTGTTTGCAACAGGTGTAAAATATATTTTAGAATTAATGTAGCGGATACGACAGGCTACGTCTTTAAGGAGTAATTAAAAAAAAAAACACAACAATTACTGTTTCGAAACAAACTTATATTTTTTTTAAACTGCCCTCTTCAGCGATCTGGCACACTTTGGTTACAGCGAGAAAGTTTTGAGTGGTTTAAAACATCTGACCTAAATTAAAGTGGATGCTGTCTTGTGTACTTTGCCTCACAAATAACACAACAAGTGCCATCTTTGGCGCTTTGACACATTTGCCGGTTGTACAGTAGATGCCCTCTTGGGCGCTCCTATACACTTACTTAGATTAAAATGAATGATCTCTTAAGCGCTTTGACACCTCTTACCTGGATTACCGTGCTTGAGCTCTTAAGCGCTGCTAAAAACGTTATTAGATAACAACGGATTCTCTCTTGGGCGCTCCTACACACTTACTTAGATCACAATGGATGCCTTCTTGAGAGCTTCTACGCACTTGGTTAGATTAAAATGGATGCCCTCATTAGTGCTGCAACGCACTTGGTTAGATCACAATGGATGCCCTCTTGAGCGCTCCTACTCACTTGGTTTGATCATAATGGATGCCCTCTTGAGCTCTTCTACGCACTTGGTTAGATCACAATCTTAGATCACATCTTATCTGATGCCCTTAATCGCATTAGTCCCGTCACTCGTCAGGTTGCACTTACTGCTAAACCTACTACTACATCTGACAGACTCAAACTTGTCTTAACTTTTCACCCTCACTGTTTGGTGGTGAAAAAAAATTATGTTCCGTCATCTGCCTATTCTCCACTTCGATCCTGATACCAGAGAGTTGTTTCGTGATACCCCTTTGTTGGCATATCGTAAGGATAAGAATTTTAGGGATATTCTTGTGCGTAGTCGCTTGAGACAAACTAGTCCTTCTCACTTTGGTACTAAACCGTGCCAACGTCGCATATGTAAGACCTGTCCTTTTGTACTCCAAACGCAGTCAGTCTCCTTTCCGAACGGTAAATTTGCCATTGGGGAGTCTTTCACGTGCGAATCCAGAAACCTGATTTATGCTATCATCTGCAAGAGGTGTGGCATGACCTATTTTGGTGAAACTGGCAGACGTTTGGCAGACAGGTTTCAGGAGCACTTGAATGACATCCATCATGGCAAACATTTACCGGTAGCCCTTCACTTCAACAGGTAACTCTGACATTCATGTAACTACCCTCCGTTCATGTATCGGCGGCGACCGAACTCGCTTTTCATTGAAGAATCGTCTCATTTTTCAAATGGGCGTTTTAGCTCTTGCTGGGATGAATGTCCAGCATCATTTTGCATAATTCTGGTGGCTTCTGTCGTTATTTTCCTATCCATCATTGTTTTCGCTTTGGTTCGTTTCATTTCCTCTATTATCTGTTCTTAGCCGTCTCTAGCTCCTACGTCACTTCCGCATGACGCCTTATTTTTTCAGTCATTTTGAATGTTCCTTTCTTCGATCCAGCTAAGTGATTTTTTACGCATTTTAATATTGTTGTTCATTTCTGTCTTCGTTTCGTTGCTTATTTACTTTCTTGTTTCGACATGTCTTTCTGGTTTTACGATTTTTTTGCATTATTACTGTTATCGTTTCGCTCATCACTGTGGTTTCATCTGCTTTTATCGCTAATTTGACGTTTTCCTCATCATCATAGACCTTTGTAGTACCTATATGTAGTTCTTGTCCTTGTCACCTGTTCGTAACTGTGGCTGACGAAGGGTAATACCCGAAACGTCCCTTGTCTCATGTGTACCGTTTACTTGTAAAACTGATTTCATACCATATTATTTTTTAATTTATATATTAGATCACAATGGATGCCCTCTTGAGCTCTTCTACGCACTTGGTTAGATCACAATGGATGACCTCATGAGTGCTTCTGCGCACTTGGTTAGATCACAATTGATACCTTCTTGAGCGCTCCTACACATTTGGTTAGATCACAATGAATGCTCTCTTGAGCGCTTCTTCACACTTGGTTAGATCACAATTGATACCATCTTGAGCGCCGCTCTTCACTTGGTTAGATCACATTTGATACCATCTTGAGCGCTTCTACACACTTGGATAGATCACAGTGGATGCCCTCTTGAGCGCTTCTACACACTTGGTTAGATCACAATGGATGCCCTCTTGAGCGCTTCTAAGCACTTGGTTAGATCACAATGGATGCCCTCTTGGGCGCTTCCTCACACTTGGTTAGATCACATTTGATACCATCTTGAGCGCTTCTACACACTTGGTTACATCACAATGGATACCCTCTTGAGCGCTTCTACACCACTTACTTAGATTACAATGGATGTCCTCTTACACACTTACTTGGATCACAAAGGAAAACCTCTTGAGTGCTACTACACGCTTTAGATCACAATGGATACCCTCTTAAGCGCTCAGACACACTTACTTAGATCACAATGGATGACCTCCTAACCGCTCAGACACACTTACTTAGATCACAATGGATGACCTAGTAACCGCCCAGACACACTTACTTAGATAACATTGGATGCCCTCGTAACCACTCAGACACCCGTACAGACAGTGTCCATTGACGTGATGGCACGATGACATCTCAGGATTGTGATCATCCTTGATACAGAATTGACTGCATGTTGAATTGCAGTCCTTGCCATATGTCTGCGATACACATTCTGGGAGAAAAAAAGAAGCAGAAAACAGTTTTAGTTCATAGTTAAGTCCCTAATTCTGAAAGTTTCATGTAAAGAAACTGTGTACTTAAATTAGCACTTTCTTTTAGGGGCAGATACCGGAATGAAACTTCCTGGTTTCGTTTGGTTTTGTTTTTAAGGAATATCTTCATTGCACACGGACAACTCCATCAGTGCTCCAATCTCTTCCCTTAGATCACACAAGGAAAAATCTCAGCACAGTGCACGAACTCTGTAGCACCGGCGAGAATCCCGATGTGTGTATGTAGGAATCACACATTCTATGAGTATGTTTGTGGTGGGTAGGTTTCTAATTTTTTTTGTGTGTGGACAAGGCAGCGCCCTGATAGGCCTACTCTTTACGATTTCCAACTGCCGTGGGATTTTTAACGTGCGCTACTTGCACACGGGACCTCTTAATGTTTTTCGCCCTTATCAGAGAAGGCTAGGCATAAGATGTCACTACCAAGGAGACCAGTGGGAAGGGGTGGGGGAGTATGACATCATTAGCACCACTCGTTTTGGAAAAAAATTCCATAGATTATATTCCCTCAACTGGGTATCGAACCTGGTACGTCTTGAACTCCTGGGAGCAGTTATACCCTTGACAGACTTTTGACTGTGTAAAACGTATAAATACGAGAATGATAAAGTCCTTGCAAATCTCCACACTGGCAGAAAACATCTAAAACCAGTCGGGAACGTATACTAGGAATAATGTGCAGCAATGGAATTAGTTATTGGAGAATATTTTTAAAAAATGAAACGTGGTGTAAGATCAAAATGTAGGTTATTCTCTGCCCTTATCTCATTACACATATCGAAAACATTTTCAACTTATTTCATGATGTGAGAAGAATAATAATGTGAGGACATAACATCAAGAACTGTCCCGTGTAGATCCCGGGGGGTCTTTGAAGAGATAGAGAAAAAATAGGACTAGGACACACTCAGTCATGTCGGACAACGCGACTATTATGAGACTGTGCATGAGGGTCATCGTATAAAACATATTTTCTCAGGGACCACTGCTGCAAGGGCGTGTGGATGCTTGGGGCGGGCTTCTCACAATAACTTGAACTCAGTGTGCACCGTTTCAGTATTTTCTCAGGGACCACTGCTGCAAGGGCGTGTAGATGCTTGGTGCGGGCTACTCAAAATAACTTGAACTCAGTGTGCACCGTTTCAGTATTTTCTCGAACAGGTGATGGCATTATTTCTGCCCTTTCAGACACACAATGGGAACATATTACATTCTTCTAGCCAGTGGAGGGTAGAAGAGAAAGCAGGGTCCAGCAACAAGCAGAGAAATCCAGGAAGCTGGTAGACCACCCGATGTACCAGAGATTAAATGGTCTAGGAAGGGGAAGATATGAGTGAAGCAATTTGTAAAATTAACGAAAACAAAGCCATCTACACTGCACACAAACTAGGAACTACCCGCGAGTGTAACTGTGGCACAGATAAAATGACAGCTTAACATCTGCTTCAAAGGTGCCCAACATATGAAGAATAAAGAAAGCACTTTATGGAGATGCCAACAATCTCAGACTGACCATCGCTTTCTTTGAACTTATTCAAGTTGACGTTTAAAAGCGTACGAAGAAGAATAGGAAGACATTTCATACCACGTAAATTATCATGACAAAGATTCTGATAAGCGACACACAACATAATACATCAACACATGTTCCTTCAATATGTGAAACATAATAACATATGTAAAACAGAGCTCACCGTAATATTGACATGCACAACTTAAAACAAGGCCAATCTAATCAAGTCAAGTGAGATATACAGTCACAATAAAAAACCTCGTCATGATGTTTAAGGTATACAGCCTACAACAACACAAGGTCTTACTCACTTTCTGTGCACAAAGCTCCTATGTAACCATCCTTACACCCATTAGAACATTCTCCACTGATATGATGACACCCACCATCATCCCCACACGTATGGCTACATTTCCTTTTGCAGTCATCACCAAAACTCAGTTTTGGGCACGCTAAGAGAAAAACGTAATCATCATCATCAAAATACATAATTTCCGCCGTTAGTACTTGGTCAGTCGGTCGGTCAGTCTGTCACACTTTGCACACCGTCATTTGCGCACTTTTTTTTATTTTCGAAAGAGTGCATTAACTTTCAAGCACAGCTAAGGGGGTGCAACTGTGGTTGAAAGTTAGACAATAATTGTATTGTTTCCCCTTATATGTACTCTCACGAAAATAGAAAAAAAAGTGTGCAAATAAAGGTGTCCATGAACAGTTTTGATTATGGAAAGAAGCCAACAACCCGATTGATAAACAGTACATGAACTGGAGTTCGTCAAACTTCAAACGTTGTTCTCAGAGGCAGTAAGTCGACCAAGGCGTCTCAGAGGCGGTAAGTCGACCAGGGCAAGAGTTTAAAAGATGCGCGAACAATTACGAGACATGTTGTC
Organism: Oreohelix idahoensis; assembly: GCA_024509875.1. NCBI lineage: Eukaryota > Metazoa > Mollusca > Gastropoda > Stylommatophora > Oreohelicidae > Oreohelix > Oreohelix idahoensis. The sequence continues at coordinate 149,383 of JAMPIV010003478.1, read as the reverse complement.
ATAAAAGAAATGTTTGTTATTTAGTCAGTTTACGGTCCATTAGACGATTATCGCTCCTCTATATGTCATTTAGGTTGCGTTACTCCATGTCTTCATATTTAATACATCTACATAATTTTCACAACAAATATCTAAAGACGGTCGTCTGCAATGAAATGACCACAGTAGTGATAGTACCGTCTGTAATACGTGTAACAGAAACAACACACCATAATTAAAAACCTGCCAATTTTGGCGGGTTGTTGCTAGTATAATATAATTATCTTTTCTAGTGTATATATATATATATACGGGCAAAATAACAACATAAGCTAACCTAGAAGAAAGCACAGAAGACGAAGAAAACGCAGAAAGTGAAAAATGCAACCAACTGAATAAGTTACTTTTTACAGGCGACTAAAGTATAATGTATGAAGATAAGACCAACTTGTACAAACAAACAGATTCACTTAATTCAACAAGTGAAAAATGCAACATGAAGATCAACACATCAAAGACAGAAACTAAGATTAGCAAATCACCAGGCCCACTTAACATACATGTCGATGACATCAGGCTTAAGCAGGTCCCAGAGTTCAAATGTCTAGAAAGAAATTTTACTAAAAAAGGAAAACTTGACAGAGAAATTTAAATAAGATGTCAAAATGCCAGTGAAGTGACTTACCATTACGAAAAAAAGAAATAGAATGCCATTTAAAATCTATGTTTTAAAAGCATGTGAACTTCAACAGTTGTCTATCAGAATTGATAAAATTATTGTTATTCTTATTATGTTCATATTATGCATTTACTTACTTACTTAGTCGTTCCCCTTCTACCGTGAGGTGTAGAGGTTTGGAAGAGAGAGCGCCAGACCATCCTATCGGCTGTCTTCCTCCTGGCCTGGTTCCATTCTAGTCCTCGGACCTTCAAAGATTGTCTAATGTTGTCCTCCCATTTACTAATTTACTAATGTATTTATTTATTTTTCCGTAAATTTTCTTCTTCAACATTTCAGCATTTAAAAAAATAATAATCATGGAACTGTCAGTATAACACTTTTTTTAAAATTATATTGCGGAAGCAAAATTCCGTTGATGGAATTAACATAGAATTTTTCCCTGTGTATTTTTCTTCTTCTTCTTCTTCGTTCGTCCTGAAAAGGACGTTGGTTGCGTTGTGTCTGTTTACGCCGGAGCTGTGATATCTGCACCTTTCGGTCGACACATCCGACTTCAGCACGGCATTTTTTGGGACCGGGTTTGCCTTCCCTCTGCGATCCCTACTCTCTCAGCCAGACTGCAGTGATGCAGTCTGTTTCCAGGACTACCACATGGAGGTGGAGTAGGGTCTTGGTCAGCTCTGGTTCGCTGACCCTGATGCAAGCAGTCAAGCTATGGGTCGCTGACTGCATTCTCTATTGCTGCATCTTTGGGTCCCCCTGTGTATTTTCAGGCCCACTTGTTGTGACCTCTCATCCAGAATTTTCATTTTGTCTTCATCTGATTATGGTAATGGGACAGAAGAGCCAAGTTATCTGCAAAATCCAGATCATCAAGCTGTTTAGTCAGATTCAACTGGATTCAATTTCTGCTGTGTGATGTCGATGCTTTCATAACCCAATCTACTGCTAGTAGTAAGAAAAGAAATGGAAACAAGAGGCATCCCTGTCTCACTCCCGTTCTAATCCTAAACGGTTCTGTTAAGTTGTCCTTCATGAAGAACTCTGCATGTCATGCTTTCATAGGTCTTCTTTATTAAGTTAATGATCTTCATGGAACTCCATAATGCCTCATCAATTCCCAAAGTGATTCTCTGTCTACACTGTCAAATGCCTTTTCATAGTCCACCAATCCGATGTATAGCGGTGAATTTTATTCCAGACTTTGTTCAACTATTATTCTCAAAGTAGCTATCTGGTCTATACAGGATCTATTTTGTCGAAAACCTTGTTGTTCATCTCTCAGTTACTTGTCTATGGACTCTTTTAATCTCTCAGGGATGATTCTGTGTATCATTTATGAAAAATATGTGAAATCTTCTAATGGTTTCATCGATATCTCTAAATCTTCTAAACAACAACTGTACAGACATTTATTGTCACCATGAAACTTGTCACACAAACTATCAAGTTTTTCAACAAGTATATTCGTAATCTTCAAGGGCACAGACTCTTGACACAAGCGCTGCTTAAGAATGTTTATCACAGAACTAACACCGTTTAGAAGTTGATCAACTGAACCACATTTCCTTGAAATTCGTTTAATATTAACTTGTAAAAGTTTCCTTATACTTGCATAAGATAGACCTGATCTACGTCATGTTCAATCTCCGGAAAAGCCGGACACGGCTGTTTGCCAGCGATCTTTTAGTTATTTCCCCTTTTTCCCCCAACCGCGCTATTTATAGCCCACTTGACAGAGGTCACGTGGTCAGCTTCCTAATGGGAAAAACATGTGGCGATGTTTACTTTTGATAGGGCTTAATTAATGCTTTTAGGCTACTTTATTATTATAAATACCGGCTTTAATTTTGCGTAAAGCTAGACTAGAAATGTTAGAGTAAATTTTAGAACAAGAACAAACATTTTATCACAATTAGAACAGAAGATATAATAGTCTGAAATAGTGTAAAATTTACGTTTTTTTAAATTTTGTTATGGTTTGTTTATATACAATTTTCACTAAATCGGTCACAATCAACATGCATAACAAATTATAGAAATCAAAAGTAGAAAACCTGCAGAAAATGGATATCAAAGATTTGTTTTGGTTTCATGCGTCAAACATTAGTTATTGAAAGTTTAAATTGCAAGTCCACATTTATTACCTTAAAATAACACACCCAATGGTCCCCAAAACATGTTTGAATTGCTTTTATGCTACTTTATTATTATAAATACCGGCTTTAATTTTGCGTAAAGCTAGACTAGAAATGTTAGAGTAAATTTTAGAACAAGAACAAACATTTTATCACAATTAGAACAGAAGATATAATAGTCTGAAATAGTGTAAAATTTAGGTTTTTTTTTACATTTTGTTATGGTTTGTTTCTAATTCAATTTACACTAAAACGGTCACAATCAACATGCATAACAAATTACAGAAATCAAAAGTAGAAAACCTGCAGAAAATGGATATCAAAGTTTTGTTTTGGTTTCATGCGTCAAACATTAATTATTGAAAGTTTAAATTGCAAGTCCACATTTATTACCTTAAAATAACACACCCAATTGTCCCCAAAACATGTTTGAATTGCTTTTATGCTACTTTATTATTATAAATGCCGGCTTTAATTTTGCGTAAAGCTAGACTAGAAATGTTAGAGTAAATTTTAGAACAAGAACAAACACTTTATCACAATTAGAACAGAAGATATAATAGTCTGAAATAGTGTAAAATTTACGTTTTTTTTTTACATTTTGTTATGGTTTGTTTCTAATTCAATTTACACTAAAACGGTCACAATCAACATGCATAACAAATTACAGAAATCAAAAGTAGAAAACCTGCAGAAAATGGATATCAAAGTTTTGTTTTGGTTTCATGCGTCAAACATTAATTATTGAAAGTTTAAATTGCATGTCCACATTTATAACCTTAAAATAACACACCCAATTGTCCCCAAAACATGAGAGCTAACAATTATCTCAATCATACATCATGAGTTCTGATCCAGTCTGCGCAATGTTTTTCTAATATGTGCTGTTTATGAATTGTCTTACTGGGGAATAGCTTTCTGAACAAAGACATATAAGTCTCTATCGATGCTGTTATTGATTCTTTACTAATTGGTTTACTGTGTGATATTTTGTTGTGTACTTTCTCAAATGCTTCTTTCAGTGAGTTGAATTGTTCTTGGGCAATAAAAGCTATGTTAGTTATATCTTGTTTGTCTGTAATTTTCAGTGTTTGTGTAATGATTGCTCTTGTAAGATCTTTATAAACTTTTTGTGTGAGATATCTGTGGCAGTGATTCCCTATAAATGCTCTGCTATTATAAGCCTGTTGTATGATTTTGTGTTTGGCTAGTACCTTGTCCAAGTGTGAGCAAACTGGACCAGACCTAGTACATAGATCTTGAAACTGAAGTTTGGCCAGCGCATCTTGTGCATTTTCAAGTCTAACTTAAAAATTATCTGTCTCCTCCTTATCCTCACAAAGTTCAATACCTACCTGAAAAATTCAATTTTAGCTCCTAATTCTTCTGCCTATTTCCAGTTCCTACTAAATCTCTTCAAGTTCTTAAAAGTACTAATGTTTGCATGTATCTCTTGCGAATTCTCAAATATCTTTGCGTCTATTGTATCAGCTACCTGTTCTAGAAGTCTGTGGTGTTTCAAAACAATGCCTAATAAAATATGAAGGTAAGGAGGAGCTACATTTTCAATTTCAATCTCTAACATTGGTTTGTGTAAACAATTATGATAAAGTGCCACTTGCCTTTTATTCCCTTTCCCATATTTCATATATCTATTGTAATCTCTTATCAACATGGCCAAACTTCTTGGTTTGCAAGTTGTATGCAATCTGGATGTCTTTGATGAAAATGTTTGGTTTGTCTGGAGCTCAAGGAATATACCCATGTCTGTGGTGTCTCCAGCAAAACAAGGAAATAATCCCCGAATAAGAAAACAACAACTTGTTTACCATCCCACTCTAAATATTTTAGTGACTCTATCTGAGCTTTCATGCCATTCATAAATATTTCTAAATTATCATATGTATCTCTGACTCTAGCCATTGATAAAAGGATGGTATTAGATTTAGAATTTGGTTTCTCTAAATTTACTACCTGCATTGTAACTTTGAATGAAAGAAGATATACAAACAGTTACTTAGAATTCTTTGGCAGCCGTCGTGTGCACAGGATTGTCTACCAAAGAACACCAATGGAACAGTCCTTATCTCACAGACAATTAAAAAAAAAATTCATATTATAAATAGAAGATTAACAAGACTTGAAAGATAGATCAAATTATGTGGAAGTAATCTATCTATAGCTTTACATGTTTTCTGACGCTTATATACGTAGCTAAATATCATTATAAATGAATGAAAATGCAAAAACAGATAGTGTTTACAAAAAGTTATTTTTTTACTACCTTATTTAAGATTTGTGAGTATCAGGAATGCGTTTACAAGGATTTAAATGCTATAAAATCTGGTGACAATATGCTTGTTCTTGTAATGCCACACTCACAAAACTGACTACCACACATTCTCAAGATATGAAACCAAAAAAAAAAGTATGTGGAAATAATCTTTAGCTTCCCTTCGATAAGTCTTTATAATTATAAACTCAAACGAATGGGCCGATTTTTAGATATTAAATTAATAAAAAGATTACTTATTTTATGAATTTCCTTAAATGATGACGCTGTTTTCAAAAGTCTGTAACTCCGTCAAAACTAATTTCAAAGAAATAAAAATGCAATCAAAAATAGAACACAGAACAAAGTTATAGTACACAAAAGAATTTTAGCGCTGTGTTTATCCAGAACGAGTGTGTAATGATTTATATTTTACTGAATTTACTCACACATCAGCTGATTTTCCCCGCCAAAAACTTAAATAGTCTTTTACGGTGCACACAAAATTTTATACCCGGTATCAGAATTCCGGTCACCGAAACTAAAAGAGCGCTCTGGTATAGGGCACAAACAGCCGTGCGGACAAAATGTACATTTCAAAACAAACCCGCGTAGACAAAGTAGACTGCAGTAGAATCTATATCAGCGGTGGCCAAACTACGGCCCGCGGGCCAGATCCGGCCCGCCAACCTGTTTTGACCGGCCCGCCAACCTGTTTTTGGCTGGACTCTTATTGTTGATTGAAGCCACACTCTTCACAATGAAATAACACAAATGTATGTTTGAAATAAATAATTACATGTCATATTACAAATTATAAAACAAATTAAAACAACAGATTCATTATATTTTTTTTAAACAGTAATTTCAGTTCGAAGACTGGTATACATGTCTTGGCAGATGTGCAGTACAGTAGTTTGCCGTTGCTTTCTGTACGTGGTTCATTATATATGTAAAACTAAATATCAGAACGTTGTTTTTTAAGGATTTTATAGGTCTGGCCCTCGGGTGTTACCTTTTACCATAATCTGGCCCTCGGCCAACCTTAGCTTGGCCACCACTGATCTATATAATAACTGATGCAGCAAGATGACTTACGACTTGAACATAGAGGTCTCTGATATCCCTTCTTGCATCCATGCAAACACTTCCCATCAATATGATAGCAGGTCGAGTCATTAGATCCAGATTTGACATTACAGAGCTGGCTACAGCTGTGGTCACAATCAATGCCGTACTTTCCAACACCACATGCTAAATAGAGAATGTTGTAATTAAGTGAGTCTGTCAGAGCAAGTCAACTTGTACCGAAAGCCAATAATGTTTTTTTTTTATTTTGGTTGAAAACAAGCAAACATATATAAAAAATAGAAAACATATTCAAATAAGTGGTTGGTTAATTCTTTCTTTCTCTCAAACTCTCTCTTTTTCTCTCTCACTCTCTCTCTCTCTCTCACTCTCTGTCTCACTCTTTCTCTCTCTCACTATCTCTCTCTCTCGCTTGTAGTTGGAGCTACTCAAGTTCTGGTCAAAGGGAAGTAACATAGAAAAACAAAGACGGGTGTAGAGTAGAGATAAGGGTCACATCCCTTTAGGTCATTAGTTGGATTAAACTGTCAATAATGACTCAGGATGGTGACACAAGAGAAATTCATACTAGAATTGCTTTGGCAGCTAGCGCCTTCAATAGATTATCTAACATTTGGAAATTACGATCATTGAATGTACATACCAAGCTTCGTCTGTTTAATTCAAATGTTATCTCAGTGTTAACATACGGCTGTGAGAGTTGGAAAATAACAAAATCATTGGAGAACAAGCTGAATACATTCGAGAACAAATGTCTTAGAAAACTCATGAACATCAGTTGGAAAGAATTCAAGACTAATCGACAAATAAGAGAAGACTCTAGGCAGAAATATGTCTCCAACTATATAAGGAAAAGACGATGGTCATATATCGGTCATGTCCTACGAATGCGAAACAACAGAATACCACTATAGGCACTCACTGGGGTTCCTGAGGGTAAGAGGAAAAAAGGAAGACCAAAAGAAACACTCAGAAGAACAATAATAAGAGAAGGAGGAACTGTCGTGAAACATTCTAAATCCACATATCTAAATTAAAAAGTAAATGTAAAGCCTAACGAATTAATTCAATAAAAGGAAAGAGGAATGGTAAAAGAACAGTGCTGTCACAATGGCGTACAAAAATCCCCCTTTTCCTACTTCGTCTGCATATTGTAACGCTTTCACGTTTGATAGTAAAGCCTACAGCAACATACACGCCTTTCTAAAAATAAAACGTGTACTGTATTTCTTAGAAAACCTTGAGATACGCACACTGCTTAATGACCTAGATAAAATACTAGCATTAATGTCATTATATACACTGCGTAATGAAAAGACAGACGGACTTAGAGAGAGAGAGAGAGAGAGAGAGAGAGAGAGAGGGCTGAACGGAGGAACGCATACAATACTACCACAGTCTCGCGATATAAAATTAATGCCATCACGCGCGAAAGGCATGAAGCACTGATTTTTTTTTCAAATAGACAGTGATAAAAAACTCTACCAATACGAGGTTAGGTTTTAAAAAACATGGTTAATGCTTATTAGGAAACATGACACAATACTGTTTTACGTCTGAAATCCTGACATTAGCCTGACAGTACAGAAGACACCCCATCGTATCGAAGTGAACGGGTGGTAGAAGAAAATACATATTTTGAACGAAGCCACTTGGCCCCATTAAATTTATATATTTGGGTTCCTTAGGACTTGCTGACAAAGAATATGTTAAGTGTTACGCAAATAGTCTAGGAATTAACAAATTATAGCCAAAATAAAATAGTGAAGTTGTCTGACAGCACCAGATCATATTTGCTCAGTGGCATGTTTTAAAACCACTATTTTACGGGAAATAGGCCAACAATTTAAATCCGATTTGATTGGCTAGAATAATATGTAAGGCGAAACATGATTAGTCGAATGCAAATACTATTTTTGGTTGTTAAGGGAAACGGTAGGAAGGGTACTTTTTTTCAAATGCTTTTGTAAACATGGTCTTATTGGCTAGACCATTTAATATAGTCAATTAGGAGCGTCTGTTAAGGGCCACATTTTGAAAATAAACTTACTGAGAAGCAAGTGCGTTGAGATCCAGCTCATATTTTTCTAATGAAAGCCTGGGACAGAGGCAGATCGGAATTGTGCCATAACTCATCGCCAGTCAACGTATTTGTTTAATATTTCCTTGAAATTGTGGGACCGTGGTACTAACATATTAAAGCAGCACCTGGTCTGAGTTTTGCTGAATCCAGAGGCTGGTAGCATACTCCTTGGTCAATATATCGACCAGTGTTGGTTCTCAAGAACACGGTGAAGCAAGCGAGCAGTGGAGACTGTTTCCTGCCGCCCACACAGAAGTTAAGGTTTCGTGGCCAGAGCAGCTCAATCTTGTGTATACCCCCTCTAAAAGTGACTTTACCTTAAATCAAGAGGGACATTTATTTGTTTCAAATAAAAAGAAACTGTGAACCTTTCCAATATGATTTCCACCAGAAACAAACACTTGAAGTCATGATGACACACAACCACCTAGCTTGAAAAGCCAGTATTACCTCATAGTACTACAGCACAACTTACACACAAATTGCAATAATAATATATGGCAATACAAAGATCCTATCTATAAATTGTGTACATACAACTTGTGATTACATTTGATTGTGATTCCTGGTTCACTTTATAGTTGAATCAGGATATTTAATATTTGAAGGAATTAATACATATTGTTAAAAGTTACCCTTGACTTATTAAGATAGCCTTATAGAGTGTTCTATGTATGTGAGTGTCACAGTGTTGTAAAGTATTGTGGATTAAATTAAATTGTTTATCTGTCTGTTGTTGTTGTGACTTACACTTCATCATTATCATAACCCTAGACATTCAACGTAGTCATCACAATATTCCAGAATAATTCTGACTGAGGCCTAAATGTGGTAACAACGTAAGGTCATCTGTAATACTCCACACTTATTAGATACAGATACCTTCACAGCTGACCTCAGTCAGTACACTAAGTCCCCTATAAATATTTATATCATCCCACTTTACCACATATATTGGGGTCCTGTCCGGGATTTTGAATCTTTCCCTATTATATATATTGGGGGTAATACACTTCAGGGAATAATAAAAAATTAAAAGGTATCCTTGGGTGGAAATTAAATAAGGTTGAGCTCTCAGTGCCTGTGGTTGTCCTTAGATAATTATTTATAGATTGAATTGTTTACATTTGCCTGTTAGAAAATGGCAGACCTAGCAAAATTTCGATCTGCTGCTGTGCAGGCTGCAAAAGAGTTAGGAATGGACGGGCAAGTTATGATTGCTTATGTCACTACTGAATGTGACAAATTTATTGAACGTGAAGAAAGAAAATTTGAGGTTGAAAGAAAATTAGAATCTGATAGATTGGCCGAAGATAAGAGAATAGAGGCGGAAAAGGAAATTAAGAGGTTGCAGATTGAGGCTGAGGCTAAGAAGTTCCAATTGGAGGCAGAAGAAAAAAGATTGACTGCAGAAAGAGAAGAAAAGAGATTAGCTACAGAAAGAGAAGAAAAGAGATTAGCTGCAGAAAGGGAAGCCGAAGAAAGAAGGCAAGCTACAGAAAGAGAAGAAAGGAGACAGGCTGCAGAAAGGGAAGCAGAAAAGGAGGAGAAGAGATTACAAAGGGAGCACGAGTTACGACTAAGGGAGTTGGAATTTCAAGGCCATGCTCCTGAAAATGGTGATAGTCCCTTTGCCTCTGATGCCTCTGCTAGTCAGGGAGCCTCAACCTCAGCTATGAACTTTCATTTAGATCATTTTGTTGAGAAAGAAGATGATATCGAGAGCTATCTAAATAGATATGAACTATTAGCTACCACGTATGGGTTAGAGAGAGAAAGGTGGAGCTTAAAGTTATCTCAAGGGCTTCGTGGTGCAGCTTATGAAGTTTTTGCCAAAATGAGCAGAGATGATCAAGAAAATTATGACATGCTAAAGCAGGCTCTTTTGTTAAGATATGAAAAGAATGGTGAATTTTATAGAAAAAAATTTAGGAATGCTAAACTACTGTCAGGTGAAACCTATCACCAGTTCTCTGCACGGTTAGAGACATACTTGGAGAAATGGACTTCTCTGGGGAAAACCCAAGATCTTAAGGAAATGATCCTTATAGAACAACTAAGAGAGTCCATGGCTCCAGACCTGAGAAAGTTTCTCATGGAACAAGGTGCAGAGAGACTGGGTGAGTTACTGAATGTCGCTGAAAGGTATCAAGCAGCTCAGGCAGAGGTATCAGGTAATAAAAAGAAACAGGTAGATAATTTTAAGGCACCACAGAACTTTAATAAATTTGATCCTAGAGATCATAACAAAGGTAAGCACCAGTTTGATAGGCCACGGTATGACAATAAAAATAAAACCCCACAATTCGATGAAAGGAAATTTGATGAAAGAAAATCTTTCAACCAAAAAAGGAGGTGGTGTAAGAATTGTCGGATGGACAATCATGATACTGACCATTGTAGAAGGAAACCTCCTCATTGTGCTGCTATGACATCTGGAAAGAAGGGAAAAAAGGTCAAACCTGCGGAACTACAGGAACCATACCACCCCCCAGTGTGTGAAGATGTCATCTGTAATGGAGTCACCATAAGGTGCTTATATGATACAGGTCTAGATTATGATTCCGTTGTGAGTTCTCACCTGGTGCAGGCAGATCAATACACCACAGAAACAGTGGAGATTCAAACTGCAACCAAGGATGTAGCTACCATGACACTTCCCGTCGCCCGGATAACTGTGAAAACGCGATATGTGGAAGGAATCATAAAAGCAGCAGTGATAAATGAGCCAATCTACCCTCTGATATTGGGGTGTAGATATGTCTTCTTGGGGAATCCCAAGAGACCTGTGATATTGGCAACGGTGCAGACCAGATCACAGTCCAAAAAGGAGGAGGAAAATCCAATAAATACTCATCCAGATGAGATGAGGAAGGCACAGGCGGAGGACAAAACACTCAAGCCGTGTTTCAAGAAGTTGCCCAAATGCCATACACCTCCAGGCAAGGGAGAATTTTATATGAAGAACAAGCTGATTTATAGGAAGGCTGGATCTGAATCCAATGGTCACGGACAGCTGGTCCTTCCCACTTCATATAGGACTAAAGTGTTGGAACTAGGGCATGCGATTCCCTTCAGTGGTCATATGGGGATCAGCGCAACAGGACAGCGTATAGCTTGTCACTATTTCTGGCCAGTGATAACTGTCCAGAGTGCCAACGAGTAGCACCTAAGCATTGGACTGCACCAGCAACTCTAGGGGAAATGCCCATAGTGGGAACACCCTTTGAGAGAGTTGCCGTGGACCTTGTGGGACCTCTCACTCGAACCAAGAGAAGGAACAGCTACATTCTGACTCTGGTGGACACTTGTTCTATGTGGGGAGAGGCGGTAGCCCTGTCATCGATTGACTCTAAACATGTGGCAGAGGCATTACTCACAATTTTCACAAGGTTAGGCTTTCCCAATCAAATCTTGACTGATAATGGCTCTCAGTTCAAGGGGAAACTAACAGAAGAAGTTTTCAGGATCTTCCAGGCCAAACACTTCCATTGTAGTGTGTACCATCCCCAAGGAAATGGCCAAGTGGAAAGATTTAATGGCACGTTGATGTCGATCCTGAGAAAGTTGGCACACGAAAAACCAGATACATGGGACCAGTACCTTCACGCCGCCCTCTTTGCTTATCGGGAGGTACCCCATAGTTCAACCGGTATGGCCCCGGCAACATTATTATTTGGAAGGCCAATAAAAGGTCCACTCGAAGCTCTGTTAAGAACGTGGACTGATGAAAAGGCAGAGGAAAATATTACATCCTCATACCAATATGTGAATGAGCTGACCACTCGTTTAAAAACTGGCTGGAAACTTGCCAATGAAAATTTGAGACAAGCCAGGAAAAAACATGCTGCCTATTACAACAGGAAAGCTAAAGACAGAGATTTGGCTGTGGGAGAGAAGGTACTGCTTCTTCTACCCGGTAGTCAGAATAAGTTACAAATTGGATGGCAAGGTCCATATACAGTTCTAGAGAAGGTGTCTAGAACAAATTATAAGATAGATAAGAAGGGGAAAGAAAAAATCTATCATGTGAATCTCCTGAAGAAATATTTGGAAAGAGAAAATCAGGAAGAGACACACTTGTTGACCTTGTCCATTGCAATGGAGATGAAAAAGGAACCACTTTCATCATTTGAATATCCATTACATCCCTGTGAGACAGCGGCACAGGTGAAAATCAGTACACATTTAACGAAAAATCAGAAGGAGAGAGTGCAACAGGTTCTAGATGATCATACAGAGGTGTTAACAGACCGACCGGGGCATACAAACTTATTGGAATATGATATGAAACTGATAGACCCCACACCTGTCTGTATGAAACCCTATTCGATTCCTTTTGCTAAGGAGAAAGCTTTGAAGGAAGAGATAGACTATTTGTTGAAGGAGGGAATAATTTCACACAGTGAATCTTCGTATAGTTCCAGTGTGGTACTCTTAAGGAAACCCTCTGGAGAACATAGACTCTGTATAGATTACAGGAGACTGAATGCTATCACAGAAGGTCAGGTGGATCCATTGCCGGATACAAATCAGTTGTTTGCCAGGCTAAATAAAGCTAAATATTTCTCAAAAGTGGATCTGAGTAAAGGATACTATCAGATTCCAGTAAAGCCTGAGGTTAGACCATACCTAGCTTTTAGTACCTCAGAGGGACACTATGAGTTTAACAGATTGCCATTTGGATTGAAGAATGCGCCTAGTGTCTTCTCTAGAATGATGAGAAAATTGTTGGATCCTCTGAATAATCCATGCATCACAAATTTCATGGATGATATCCTTATAGCAACAGAAACATTTGAGGAACACATTGACTCTCTGAACATGCTGTTTAATCGACTTAGAGAAGCGAATTTAACAGCCCGACCAACCAAATGTTGCGTTGGATGTAAAGAATTAGAATTCTTGGGACACACAGTCCATCAGGGAAACATGACCCCTGACCCCAAGAATTTAGAGAAACTAAAGAAAGCCCCGAGACCACAAACCAAGAAAGACGTGAGATCCTTTGTCTCATTATGTGGTTTCTACCAAAAGTATATCAAAAACTTTAATTCCATATGTGCACCGTTAACTGATTTGACACGCAAAGGAAATCCAGATCGAATTACATGGACAGCACAATGTGAATTGGCATACCAGGAATTGAAGGAAAAGCTCACAAGCAAACCTATTTTGAAATTACCTGACTTAAGTCAAGAATTCATTGTGAGAACGGATGCAAGTAATATCGGGTTAGGTGCGACCCTGTTACAGAAATCAGATGCACTGAATGGGGAATTAACCCCAGTGGCATATGCTAGTAGAAAGTTGAATAAAGCTGAAACCAATTACTCAACTAGCGAAAAAGAATGTCTTGCAGTAATATGGGCGATAAAGAAATTCAATATTTATCTGTATGGGAAGGCATTCAAGTTGCAAACGGATCACAAACCCTTGTCGTTTCTAGCGCAGGCTAGGCATGAAAATTCGAGGTTACTCAGATGGTCCTTACTTTTGCAGCCATTCCAGTTCAGCATAGAGTATATTTCTGGAAAAACCAACCTGGGAGCGGATTTTCTAAGCCGCCATCCGTGTGATGAAAATCACCGTAAGCCCCAGGAATAATAATAAATTTCTCTATGTGTATATAGAATTATAGACTGACATATAACGTCTGTTTTAAGTGGGGAGAATTTGTCGTGAAACATTCTAAATCCACATATCTAAATTAAAAAGTAAATGTAAAGCCTAACGAATTAATTCAATAAAAGGAAAGAAGAATGGTAAAAGACCAGTGCTGTCACAATGGCGTACAAAAATCCCCTTTTTCTACTTCGTCTGCATAATTGTAACGCTTTCACGTTTGATAGTAAAGCCTACAGCAGCATACACGCGTTTCTAAAAATAAAACTGGTACTGTGTTTCTTAGAAAACCTTGAGATACGCACACTGCTTAATGACCTAGATAAAATACTAGCATTAATTTCATTTTATACACTGCGTAATGAAAAGACAGACGAACTTAGAAGAGAGAGATAGAGAGAGAGACGGAGGAACGCATGCAATACTACCACAGTCTCGCGATTAATATTAATGCCACCCCACGCGTAAGGCATGAAGCACTAACTTTTTTTCAAATAAACAGTGACAAAAAACACTACCAATACACGGTTAGGTTTTAAAAAACATGTTTAATGCTTATTAGGAAACATGACATTCTACTGTTTTACGTCTGAAATCCTGACAGTACAGAAGACACCCCATAGTTTGGAAGTGAGGAGGTGGTAACAGCACGACTATCCTAGAAGAAAATACATATTTTGAACGCAGCCACTTAGCTCCATCAAATTTATATATTTGGGTTCCTTAGGACTTGCTGACAAAGAATATGTTAAGTGTTACGCAAATAGTCTAGGAATTAACAAATTATAGCCAAAATAAAATAGTGAGGTTGTCTGACAGCACCAGATCATATTTGCTCAGTGGCATGTTTTAAAACCACTATTTTACGGGAAATAGGCCAACAAGTTAAATCCGATTTGATTGGCTAGAAGAATATGTAAGCCTAAACATGATTAGTCGATTGCAAATACTATTTTTGGTTGTTACGGGAAACGGTAGGAAGGGTACTTTTTTTCAAATACTTTTGTAAACATGGTCTTATTGGCTAGACCATTTAATATAGTCAATTAGGAGCGTCTGTTCAGTGCCACATTTTGAAAATAAACTTACTGAGAAGCAAGTGCGTTGAGATCCAGCTCATATTTTTCTAATGAAAGCCTGGGACAGAGGCAGATCGGAATTGTGCCATAATTCATCGCCAGTCAACGTATTTGTTTAATATTTCATGAATTGTGGTAAGCTTGACATATTTGATATCTTTTAGATGAAAAATTGAATGTGAATTGATAAATTATGTCTGTCTGTGTGCAGTTCAGTAGCAACCATGAGCAAAAGCCTAGATATTGCTCCACCAGAAACAAAACTTGTCGGAGAGGAGTATAACTGCATAGGCCTATATGGGATTGCCAAATAGTACTATGACACCTATCTTATTGAATAGAAGGAAATAATGCTGAAATTGCAGAGGCGTTGTAACCATTAGGGAGAGGAATACTGGTGAATGTGTTACATGAGAAGCTAACAGTTGGCCTACCGCGCTGAACTCGGTGTTTGTTATGTATTGTGCTTCAGTGTGGAAATAGATTATAAATTAGTTCTGAAGTAGGAGGTACAACCTTCTTGTTTCAGGGACCGTGGTCCTAACGTATTGAAGCAGCACCTGGTCTGAGTTTTGCTGAATCCAGAGGCTGGTAGCATACTCCTTGGTCCAGATATCAACCAGGGTTGTTTCTCAAGGAAACGGTGAAGCAAGCGAGCAGTGGAGACTGTTTCCTGCCGCTCACACAGAAGTTAAGAGTGTGTGGCCAGAGCAGCTCAATCTTGTGTATAACCCCCCTCTAAAAGTGACTTTACCTTAATTCAAGAGGGACATTTATTTGTTTCAAATCAAAAGAAACTGTGAACCTTACCAATATTATTTCCACCAGAAACAAACACTTGAAGTCATGATGACAAACAACAACTTAGCTTGACAAGCCAGTATTACCTCATAGTACTACAGCACAACTTACAAACATAGTGCAATAATAATATATGTCAATACAAAGATCCTATCTATAAATTGTGTACATACAACTTATGATTACATTTGATTGTGATTCCTGAGTCACTTTGTAGTTGAATCAGGATATCTATTATTGACAGGAATTAATACATATTTTTAAAAGTTACACGTGAGTTATTAAGATAGTCTTATAGAGTGTTCTATGTATGTGAGTGTCACAGTGTTGTAAAGTATTGTGAATTAAATTAAATTGTTTATCTGTTGGTTGGTTGTTGTGAACATACACTTCATCATTATCATAACCCTAGACATTCAACGTAGTCATCACAATATTCCAGAATAAGCCTGACTGAGGTATAAATGTGGTAGCAAGTAAGGTTATCTGTAATACACCACACTTATTAGATACAGATACCTTCACAGCTGATCTCAGTCAGTACACTAAGTCCCCTATAAATATTTATAACATCCCACTTTACCACAAACGTGTTCCTAAGCACGTATGAAAGTTTATTAGAGCTGTCAAAATTAAGTGACTATATTTACGGTAATTTTTGAGGCAATGACGAGAAACGTATTTCAGTAGTAATAATAACAGATAATAATGAAAGACATTGGTAAAAGTGTTAGTAGAAAAATGTTTTTGGTAAAACGACACAATATTTGACAGAAATAATGTATACGACGTGTTTTACATTGTAGAGTGGCGAGTTTTGATAGTCCGCCTATAGATAAATGCGAAGACAGATAATAACGATCACATTAGTGACGAAGATATTACAATAGCTTACGCTTCACACATCCTTCTCCATGGAAGCCATGAGCACACCCTGAGAGACAACCTCCAGTGCTAACAAAGCAAGCCTCGTTTTTTACAGCGCAGTTACATTTATGTTCACACTCGCGTCCGTAGAAGCCTGGCTCACAGTCGGAGTCTGGCAAGTACAAAGATGAATTGTCCATTAAGTTTAGCTGTGCTATAATAACGGCAAAGTAATAAGATTATTATAATAATAATTTCTGAGTTTCATAAATCTGTACCTGTGCAGACTAAAAGGACTGAAAGGGTAAGATGTAAAACTAAAACAAATGACCGAAAAATTTGTTGCGCCTCATCCGTGAATCGAACCCGAAACGTTTGCTTTGAAGGAAACCATGTTGGCACCATTAATGTTCCGTGAAATGTGTTGTTTATTTTAACAATTTAATTGTATTTGTTTTACGCCGTGTCTAATATACATTTATATTGCGAGAAGAATATCGAAGGGACGATTGTAAGATGGCAGCTCCTGACACTTCCTTGTGAGGCAACATCATTCGCATGGTTCCCGGTAATGCTCAACTCTCAAGCAACCTTGCTGTTTCCGCATGAAAATGACATCATTGACATCTAAATAAAAGTCTTCCGCCCAGTATTGGAAAAGCTAGCCTTGATTACGAATTAATTAAAGCGATTGTTTGTATTGATTGTTTGAGCTACCTTCCACAGAAAAACTGTAATTCGAATATGTTTCCATGTGCACTAAAGAAATGTTTATGTATTTCGTTATAATTTATTTCCCTATGGATTTCAGCCAATCAGCGTGCAACCAGTTTTATAGCTTTGTCTTCTTTCTTTTGCAAATCTTCGCCTAAAAAGTACAAGCATTGGCAGAAAATAACATTTTTCTTTCTCAAAATTTACTGCAAAATAAAACCTTTTGAATCGCAATCTGAGAAAAGGCTAATATAACTTTGATTTATTTAAGTTCAAAGTGTGTTGTGGATAGACGTACATAAGCAATGAATCATATAAACGGTGAACAAATGGTGGGAAATAATAATCTTGTGCTCTATCTTATGCTGGTACTAATTCTCATGTAGTCATTTCATTCACGTTAATTTTTCTTTAGAAGTAAATCAATGGTACGCAGGAGTGGCACGAAAGCATAGAAGCGTCATCTATGATGACAAATGATGCTTTCCTGGCAAAATATAAATATCAGTTTGAGATACTTTTTTATATACTTACCTAAATTGCTTAAAGTAAATAGGAAAAATTCAAGTAATTTTGTCAACAACAACAAACAAAACAAACAAGAATATTTCTAGCAACACCCGCGCTATTTTTTTTTTTTTTCGTACGCCCGCTAATACTCGAGGCGAAATCTCAGGTTATTATTTATGTCTAACCTGACATTGATTTTACGTGAGTATCCCTTTATTTCTTGTACAGAGACAGGTGTCCCTCGCTATTCAGGCAAATACTCGCCGATTTCGGAGGTACCCATTGCAGCTGGGTCGGCTCAGGAGCCGCCAGTCCCTGGTCGACGACACTCCTTCAAATGTTCTCACCAGGTCTCGAGTTAATCCAGTCCAAATCCCGGTCGACGAAAAATCCTCAAATGCCGTCGCCCGGGTTTGATCCTGTATCACCCGGTCGCCAGAGCGGTGTTGTAACCACTACGCTAGCGCGGCTCCCACCCGCGCTATGAAGAGATGGGAAGAAATGCGCGTTATATCAAGGGGTGTTCAATTTAGTTTCCTGACCATAATGCGAAGCCTTTTCGTAATTTCCCAAAAATGCGAAATGAAAAGATTTCAAATTGGTAGGAATTAATTACGAATGGACGAGACGCTAAGAAATTTAGTAGGTGTAATAAATAAGTATGTTCACAGACAAGTAGATGTAGCCTGTAAATTTAGTACTTCCTTACTTAGTCGTTCCTCTTCTATCTTAGGTTAAGAGATTAGCCAAAGAGAGAGACAGAGATATTAGCCACAGATATATATATATATATATATATATATATATATATATATATATATATATATATATATATATATATAACGAGAGAGAGAGAGAGAGAGAGAGAGAGAGAGAGAGAGAGAGAGAGAGAGAGAGAGAGAGAGAGAGAGAGAGAGAGCATTCTATCATATCGGCTGTCCTTTATTTGGCTTGGTTCCAGTCCAGTCCTCGGAATTAAAGAGATTGTCTAATGTTTTCCTCCAAGCAAACTCTGGGTCTTCCTGGAGGTCTGAATCCTTGGTTCTTGGTTACTCATGTTATTCGCGGTAGCCCGTCTTCTCCCATTCTGTAGACATGGCCAAACCATAGCTACTGGGATTGCTTCACTCGAGTCTGTAAGGGCTGATTTTTAAGTCTATGATGTATCATCTGTTTGCAGAACCTGTCCCATCTTGTCACTTGGGCCACATTCCTCAAATATCTCATTTCTTAGGCTTGTAGCTAGTTCTTGTGGGTTGTAGTCATTGCCCACTTGTCGCATCTGTAGTTCAAGACTCGGTAAATTTAGTTGACAAATAAATTAATTGGCATGAACTTACATAGATGGGTAACTGTTGATAGACATTTTTTTTAAACGTTTACCTCCATAGACTTCAACTTCACACAACGATAACACATTGGGGCCAGAAGGTGGTGTTCTCGACTGTATGCTCAACTCTAGAATGGGTTGTGGGGCAATGCCTGGCGTCACTGTATAGACGTCCTGGGCTGTTTCATGGTTGTCTTTGTAGCTAAACAACTCGTTGCCGTATTTATTGTAGCTTTTCAGGTGAAATCCATTCAGGCGGTCTTTGTAATAATTAGGAAATATAGCTGTCCATGAGAGTAGAAAACAGTGCAGGGAATTATGAAGATACCGATAAAGAGAAAGATATTTGCAATAATGAATAAGTCATGACAGTATGTCTATTGCTACGTTGATGGACATTTTTGTTATAGTGGCTAATACAGATGATATACGTATGATAATGACATGGATATGAAGTTCGTGATGATGACGGTATTCTTTTCTGATGATGTTGCCTCAGCTCATGTAAATGATGATGTTGCCTCAGCTCATGTAAATGATGATGTTGCCTCAGCTCATGTATATGATGATGATCTTAACGCAGTAGTGATAATGAAGAGAAGTAAATATAAGTCATGATCGTGAGATAATAGATATAATTGACCGCGTTGAGACAATAGATGTAAGCAATGATGTTGAGACAATAGATGTAAGTGATGATGTTACAATAAATGTAAGCAATGATGTTAAGACAATAAATGTAAACAATGATGTTGAGACAATAAATGTGTACAATGATGTTTAGACAATAAATGTAAACAATACTGTTGAGACAATATGTAAACAATAATGTTGAGACAATAAATGTAAACAATGATGTTTAGACTATAAATGTAAACAATGATGTTGATACATTAAATGTAAGTTATGATGTTGAGACATTAGATGTAAGTGATGATGTTGAGATATTATATGTACAATGACAATGTTGAGCTGTTGAGACATTAGATGTAAGTGATGATGTTGAGGAGTCCGCTGGGAGGACAACATAAGACAATCTTTGAAGGACCGAGGACTAGAATGGAACCAGGCCAGGAGGAAGACAGCCGATAGGATAGTCTGGCGCTCTCTCTTCCAAACCTCTATACCTCACGGTAGAAGGGGAACGACTAAGTAAGTAAGTAAGTAAGATGATGTTGAGACATTAGATGTACAATGATGATGTTGAGACACTAGATGTAAATGATGATGTTGAGACACTAGATCTAAGTGATGATGTTGAGACACTAGATATAAGTGATAATGCTCAGGGAGTAGATGTGAGTGATGATGTTGACGAAATAGATGAAAGTGGTGATGTTGAGGCAGTAGATAAAAGATATGATGTTGAGGCTATAGAAAAGCTATGATGTTTAGCGAATAGATGTGAGTGATGATGTTGACGAAATAGATAAAAGTAGCAATATTTAGGCAATAGATACAAGATATGATGTTGAGGCTAAAGATGAAGGCAATGATGCTCAGGCTATAGATAAAACCTATGATGTTTAGAGAATAGATAAAAGGTATGATGTTTAGGGAATTGATAAAAACTACGATGTTTAGGGAATAGATAAAAGCTACGATGTTCAGGCTATATAAAAAAGCTATGATTTTGACGCAATACATGTAAGGGAAGATGCATACAAATGATAGCAACAGTGCATGGTGACTAGCTAAGCGCCGACACATGGGAAATAACTGGACACAGACAATAACTGGAGAGTTTTGTAAATTACAAAAATAGACACATTACCAAACACTACTTGTGAAAAATGAGGACATTCTAATTAAAGTTTGCAAGATAGTGATGACTGATGAACAGGCGAACGTCTGTCTTGACCGACTGTGTGTGGTGCACCCAATTGGGGGCCTCCCAGTATTGCTAAATCAGACAGATTGCTGTGTCCGTTTCAGATTTTGCTCACTGTCTCTGGCTTATTCCTCAGACCTTCGGGTCCTGAGTGTTCCTCTATAAATTCCTTCGGGCAGATGAAGAAGGGGCATCCCTCGACACCTTCGGGTATAAGTGGCTCTGTCCATTTTGGCTGAAATAAAACCTGGAAGGCTTAATGGTTTCATAGCGATAAAGAGTACACATGAGGGCAAGTCCGGTCACAATGGGCTAATCACGTGTTTGCCAAACTTTTTGATTGCATGTTTTACCCAGGAGCATTGTGCTCTTTTGGTCACCTCTACACCTCGTTTTACTGGGGGGTAGATGAGGTTCTGATTATGAGATGAGATGAGATAAAGATAGTGATGACAATGTTGAAAACTAACAGTTATTGGTGTCTAGTCTGTTGTAGACGACAAATCTGTTTATTATCGCTGGTCGTGAGAGTCGCATTTTCCATGTGGGAGCAACATCCCCGAAAGCAGTATGAGTACAGCTGCCTTCCTTCCAGTTGCCATTTGTATTGCCATCTACAGCGTTCTCTGACTTGGACGGTGCAGCGCTTCTGTCCCAGGTGCTCGATTGCGAAGTACTCTGCCTCAAGGCAACATTACGACCTGGGGAAAAGGTGATGTGAATCATGGGAAACACTGGAAATAATGTGCTTGGTAAAGTAACTTAATAGAGAGGTTTGTCAGCTGAAACCGTTTAATCAAGTGTTTTCGGGATAACGTTATGTTTTCTTACAAAGTACAGAGTAGCTAGAACGTCCCTTATGCTTGATAGTTAGAAGATATCTGTATGCCCCTTCCATTCTTTGCACACATTTTGTTCATTTTATGCCTGACATCCACCAGCAGGCGTCCTTAAGGTGTGTCCCATCTATCGCCAGTTTCCACCTCTCATCTTCTATTACACCGGCACACGTCTGGTTCTAGTCATCAGTTCCATGCTAGCGGTCCCGTCACACCATCTCAATACAGCTATTCCACCCAAGCACCAATGTATTCAAGTCTAACTTATTGGGGATAAGTAACCAAAGATAGGACCTGTAGAGAAAGAAACGGATAACCGGGCAGCACAGGTTCAGAAGTCGGTAAATAACCCTTTAAAAAGAATTTATAAAATAAGGAAATATTTTTTGCACTGGTTCACCGTGACACTAATTAGGTAATTGTTAAAGTGATTCAGTGATATTAATTTATCTTCCGCCTCCACTTAACATCAGGGCTATAACGGCACCATTGACGGAAATAACAATCCTGAAAGGGCTTGATTTTAAAAGGAGAACAACATTACAGCATAAAGCAAAGTTAGCCGAGCATGTAGAGTACAATTTTTGTGAATTATCTAGGTCATTAAGACTAACAACTCCTGGTTTGTTTTTCCTTTCGTTTTAATTTTTCCCTAACCAGTTATTTTGTTGTTGTTGTTAGTTTTCTATTTGCGACCATTATGTAGTTTATTCAGATTTTCAATACTGGCTTGCCGCATTACTGTTCGCGCATCAAATGGACTACTTACAGGGTTTTAACAAATTCTCGCATCAGTTGACAGTCACAGGCAGTAATATTACTTTCTCTGCCGATAGCATACCTAATTTCTGCTGTTTTTTGTGTGTGTGTGTGTGTGGTAAAGTTCGTTGAGGGAAGGTAACAGGTTTAGAAGATCTTAAACAATTAATTCAAGGTAATATGCTGTCACCTCCTCTAGCCAAAATATATAACACATCAGCAGTAACTAAAATTGTACTTTCCATTTACATCTTTTGAGACTGATAAGATACTGTCAAACAATAGATTCAATCTTCCATATAGGTGAAGGTTATTTTAATGTGACGCGCGAGTATGTGGACATCCTGTAAATATTAGATTGAAATTAAACATTTGGCGTCCCTTTCAGAGAGGAAGTCGCCATTTAGCATAACTTTAGGTCACTAATACTGATTTAGCAGTTAAAGAGTGAGAGGGGAAGACCACAGAACCAGTGGCGTAAGTAACAGCTTCGAGGACCAGTGGTTTACAGGTTCCCTAATGTACATAATATTAAAATGTCTTCACCTTTTTTACTGGATTCAAAAGTTGTGAAAAAAGGTAGAATTCTATCAGACCTGGGCCTAAGATTCGTATTTCCAGAATGCGAGACATGAACAACATTACGCGTTGGTCAGTTTATGAGAACGCGCCACATTTGTGTAAGAAAGTAAATAAGACTACGTAAGTTTATACAAAGCTTGTGACAGTAACTTGGATAAACATTATAGAGCGCCATGGTTATTTCGCTACCTGAGTCCACGATCGGTTACCTAAACCGGCCACAGGAATTAGCAGAGTGGAAACTCTAGTAGTGACTTGACACTAAGAGTTACGCTGAGAGGTATGAAGAATATAGCTAGAATACTGAGCTGATTGACAGTACGTGATCACTGGTTTGAAAGGTAGAAGAAAAAGTATATATAGTAAACAAAAACAATGAAACAAGTTATGATGTCAGTTTTAAAACATGAACAAAACCTAAAAGCAAATCAAAATACATAAATCAGTCCGAACAAACAACAAGGAAAAAAATTAAAATAAAAACCGGGAAAGTAAATTACGAAATTACTATTTTTTTAAAAACTGAACAGCCACTGAATGGTAGAAATTATTTAAATAATAAAGGAAACCTTGAGTCCTGTGAACAGTAAATAAATTAGTAAATAAATAAATAAGGTAATTTACAGGTACTCGTTGGACATATAGGATGACACTAGACAACAGAAAAGATAATATAAGTGATAGGCTTACCGGGAATCGAACCTAGGACCAACCAGACGGCGCCATCGTCTTGATGTGACAGTACATCGGAAAGGACGCTCAGCCAATTTTGCACCCAAAAGAAAGTGTATTAATGGCTGAGGTCATTCTCATGACACTCACACAACTATGGTACGTATATAGGACCCGTGGACGACACAGACAGTACGCAATCACTAATATAACTTTCCTTTCAGCAAGTATAAATCAATTAAAGGCCGAAATACTTGTGTCCAGTAATGTGTAGTGGAAGATGAATAACACAGAGTAGACAGGTAGGTTAAAGTCACGGATGGGTGAACTCTTAAATAAATAATGGAGGAAGCATTGAGTCCCGTGAACACTAAATAAATTAGTAAATAAATAAAGAAAGATAATTAATAGGACATAAAGGATGACACTAGACAAAAGAAAAGAAAATATAAGTGATAGGCTTACCGGGAATCGAACCTAGGACCTTTATTTATTTATTTACTAATTTATTTACTGTTCACAGGACTCAAGGTTTCCTCCATTATTTATTTAAGAGTTCACTCATCCGTAACCTACCCGTCTATTCTGTGTTATTCCTCTTCCACCACACATTACTGGATACAAGTATTTCGGCCTTTATTTGGTCTATACTTGCTGATAGGAAAGTTATATTAGTGATTGCGTCTTTAAACTCTCTGGGTCGTCCACGGGTCTTATATACCATAGTTGTGTGAGTGTCATGAGTACGATCTCAGCCAATAATGCACTTTTTATAGGTGCTAAATTGGCAGAGCGTCCTTTCACGATGTACAAACACAGCAAGGCGATGGCGCCGTTTTGTTGGACCTAGGTTCGATTCCCGGTAAGCCTATCACTTATATTTTCTTTTCTTTTGTCTAGTGTCATCCTTTATGTCCAACGAGTACCTTGTGACATATTATGAAAATAGTTTTCATCTATCTATTTCTATATCTACAATTTTCTTGTACCAAACTTTCACCTACGCCTGTTTCGATAACATAAACCATTCATACACATAGAGATCTGTCCATTTTTCAAATTTAGCACGCATTCTATTGCTGTTCGCTATTTCTTTGATGCATGTTTTCGAGCAGACCTATTATCTACGTTGAGCCGTAATTTTTTAACGCCAGCAATTCAAAATCGCTGTAAGAGATCAGACAGCGAACAGTGGGAAATAAATTTGAATAATTTGAGTAGAAAGGAGCAGACAATTTCTATTTACCTTTCCCTGAACCCGTTCGCTAGAAAAAAGTAATTACACGGCGAATTGCCAGATCAAAGACGGGCTTCGCTCGATGACCACGCCTGCAGGGCAGTAAACAGTGTGATTTTACGATCGAAGAAATCTCGCACGATCTGGTCAATTACGTTATCCCTGATCTAAGAAAGAGTGTGGGTTCTGGTTTTCGGCTCTAGCGTGGAGAATGGCTTTGATTTACGCGAAAGCCGAAAGCTGAACGAAGAATTCTCCGAAGGTGCTAACATCTGACAGAGAGTCTGGTTTTCGGTCTATAGTGGCTTTTCCCTTTGATTTCCTGTGAAGATCAAATTATACAAATCACTTGTATTATCTATTCTCCTGTATGGGTGTGAGGGCTGGACACTCACTGCAGATACGGAGCGAAGGATTCAGGCTTTCGAGCATAAATGTTACAGAAGAATTTTGCGCATTTGCTATAAAGAGCACAAAACAAATGTCTATGTTAGAGAGAAGATAAACACCTATGCAGGCCATCAAGAACCACTTTTGTCAATAGTGAAACGTCGAAAGCTTGCCTGGTTTGGGCATGTAACTCGTCATGACTCCCTTTCGAAAACGATCCTCCAGGGAACAGTCGAAGGTAAACGGAGAAGAGGAAGGCAAAGAAAATCCTGGGCTGATAACATCAAAGAATGGGCAGGACACGGTTTCTCCACACTTGTACGCATTGCTGAGAATAGAGAGCAGTGGAGGACCCTGTCTGCTGATGCTTCCACCATGGCACCCCTACGACCCATGACGGGTTATGGGTTGAGATGAGATGATGATAATATATATATATATATATATATATATATATATATATATATATATATATATATATTATATATATATATATATATATATATATATATATATATATATATATATTATATATATATATATATATATATATATATATATATATATACCCCAAAAGTCTAACTAAATTTATCCAGTACCGGCAGAATTTCAGAGAACATCTAGCTTTCGATTCTAAAGATCTCTTATAATAGTAGTATCACTTAGTTTTTCGATTGGAGATCGTTTTAATTCTGGCTTGTGGTAATTATTATACTAGAAGTTTGAGTGATTTAACTAGTTAAATCGTCAAAGATATTTCTCTAGGTTTTACTGTGTTACAGTGGCTAGCAGAACAGATAAAAATTTCTAGCTAAACTCTTCCAGCTATAATATAAATTTTATTAACTGATAGTAACCAGTCAGAGAATATTTTAACCAACTAAGTAAATGCACTGATTCATCATGAGTATTGACGAAATATGTATTTATTTCTAATTCACGATGACTGATTTTTTTAAATGACTAGAATTTATTTCACGGAAGTTTTTAAACGATAAGACAAGCTCTCAGCTTGTAGTTTATAATTTAAAGTTAAATAACCGAAGTGGATAAATATATATTCTATGTTACGCGGGGTAAGGATAGGATTGTATATATTATATTAAGTATTTGTATTTTTTCTCCTTTACACAGTATTGGGTCAAACCTTAACCTTACCAGCGGCTTCCATATGAATCTGAGAATAATTTTACAAAAGAGCATTCTGATATAAATATCGGGTTTTCAAGGTGACCTGTCTGGTCTCGTGTTTTACACCCAGAAAGAGACAGAGTACCAACCCAAAGAATATTAAGAATAAATTGTAACTGGAATTATAGAATATCCAGATTTCTTTTCCCAAGTTCATATACATTCAGCCTGTGGTGGCGACATAATCAAACATTGACATTACCTGAATAACAACCACAGTGTTGAGAAGAAGATTTATCCTGAACAGATTTATTTACCTGACACTCGATTTAACGATTGAAGATTCCAAGCTACTGTACCCTGTGAACATTAGACCTCTTAATTATTTTACTACCTGGACAAAAATTGAAGTGACATAATCAGCATCCTACTACCAGTAGTGAATCAAGCGTTTCCCATCATTTGAATTAATTTGTCTTTGGAGAAACTGGGGCTTGATTCGCCAATAACCAAAACTTGGATGGGCTGTGTGTACCTTACGATTGTTCAAGATGTTGTGAAAGCACCTATTAGGTAAGAGTGACTGGTTGTGATCACAGGTCTGTCAGAGCGAGAGAAAGCAGGGATAAATAATTCGTTCATTGAATAACCCATGTACTACTTTGTATTTTTTTATGCAAGTTTTGCCAATGCTGTCCCTTTCAGAATAGATTAACGTATAAACTCTGTTCTTTATTGTAGAGGGAAATCCTAGACCATAGCGTAAACACCTTTGACTCTTTGGGGGTTAATAACTTCTCTTCTAACGTGATCTTGTCTCAACAGAGGGAGGGAGGATTACACCTATGGTTCTCTACATGAACTGTGGATCAAATTACAAGCAAAAAATATTCACGTTTGGCTCTTTAATTGGTTCATTAACTTATGTTTATTGTATTTGATTTGATATTCAAAATATTGTTGTTGTGCAGTTCTTTATGATAAATAAAATTTACATAAACTTTATTTACGTGAATTGGTCAGTGACACATGCTGTAGGGATGCATGTTGTCGCAGTAATTAATCCTCAAAGGTGCTTACTATCTTCTTACACCATAATTGACACATTCATTCCTGAGTAAACCAATCAACACCGAAATTTAGTCCCAAACTGAACACTGTATTACGGAAATGTCATGAAACACAAATATGATATGAAATCCAAATATCCAAGGTAATAATTCATAATTCTTCCTAGAATTAACCAACAAGATTCAGCGATCACAACTAGCCATCTTTTTCCGCTCTACACGCAACCTTCCAGTCTTCATTTCAGTCAACAACTGACTACCTCGCACACTGCACTGTTCTCCCGTGTTTTGACCCACAGTCTCGCACGAGACACACTCACGCAAAACCCGACTGACCGCTTTTCATTCGCACTTAACATACACACAGGCCGACGTCATTTACAGTTCACGCAAACAACCTCTCTCACTTTATCATTTGCTTACACACACACCCACTGACCATAATCATCATCATAATCAGCGTAATCATCATCATCCTCAATGTAATATATGCTTGATAATTGTATTACCGTGAAATCATCATCATCATTACGATATATGCTCCATGTCTGTATTATAGTGACAACATCATCATCATTATGTGACATCTACATTACACTGATATCAGAATCATGTGACATCTACCCCCTTCTCCAGAAGAAAACACAGTTTTCTCGTAGAATAAGGCAAATGCTTGTAACAATAAAAGAGTGTATGACATCTAACTACAGGTAAATTAGCATAACATAATATCATCCAAAATTGTCTCATGAAAAATCTATCTGTGAACATATTGTTAATTATAGACGGGATAACGCATCAGCCAACACATTGAATTTTCCCTCAAGAGGTATTACAGAAAAGTCATATTGTTGAAGCAGTAGGTACCATCTTGTTAACCGGCTGTTTGGCGATTTTGCCGTCTTCATATATGCTAAAGGTTTATGATCTGTGTTAAGAAAAAAAATGAGCTCCCAATAGATACTTGGAAAGCTTCGCAACACACCATATAATGGCTAGGCATTCTCTCTCGATGGTAGCATATCTGGTCTCTGCTGGTAATAATTTCCGACTTGTATATAAGACCGGATGCAGAGTGTTTTGGTGTTCTTGCATTAGGCATCCTCCTATGCCCACAGAGGACGCATCTGTCCTGAGGACAAATGGAAGATGTACGTTAGGTAGCATCAAAATTGGTTGTTTGGAGAAAATACATTTTATCATTTTTAATACAACATCGCACTCATCCGTCCATACCACTCTATTAGGCATCCCTTTACGCGTTAATGAGGAGAGAGTGGCAGACAATGACGAGAACTGGGGAATGAATCTATGGTAAAAATTGATCAACCCCAAGAGACTGCGTACTTGTTTTTTGCTAGTAGGAGCTTGGAGATTCATAATCTTCGTTACAGTAGCGTTTTCTGGTTTGAGCATTCCCCCACCTACTCTATATCCTAGAAAACCAAGTTCATGGAACCCGATTTTGACTTTTGTGGGTCTAGCTGTTAGATTATGAAGTCTAAGACATGCAAGAAGTGATGACAGTCCACGGACATGCTGCTCCCAAGTATCAGTAAAGAGGCAAATATCGTCTAAGTAAGTGACTACATCAGGCCTGTCGCCGAGTAGCTTTCTCATCATACGCACGAATGTCGCTGGGGCGTTATCAAGCCCAAAGCACATATAGTTCCACTGGAACAGACCTTTTGGCGTGACAAAAGCTGTCAGAGGTTTTGCCGATTCCGTCAGAGGCACTTGCCAGTAGCCTTTAGATAGGTCGAACTTACTAAAGAACTGAGCTTTTGACATTTATGCTAACAGGTCATCCTGATTTGGTATAGGTTCTGCGTCTGTGATTGTAATAGCGTTTAGGCGCCTAAAGTCAATGCAGATACGTAACGAGTTGTCTTTTTTCCTAACAATCACTAACGGGAATGCATATGGGGACTCAGAAGGTTCAATAATCCCCAAGTGGAGCATTTCGTCTATCTCTCTCTCCACTGCCGCCTTATAATGGAGAGGTAACGGGTATGGTTTCAGCCTGATGGGGCGTTCATCTAACAATTTGATGTTGTGACTTATCAGTGTCGTCCTGTCTGGTTTATCCGTCAGTACATCAGCATAGTCCTGAAGTAATGCTTGAAGTTGCCGTTGTTGATCGAGAGGAACGGAGTTGCATATCTTTACATTCTTCCATGAGTCTGACTGTTGTAAGGGGAGAAGAGACAACTGGAGATGGATATCCTCCCCATCGCAGCCTTTTTCTGCTATCACTGCAGAACAAGTAATTTCCTGCGAATCACTTAGAACGGCTTCCGCAATGTGCTGGAGGGAATCAGGGCGTTCATAGTGGGGTCTTAACATGTTGACATGGAATATTTTTTCTTTCCCTTCACTTCAATCATATAATCTACGTCTGTAACTGCTTGAATTACAGAAAATGGACCTTGCCAGGAGATAAGCAAATGATTTCTATTGGTGGGGAGCAAGAGCCACACCTTATCCCCAGGTTGAAGAGTCAAGAGTTTACTATTACGGTCAGCATAAGCACGATATCTAGCACCCGCTCCACTCAATGAGTCGCTTGCAATCTGACATGATCTCACGATGCGCTCTCGCACATTGACAACTAATTCGTATGAAGATTTGACTTCCTCGTTGGGGTATTTACCGATGAACAAATCCTTCAACAGACTCATGGGGCCACGAGGATTAGCTCCATATATAAGTTCGAATGGCGAGAACCCCGTACTTTCCTGCGGTGCTTCTCTATAAGCAAAAAGCACGGCTGGTAAGTATATGTCCCACTCTGTGGGTGACTCTGTCGTCACCTTTCCTAGCATACGCTTCAACGATCCGTTGAAACGCTCGCAAGTGCCATTTGTTTGTGGATGATACGGAGTTGTAAATGACTGTTTAATATTTAACATTTTGCATACCTCTTTCATCACGTCTGATGTAAACTGTGTCCCTCTATCGGATAATATTTCATCCGGAAATCCGAACCTACTGAATATCATTTGGAGAGCTTCTATTACAGCTGCGGACGTGATAACTTTCATAGGGACTGCCTCGGGCCATCTAGAGCAAAGATCTACCACAGTAAGAATGTAACGATGTCCTTTGTCAGACATTATGGGCAGGGGACCTACAATATCCACTGCTAGTTTCTTAAATGGTCTAATAGATATGTCCGTAACCTGCAACGGTGCTTTTGGGACCCTGCCTTTGGGAAAAGTACTCTGGCACACCACGCACGAACGACAATATGCCCGAATGTCTTTATTATAACCTGGCCAATAGAACTGTGATAACACCCTATTTTTAGTTCTAGCTATTCCCATGTGGCCTGCGAACGGGCAATCATGTGCAGTTTTAAGCACTACAGTCCTAAGTGAACTGGGCAAGACAATTTGCCGCACCAGAGAATGACCTTTGGCAAAACATCTGGGTAGTACTTCACTCTTCAATTGAAACCAATATCTTGCTGATTTAGTGTGTCTAACATCAGCACTATCAGCAAACTTGAACAAAGGTCGAAGAGACAAGTCAGAACGCTGCTGTTCCACAAAAGACGCACAACGAGCCTCAGGATCTTTGTTTGGGCCAGCAGCCCTATTATCAAAACCCAGTACCGGATCCTTATCCGCCTGTTGATCCTCAGCCTTTTTCTGTGCCCTAGTAGTGACTGCGTTTGCTACAAGTGAGTGTTGATGATTCCAGTCATCTATATCCTGTTGTGTGCAGTTCTGCACTTTTGGTAAATTGCCTATAATTAAATCTGCGACGGGTGAGTCGAGGACGCATGCGCGAACTTTACCTGCTATGAAAGGGGTATCTATTTCAATCACTGCTAGAGGGTAGTACTCTACTCTGCCTCCAAAGGTAACGCATCTGGCAGTTTTTCCGACGAGACACGACTCGTCAATGCATGAACGTCTCACTCCAATCGTCGTACATCCAGTGTCTCGTAGCACACTTACTAATTTACCGGCTACCAAACCTCGGTGTAAAGTCAAAGTGCCACCTTCCTCAATCGATGACAACACAGGCAGAGTGTGACCACAGATCAGTATCGGCTTTCCATTAGGTTCAAATAAAGGCTTACAACCTTGACAATCTTCACTGTTAAATGTTTCCAATACCGATGTAGCGTTTGCATGCTCTGTCTTCCTGGTCGGACATTCTTTTTGGAAATGATCCGTTGCGTTACACAGGTAACAGTAAGCTTCACGGTGGTAGTTTTTCCTAGGACTTCCCTTTGGGCTGGATGGTGGTGTGTTAGTAGGGCTTGGACCTGATTTGTCACAAAATTTGGATGCGTGGCGCCAGGAACCGCAGCTACGACACCCCCATTTAGAGCTATCTGACCTGCGCTGAAGAAAACGCTTGGGCGGGGAATAACGCGGCTTGAAATCGTCGTTAAATGTTCTATCAAATCTCGATCTCTTGTCATATTGTCTGTTCACATTATCAAATCGCGGTCTACGATATGGTGCATTGTTTACTTCTCTTGCAGAACATACTGGAAAATTATCAGGTTCCACCTGTTTATGTACTGACCTCCCAGGATGGGCAGTCATATACTGCCTCCCTAGTTCTAACATGGTGTCAAGATTCTTTGGGTCACGTTCTTGAAAGAACGCAACTAAGTCCGAACTACATGCCGAGAGGACTTTATCTCTCAAGATGAGATCTTTGAGGCCTTCAAAATCTTTACTGATCCCAGATAGATCTATCCAGCGTGTAAATGCTAGTTTTGTGTTAGCAATAAAGTCGCCAAAATCCTGATCTTTACTGGGTTTCTCGTTTTTAAAACACATAGAATAACCATGTGAAGTCAGACGGTATTTGCGAAGCAATGCTTCTTTCACAACATCATAGTTGAGCCGGTCATCTACAGTTAATAAAAAAAAGTTTGCAACGCCTGGCCAGTGAGCAGGTCGCATAACATGGAACTCCATCGTTCTTTCTTTATCTTTAGTGATATCATCTTTCCTTCAAAGCGTTCTAAGTACACATCGATCAAGTCAAAGGAGTCCGTAAAATTTGGTAGTTTTAATTTATATGCCTGGAATGGTTCCTTCTCTGAGGACTCTCTACCAGAGGACTCATGACTAGAAGCATCTAATTCTAATTTCTTTAAAGCAATGGCCTTTTCCTTTTCAATTTCCATTTGTTTGGTAGTTGCTTCAACTTCCTTTTGTTTGGTAGTTGCTTCGACTTCCTTTTGTTTGGTAGTTTCCTCAACTTCCTTTTGTTTCGCCTCATATTCCATTTTCTTTAACAGTCTTTCATCATATCTTTCCTTTCGTTCCTCGTCCTGTTTTTGCTTTATTTCTGCCTCTTTGAACTGTTCCATTGCCCATGTTTCCAGTTCAAGGCCTGTTTTGTCCAACTGTTTTCCCATATCAATAAAGTCTCTAAGACTTGCCATCTTGTCTTCGATTAAAATTGAGGTTACCCAAACCAGAAAAAAAATCTATATTTATACAAGGTAACCTGCTCTGCAAACGGCAGTATGTATACGAATTACTAACTATACAGAGAAATATTCGATATTCATGACACAGTATGACACAGTTGATGGATGAAGAAAACAGACGCTTCAATAAGGACAACGAAAACTAGCAGGCTGGTGGTGGATAATAACGTACAGAAAACAAGAGAAAAAAAAATAAATAGAAAATATAGATTTATTTACAACACCGAACCTGACAGACGACCAACCACAATGGGACTAAAAAAAATAACTTATGTACAATGATAGTAAGAAAAATAACTGAAGAATACAACATGTAAACTGGACAAGAAAGAGTCCTTTTACGATTATAACGCTTTCTACAAACTATACCAACACAACTAATGTATATTATGTTCAAAGAAATCATTCAGGGCGCTCCATATCATCCGATCCAACACAGATGTGGCCCCTTAAAGGATTAATTTTAACAAAATCCTAATAGGTTAACTCAACCTTAGTTCCTCTATAAAGAAGACTAAACATTGAATCTAAAACATAATTTAAGCAAACACGTAAGTCACGCACAATAACAACAAGCAACAGATGAGGTAAAGACAGGAATGCCAACAGTGTGGTATGCACGACCAAGAGCAATGATAGCACAAAAATGACTTATCTGTTTAGCAGCCTGCCACTGTATGGTGCCTTGCTTAGTACGTGGTGTAGATTTCACTGTGTATAAGTATCCATGCACAAGGGAGGAGGCAGTGAGCTGTACTGATGAGTCATCTTGCTGTAACAATGTTTTAGTTTTCAAATAATCCGTTCCACTGCAGAGGATGCAGTAAGCGTCGTAGACTCTACCGTAAGGATGTCTTGAAAATTATGTCCTATAAATGTTCCTTGATACTGCAAAAGATGCTTCAAGCAGCGTAGATGTTCTTGGAGTAAGAATGTTCTCTGATACTGCACAAGATGCGGCAAGCAGCGTAGACGTTCTTGAAGTAAGAATGTTCTCTGATACTGCACAAGATGCGGCAAGCAGCGTAGATTTTCTTGAATTAAGAATGGTCAATGATACTCCACAAGATACGACAAGCGGGTCGATTTTCAATGTTTAAATATGTTGTACATATCACTGATGGTAGTCCTGACACTATGGCGAGAAGTACGTCAATAAGGACCACAAACAAGACGATAACAATGGATATATAAACGTATATAAGTCATCGAAAACAGCGTGCAGCTGTGCAACTAGCCACCACTCAAGCGCTGATGAATGTCAACCAAGCAAATTCTTGAAACAGAGTGTAGCTTCCTCCGTTCGACACAAACTCAAGCGTTGGTAACCGACACTAGTGGCAATACATTCTGCTCTTACATGCAAATGTCTTGAATATTACGTGTTGCGTGAAACCAGTAATTTAAATCGATATTAGGCTGAACACGGCCTTGTCTTTGAAATTCAGTGTTGTGTGAACACGCCAACTTACGTGAGCGAAATTTTCAGGAATATGAGTAGATATTTCATGACTGGCAACCTTGGATTGCTAAATGGCTGAATAATTTTGGCACAGATGGCTAGATTCTTCTGGCGGGTACACTATCCCGGACGAGCCCCCAAATGACACATGCTGTAGGGATGCATGTTGTCGCAGTAATTAATCCTCAAAGGTGCTTACTATCTTCTTACACCATAATTGACACATTCATTCCTGAGTAAACCAATCAACACCGAAACTTAGTCCCAAACTGAACACTGTATTACGGAAATGTCATGAAACACAAATATGATATGAAATCCAAATATCCAAGGTAATAATTCATAATTCTTCCTAGAATTAACCAACAAGATTCAGCGATCACAACTAGCCATCTTTTTCCGCTCTACACGCAACCTTCCAGTCTTCATTTCAGTCAACAACTGACTACCTCGCACACTGCACTGTTCTCCCGTGTTTTGACCCACAGTCTCGCACGAGACACACTCACGCAAAACCCGACTGACCGCTTTTCATTCGCACTTAACATACACACAGGCCGACGTCATTTACAGTTCACGCAAACAACCTCTCTCACTTTATCATTTGCTTACACACACACCCACTGACCATAATCATCATCATCATCAGCGTAATCATCATCATCCTCAATGTAATATATGCTTGATAATTGTATTACCGTGAAATCATCATCATCATTACGATATATGCTCCATGTCTGTATTATAGTGACAACATCATCATCATTATGTGACATCTACATTACACTGATATCATCATCATCAGGTGACAGTCAGCTTATCCCAAAAGATCCCTATCCCATAGATATAGTTTTCATGTCTGTGCGTCTAACTGTCGTCACTTATGTGTGTGTGTGTATGTGAGTGGTGATATATATATATATATATATATATATATATATATATATATATATATATATATATATATATATATATATATATAGTGTGATAGACTGTCTGACTAACAAAGTCTTGTTGTAGAGATAGGCTGAATGAGAGAAGTTTCCCGATTTCAGGGACAGACTCTACCTATGTTCCACCATCTCACTCGTGAAAATCTATTTCTTTGCCTTATCTCCCACTGAGCTATCACCTGTTCTAGTCCTATTCAGAAGAGACCAATCTGTGTCTTAATTCCCCTATAAAAAATCTACGACATACCTGTTAGTTACCTTTAATTATTTATTTACTAATTTAGAAATTATATACAATGGTTCTATATATTAAATCCATTAACAGAAATACAACCCATCTCAATATTCAGGATAATGCCCAAATGAAAAATTAGTTCTGTCATCAGTATAACATGGGCGGAGGCCTTGAACTAACATGTCAGAAATTCCAGAATGATCAGTACCGTGAAAGTGAACAGGCATTAGTTTATTAGCCCAGTGAGAATTGTCTATCAAATGCTCTTGAAACGCATCGGTGTGCCGCAATGGACGACCTCTTCGCGATCTTTGGTTCTATCCTGCAGTATCGGTACATTTGTGGTACTGATTTTTATTATGTGCTGTCAATTATCGCACTTTTCTTTCTTTCTTTCCTCGTTATTTTTCTGCTAAGTAGCAGATATTTTGTATTTGTCCTCGTACACCCCTCTCATGGATTAGTCATTACATCTGTGCGTGTCCTGTCCCTTTGCTAAAACATTTGCAAGGAGCGGCTGATATGATACATCACAGCCTCGAGGGCGCGGCACAGCTTTGATAAAAGCTTAAACACAGGATAACCGGTGCACGATGCGGCACTTATGACATAAGCGCTTCCGGGTCATCCTTGGTACAGCAATATTACTTTCTAATGTATTACAGCTTACACATGTTGTCATGTGAGTTACCTGATCTGTCTGTAAGTTTGTACACAAGGGCATCGGACATCCTATTACCATATATGGAAGACGTGACCTTTGCAAAATTTTTCGGAAATATTTTGAAAGTACCACACCCGACTGTTTGAATATGATTGGAGCGTTTATTTAACTCCATTACAAACAACGCTTGGGAGGATAGGAATATAGTCTGACCATTTCGCAGTTTTATTTCACTGTGAATTTCACGCTCGCCAAGACCAAGAACATCAGACCTCGCCAGAGTGAAGACTAGATTCATAATTCCTTTTTGTTACCGGACCTTTTATTGAAGAACCAAATAAGACTTACAAAGCACAGGAAATCTCTACATTTTAATAAGGAACACCGGGACTCGGAAACTGAAGAAACACACGGAGTCAGAGAGGGAATCTATTGTAAAATTAAAGGCTCCCCAGACGCGTGTAAGAGACTGACTCGTCTCTTTTATTCATCTGAGCAACAGGTCTGTAGCCAGGATTGGCGTAAGTTGTGATTTACATTTCATATTTTATTACTAACATGTGAACTAACATATATATGTATATATTACCACGTGAAGTTTAATGTGTGAAACTCGCTATTGGATGTCAAAGTCATTTGAGGCTGGCAACCTCAGCGTATAGAAGGATGATTCATGAACCACCACTGCACGGGCAGGTGCTTGCTTTATTGATAGTTTCGTAAAGAGAACTAAAAGCATAAAGAAGATCCAGGTTCCCTATGGAACAGGGAGGGAAAGATGAAAGAAATGATGTACATTCTAAGAATAATACAGTTTCAAAGCTTTTCACTCAGTGTAAATGTAAACGAAAAAACATAATCATGTTAAAATTAATAGAAGTTTCAAACTTTTCCACAAGTGTAAATGTAAATGAAACATAAATGAATTTATATTGTGAAAACTTTTCAAACAGTGGAGATGTAAATGTAAAACATGTTATATCTGTACGTTTAACCTTTTCATTTAAATGTAATGTAAAGCTAAAGCTATTCAGTTTAAATGTAAAGAAAATTTTATGCCGAGGGATTAAACTCAAGTCTCATCGAGGGTAAATTCTGACAGGGGATGGTAGAATAGAAGAGGGGGGGGGGCACATAACTATGTGTCGGAAAACGCCATACTCAGAAGAGCGTTTCGTTTCTATTTCTATTACTAATTATTTGTGGTACCAGCAGAAAGTACTATCTCTGGAACCAAGTGAAGGTAGAAGTGGACTGACGTTGTGCGAGACGCCATCATAAGAGGATCTTATAGACAGACGCAGGACCAGCTTGGCCGTTACTCCTTGACGTTCTGGGAACGTGCGGCGCCTGAACTTTGACCAGAGACGAGTGACAGCAGTGTACAGAAAACCTACCAATCAGGAGGAGGATTAGAATCACCATTGGCAGCTAAGTTAACCTATATGCTGCCACTTGAACTTCTTATAAAAAACCATCACCCGAGTGATGAAAACTTTATTTTGTAACTAACTATTATTCCTTTCTTTTAAACTGTTAAACTTAAGGTGATTATTAAATTTTGTTATTTGTAATTATACCAATTTAACATCGATTCAATCATTTTAAATGTACTACATGTTTGTCTCAGTCAAAGTTACTAAGCACACACTCTAAACAGAGCTATATTATAATAATAATTCCACTGAGTAACTCGGGAGTGGGGCTTAACGAGCTAGAATAAACCATTGCTTAAATTCTTCATAAAAGGTGTCCGAAGATTACAGAATTAACGTTCTCAGCAACAGCCAGCATTGTTTTCGCTTATCTGAATATCTTGTGAAGACTCCCATGTGATAAAAGCAATACTACTCTTCTACCTACATTTATGCCAAGAGTAATCTTGTGTAAAGATAGACTCCATTGAAGCCTATAATAGATACTCTTGAGTTTTGGCCACTGTTGGACCACTGCTGCAAAGCAGGGGAGGCAATACCGTCACAATCGGTTAAATGCCTGTCTGTGTCTTCAAAATGAATAATGTCATATCTTTTGCAGACCGTAACATAGATGACATTCGTGAATTCATATAGTAAAGGGCTCAATAATAGTGACGTTGTCTTTCGGAAATGACAACAGTTGGCATTTGGTACACAACCGGACCTGTACGAAATCTATGGCGATAATAAGCCTTAGTGCACAAAGTTCTACTGCTAGTACTTACAAAACAGTTCTTAACTAAAATGTTTTGTGTATGTGTGTGAAGATAATAATGAAAAAATTAGTACAAGTAGATAAAACTTAATTTTCATACGCTGTATTTTGTTTTTAATTATGCAAATATTGTACTTGTTGGTTGATTATGTCAGACGTCACCGTGATCTCGACAGCCAAACGTGAATATTTGTTGCTTGTAATTTGATCCACAGTTCATGTAGAGAACCACCTGCAGTCCTTTTTTTTCTTACTGAACGGAGGTTAGCAATCATATTTATCTACAACTTTGAACTAGAGGAAGACTGGAGAAGTGTAACAATTAATGATCGCCTTTTAGAGAATGAAGAGCCGCGGTAGCGCAGTGGTTGGAGCACTGGTTTCCTAGCTCGGTGGTCCATGGTTCGATCCCCAGTTGAGGTGGAATTGTTTAGACCGCAAACGGCTACTGAGTCGACCCAGCCTCGTGAATTTGGTACCAAAGCAACCCTGGGAAGGTTTAAGGCGGCAGGCATGATGCTGACTACATCACCCCCTAGTGTACCGTTTAGTCAAGAAAAGATGGGCCTAACACCATATTCTTGATATGCTTCAGTGGGCGTGTAACGGGATCCTTTACCTTTTTTTATTAGACAATGACACTGCAATCGATGAATCATAAAGACTAAGATTGCTGGAGTTTGGTATTAGGCCTAAGACTGGCAGGGATAAACGAAAGAGAGGATGCATTCGGCGTAAATACAACCAGCGCGCAACAGAAACAATTAGCATTCATACCCTTCGACGTTTGCTGGAAGAGTCTGAGCAGCTATAGGTTTGCCTGGAGATCGATGATGTCGATTCTGAACAACAATAACAATAACAATGGAGAAATATATAGCACTAGTTTGAAAGGTAGTAAGTATCACATGTCTACTAGCCTTAGAAGCAACGGGCATTATACGATTGGTGTAAACAAGTCTCACCTTCCCGTCTTTGTGTCTGTGATCTTATTTCACTGATAAACTTAAGTGATAATCTTCCTAGGTGAAATTTTTCTTTGTTGGGTTGCTATCACATAGATAACATTTTTTACATTCTTTGTTCTTGATCAGCTAACTCTACGGTACTTTTAGATTGTTTATTGCGTTACAAAGGTCTTGTTTGTCAGTTAAATAGAACAAACAAAAAACAGACAGGTGTAATAGTATTGATGCAGCGAGACGGGCAGACAAAAAGGCAGACAAACAGACAATAAGGCTGACAAACACATAGACGTTTAGAGACATAGACACACACTAATACTAGGTAGATAGGGAAGGAAAATAGGAAGGTAGGCATTCGATGGATACAAAAGACAAACTTATAGATATGGATAGACTGAAGGATGGACAGGTGGATAAGTGGCTGGATAGAAAAATAGACAGACAACACAAACTAGATAGGATAGAATATATAGATGGATAGACAGACAGACAGACAGACAGATAGATAAATAGATAGATAGATAGATAGATAGATAGATAGATAGATAGATAGATAGATAGATAGATAGATAGATAGATAGATAGATAGATAGATAGATAGATAGATAGATAGATAGATAGATAGATAGATAGGTAGGTAGGTAGGTAGGTAGGTAGGTCGGTCGGTCGGTCGGTCGGTCGGTCGGTCGGTCGGTCGGTCGGTCGGTCGGTCGGTCGGTAGGTAGGTAGGTAGGTAGGTAGGTAGGTAGGTAGATAGATAGATAGATAGATAGATAGATAGATAGATAGATAGATAGATAGATAGATAGATAGATAGATAGATAGATAGATAGATAGATAGATAGATAGATAGATAGATAGATAGATAGATAGATAGATAGATAGATAGATAGATAGATAGATAGATAGATACCTCCACTAATGTGCAGCGAGCAAAGAGACTGAATTCCCTCTCCAGTAAGGACCACATTTTGAGCAGTCACACTAAGCTGACATTGAATGTCTAGAATTGTCTTTGACACCGTGAAGTTTCTGGCTGGACTGGGGCAGCTAACAAAGTTGGAACTGCTGCTGTTGCTGAATTGGATAACGATGTTGTGTAGAAAACCTGTGGGTTGAAGTGTAGTTGATAATGGATGAATAAAGAATTGAGAAGGATGCGGGAGTCATCCTTCTTCTTCCTCGTTCGTCCTGAAAAGGACGGTGGTTGCGTTGTGTCTGTTTACGCCGGAGCTGTGATATCTGCACCTTTCGGTCGACACATCCGACTTCAGCACGGCATTTTTGGGGACCGGGTTTGCCTTCCCTCTGCGATCCCTACTCTCTCAGCCAGACTGCAGTGATGCAGCCTGTTTCCAGGACCACCACGTGGAGGTGGAGTAGGGTCTTTGTCAGCTCTGGTTCGCTGACTCTGATGCAAGCAGTCAAGCTATGGGTCGCTGACTGCATTCTCTATTGCTGCATCTTTGGGTCCCGGGAGCAATTCAATGACTTATAATAATAATAATAGCCCCTTCAGTCATGACTGACTACGGGAATGTTCCCCTGAGGTGACAGCCCTCAGCTGGTTATTTTCCTGGTGTTCCTTTCGACGTTTTCTACTCTCTTCTGCTTGTTGTGTGAGCTTCTTTTCGCCCAGTCTGAGGTGGCACCGTAGATAGCATCACCACTTGGTGCAATCAGCAGCTTCACCCTCCCAATTTGTTAGATTTATAATCCAGTGTCCTCGTTCAATGACTTATTTTATAGAAATTGACCCTAGAAAACACACACATCAAAGATATACTCTGTGAGAACATACGAGTGTGGCAATCATGGTATTAGCTAATAAGGCTTTCTTCCGGATTAAAATTAAAAAAAAAAAATAGTAAAAAATAAAGTGCCACAAAGAAAGCGAAAGAGATGCTGACCAACAACAACCTGGCGCAGAACTGTGGAGGCCGAGATTCAAAGAATGAGCCAGAGCTGGATCACAGCACGAAGGATGGCCGCCGACCGAACAAAAGTGGAAGCAGTTTTTTTGCTGCCCTACAAGACGCCACCAGGCGTTATGGCCACTGACTGAGTTGACAGTCGGTAGCTAAGGATTAAAGAAGAAGACGAAGACTATAAAAAAGAACATTTTAAAAAAATACAGAATTTATTAATTTAAAAAAAATCATGATTTATGTATCGTCTTTTACCCTATTTTTTTTTTCCTTTTTTGTTTGTTTTTGTTGTCTTTTTAATTTTGTCGTGAAGAGTTCTTGATTGTATCGACATTGATTGATCGTTGCTTTGAGTCTGTAAAATTCCTTCTCTGTCTTATGTTACATTGTTAAATTATTTTATAATTTGTGTGTGCGTGTTAAAATTTACTTCTTGCAGAGTTAAAAAAAAAAATTCATCATCATCATTAGCGATATGCGCAGCAGAGACACAGAGTGCGGTCACGGTTATATTTAAAATTATTCATCTTCCGTAATGATCAGTAACACTATAATAACTAAAACTATACATGCTAGCATGCGTACCTCGAAAGTATTATATGATAACATTTATTCGTTACCTATTACAGTAGCGACGGGGAAGGACAGGCGACTACAAACAATGCAAGAGTTTGATGGAAGACTTGACAATTCGATGTAAGCACAAAGATTTTAATAAAGCAATATGCTCGTGGAGAAAAATCCTTCCAGGGTGGACAATTCAGCTTGTCCTCGGTTAACGATGAATATGATTTACGACCACTCGTACTTACTTATGAACCTGTTAGAGAATGACACTGCAATCGATGAACCATCAAGGTTAACATTGCTGGAATTTGGCTTTAAACGTAAGACCAGCAGGGATGGACGTATGAGAGGACGCATCCGGCGTGTATACAACCAGTGTACAACAGGAACAATTAGCATTCATACCCTTGAACATTTGCTGAGGGAGACTGAGCACCTATGGGTTTGCCTAGAGTGCAATGACGTCGATTCTGATCAATAATAACCATAACTTACGATGGCCATCTCATTAATCCTTTTATAATATTTTTCAATAACTATTGGACTCTGGACGTTCTGATCGTAAGTTTTATTTATTAATTGCATGCATTTATTACAGCACAGTCCTGTGGAGCAAGGTAATTTTATTTGTGCATTCTTAACAAAGAGCAAAAAAGCTTAAAAATGTAACAAAACAGAACGCTGTATTTTAGCTTTCAGGCATGTTAACTATGAAAATATTCTAAAGATTCATTTAGTTTACAGTGATTTTCGACTTAAACTATATCGAATTACGATGGCCTCGTCGGAACGCAGCACCGTTGTAAGTCGTGGGCAGTCTGTATTTGCCTTTTTGGGTTTAGAATGATAACATACGCAATGGCGCTCTCGAATCACTGCTGAATTATTAACTTTATACACTGCTGAATTGTTAACTTTATACACTGGTGAATTATTACCTTTATACACTGCTGAATGGTTAACTTTAAACACTGCTGAATTATTACCTTTATATACGGCTGAATTATTAACTGTATAGACTGCTGAATGATTACCTTTATACACCGCTGAATTATTAACTTTATACACTGCTGAATTATTAACTTTTATACAATGCTGAATTATTTCCTTTATACATTGCTGAATTACTACCTTTATA
The DNA here is from genome assembly GCA_024509875.1 of Oreohelix idahoensis. Taxonomy (NCBI): domain Eukaryota; kingdom Metazoa; phylum Mollusca; class Gastropoda; order Stylommatophora; family Oreohelicidae; genus Oreohelix; species Oreohelix idahoensis. Next base: position 106,131 of record JAMPIV010003478.1, on the reverse strand, counting down.
CACTGCTGAAATTTTAACTTTATAGACTGCTGAATTATTACCTTTATACACTGCTGAATTATTATCTTTATACACTGCTGAATTATTATCTTTATACACTGCTGAATTATTACCTTTATACACTGCTGAATTATTACCTTTATACACTGCTGAATTATTATCTTTATACACTGCTGAATTATTATCTTTATACACTGATCAAGTACTCATTTTTACACTCACTGTCTCGAAACCTGACATTCCAAAATATGTTTTCTTTATTCACATAAACTTTCAATTAAATTTGTCAGCAATGCTGGACATTAACACGATAATTTTTTATGATACATGATTTACTTACAACAAATACTTTTTTTTTATAACAGCCTTAGGTTGGGACAATGGATAGTACTATCGAACAAAGTGGACTGGGTACAATTCCCAGTACAGAAGAAAAAGCAACAGGAGGGTGACATTTTGGAGTTGTGACCTAAGTTGACTTGACCCAAGTGGGCCTGAACCCTTGAAGATGATAAAACCAACAACATGTTAGGCTGGAAAATTACTGATAATCACATTAGCCTCACTTGTAATGTTCTGCATAGAATGTTCGTATATTAAAAGCAAATTATTACATCGTTATCTAAAAAGCCTATAGAAGGCTTATTTTTTTTTTTTTAGATGTAATTCACATTACATGTACACTTGAATAATGTTTAACGTTACATTCAGATTCCGAGAAGTCTAATTTGAGAGGCGTTTCTTGGAAAGTATTTAACCGTGCACTAAAATATGTAAATTACGCTTGTATACTACCAGAAATTGCTTAAGTTACTAGCACAAGGTCTGTGGCAGTGACAAACAAACGATAACAGTTGAGATTACACAGTGACAACTAACCTACATTGTTTAACTCTTAAATGATGTAATGATTTTCCCATGTTTGACGCAAGGAATTTTCTGACGTTTTGAGTTTCCAAATACATGTAGTTTTAAAGTTGTAGAGTCAATTGTTTTCACGTTTTTTTTTAACAGTATGGCAAGGTTATACATAGCTGTAAAGGAAACTGAATGCGGTTTAATAAAATATAAAATTGAAACAAAGCAATACAAAAACTTAGATCAAATGTTTCAGCCCCAAAAACTGGTCTGCCCTCACGAACATTTGGGAAAATAGGACTTGAATACTGGCTTCTTGTCCTTAAAGACGTGAACAAAATCTAATGATGTGAGTCGTAAATGGTAAATTCTGAAGTCACTCTTGTAAATCCCAATTAGTAATGTATGAACAATTTTTTAACAATGCATATACGGATGGTAATAGTTACGTGAGAAATATCAGTAGAGTTATTTTAAGATACAGTGTAAGTAAATAAAAAAGGGGTGTGCTGTAACACTTGTAAAGAAATAAATATATATATATATATATATATATATATATATATATATATATATATATATATATATATATATATATATATATATATATATATATATATATATATATATATATATATATATATATATATATATACAGTAGAACTCCATTTATCCGAACCCCATGGGACCGAGCATCGTTCGGATAATCAAATGTTCGGATAATTGGATTACATAATGTATCGAGTACATGTACACATATTTCTAAAAATAATTAACCATCACAAGGAAAATACACTATAAAACATATTTACTTGTACTGTAATAATAATACCCACACTGTATTAGATCACTGTATCACCAAAATCTTTCATTACACTGCAGTGCATGTACTACTTGTATTAATTATTTTTTTTAAGAAAGAGAAATGTTTTCAAAATAACATTACAAACGATTCAAAACCAGGCGCAACTTACGTATACATGTACTTGCACAGATGTAGCCCACTATTTAAAATAATGAGGAATCCTCTTTTGCACCAAACTGGATAGTCTCCTTTTGGCTGCTAAGTCCCGCATTCTCTTCAACAGCAGAAGCTGTGTAGGACAGCTGTCATCTTCTTGCTCGTACCAAGCCATCGCTGTTTCTAGTGCTATAAAGGCCTCTTCAGGACTTGGTCGACGTTTTGGGTTTTCTTCATAATCTACAAGTACATGATGTACTTCTGAGGAGTCTTCATCATCGGTCACTACATGTATTTGGTTTTCTTCTTGCACAAAAGACAAAATTTCTTCGTCATTCAAAAACTGAAAACCAGAATCATTATCATCTTCTAGCCACATGTGTGCATCATCTTTGTCACAGTCCGAAAATCCGGGCATTGCTTGAAACAGTTCCACAACTTCATTTATACAATCATCATTTGTGTCCACTGCAGTAGTTTCATTTCCTCCTTTTTTCCCAAGCAATCTATTCCAAGCCTTGTTGAGATTATCTTGTGACAGGGTGGTCCAAGCATCAGCTAACATATAGCAGCAGTCTTTGAGATTAAGCTTTTTGGAAAACGCCACCACACTTTCTTCATCTTCAGCCAACAATAAACGACGCAGGACTTCCTTCTTGTACATCTTTTTAAGCTTTGCTATAACACCCTGATCCATTGGTTGAATCAGTGCTGTTACATTGGGAGGCAGAAAAATTACTTTAAAATTTGCATCAACTGCATTCAATGTATCCGTCTCTGGATGAGATGGTGCATTGTCCAGTAGAAGAATTACTTTTCCAGTTTTCTTTTCTTGTTCTCTCAACCTCTTCACATTTGGGATGAACTGATTTGTATACCAATCAAGAAATATTTCACTATTCATCCAAGCACTCTTCTGTGCTTTGTAGCACAATGGGAGACATGTCACATTCTTTAAACAACGTGGTTTTTTGGCTTTGCCGATCATTAGCACCGGTAAACGATGACTTCCACTGGCATTCGCGGCTACCAAAATTGTTACTCTCTCTTTGCACTTTTTAAACCCAGGGGCAGCTGCTTCGCGCTGAGATGCAAGTGATTTTTGAGGCAATGATTTCCAGTATAAGCCAGTCTCATCGGCATTATACACATCATCGAGTGAATAACCTTCTTCTTCCAAAAAAGCCAAGAATGTTTCTTTAAAATTTTCAGCGGCAGTTGCATCGCTAGATAAAGATTCCCCTTGAATCTCCAATTCTCGTATGCCATGACGAGATTTAAAGTTTCTTAACCATCCCTGGCTAGCCTTAAAGTCAGGAGGACCGTCAAGTTGATTGTTGAACTGAAGTGCCTTTTCACACAATAGAGAGCCAGAGATAGGTTCCCCTTTGCTTCTTCTTTGCACAAACCATATATACAAAGCCTCTTCCAATTTCAAATCTTTCGCATTTCTCATGGTTTTACGTTTCTTCGACCCATTTTCACTATCCAATTTCGATGCAAAACTCATAATTTTATCCTTGTTACTTTTGATGTCAGAGACGGTAGCTTTCCCAACATTGAAAATCCTCGCAAGTGAAGACACAGTTTCACCTTTTCCTAGTCTCTTGATAATTTCTGTTTTCGTTTCAATTGACAAAACATTGCGGTTCCTTTTATATGCTTTAGGCCTACTGGAAGATGCCATATCGCACAGAGAAATACTTGTACACCAAAATTATTCTGCTGTAGTAGCAGACACAATTATTTTAAGTTGAACTGTCTGTTTAGCCAGTGTTCTGCCTAGAACGCACACGTACACTGGATTGGTAAACCAGATATTAACTGACTTTATGATCTAACTGACTTCCTGTACGTAAGCGACCGACCATTAGCCATCCCATTCTCTACAAATTGTTCGCACACATTTGAAGTTTGCCGCATCAAAAGATTCAGAATTTTAGTCTAACGTGACTGTGGCATCTGATTTTTTTTTTTTTCTGGAAAAAGTGTTCGGATAATTGGATGTTCGGATAATTGGGGTTCGGATAAATGGAGTTCTACTGTATATATATATATATATATATATATATACTGCTGTTTAAAAAAACCAGCCATCAATCGTCAGTCAGCGTAGGTTTAAAACCAATTTCTTTATGGAATACTGTGTATACGGGATTTCGTGGAGATTTCATTCTGGAGAGATATATATATATAGGGCTCGTGATCCTTGGTTGGTAGCTTATCTAAGAGAAGGAACTCTGAATTCAAACCACCGCTGCCTTGCGGGAATATCCATTTGTGGAATTTGCTTCGGGAGTAAACCCTGAGGATAAATCCGGAGTCGGAGTCCCTAAGGCAGCCTATGTCGATTCGACATTATTCTGGCAACTCCTGCGACATGGCTGGTACCAAACTGTATCGGCTACTGCCGTTCCTTTGGATCTACCGGCTGTGTGGAGAGGGGGAACATGCTGCATGGGCAACCGCTTGATCTCCATATAACTGTGCCCAAGCTCGCGCCCTGGAGAGGACACTCCAGCTTCACCCTATAGGTGTCGGCAAAACACGGGAAGTAGCAGTTACCGGTTATAAGCATTTTGCCCAATTGGCGTAGGGCATGGCGCCAGGGGCTACTTCCGACAGTGGGAGAGGTTCTAGGATCTCACTGGACAGCTACCGCCCGCTTCAAGCTGGGCAGCCCCCAGTCAATAAGGTGTTGTCCCGCCACTGTCTGCTTTCCCCATTGGGTGCATGGGGATTAGGGTCAAACCCGAACTGTGGACAGAAAATTTTGCACCAAGCAATTATCGAAAAAATAGAAAAAAGCAAACTCTCAGATTGGGATGCTGGAACGTCCGGACTATGTTGACTGGACTATCCGAAAACCTACAGGATGTAAACGATGTAAGGAAGACAGCCATAATTAATGATGAGCTTAAACGACTTCAGGTGGATATAGCTGCACTTCAGGAAACGCGCCTGGCGGGCTCTGGAATGGTGAGCGAGAAGGACTACACATTTTATTGGCAAGGGAAAGATCTTGATAAAGCTAGAGAACACGGAGTGGGTTTTGCGGTCAAAAAATCGCTAACTAACTTGGTTGAACTAGGCAAGAATGGATCAGAACGCTTGTTAACGCTCCGCCTGCAAACTAGCACAGGTCCCATCACCCTTGTCAGCGTGTATGCTCCTACTCTGTACTCTGCCTCAGAAGCTAAAGATGAGTTCTACGAGAATCTAGCAGCAGTAATCAAAAGCATACCTAGGCAAGAACAGCTTGTTTTCCTTGGTGACTTTAACGCTAGAGTGGGTGCCGATAATGTTTCATGGCCTTCATGTCTGGGCAGGTTTGGTATTGGCAAGATGAATGAAAATGGACAACGGCTCTTAGAGTTGTGCGTCCACCATGACCTCTGCGTGACCAACACCTACTTTCAGACAAAACCCCAGCATAAGGTGTCATGGAGACACCCACGATCCAAGCACTGGCACCAACTTGACCTGATTCTCGTCAGAAGGCCACTCCTCGGTCTGTGCTCTCCACGCGCTCGTACCATAGTGCAGACTGTGACACAGATCACTCCTTGGTTTGCTGCAAAATCAGAGCACAACCAAGAAAACTCTATCGTGTCAGACATGAAGGGAAACCACGCATTGATACCAGCAAGATGTCAGACCCTTTCATGATCGCTCAATTCACTGCGACCTTCAAGAAAGTGCTCAGTAGCCCTCAGCATGGTGATACTATTACAGAGAACTGGGAGCATCTACGGAACACCATTCAAAGTACTGCACTTGCCACCTTTGGTAAGAAAACAGCAAAGTCAAATGACTGGTTTGACGCTTCATCAGATGTGATGGTACCTGTTATTGAAGCTAAGCGCAGTGCTATGAATGAATACAAACGTTCACCGAGTGCCAGAACCCTACAGATCCTGAGGGCTACGAGAAGCAAAGTTCAACAAACTGCTCGACGCTGTGCAAATGACTATTGGCTCCAGCTCAGTGAGAGCATCCAGATCGCAGCGCAAACAGGCAACATTAGACAAATGTATGACGGTATAAAGAAAGCACTTGGCCCCCATAAAAGTAAGACGGCACCGCTAAAAACCATCAGCGGAGAGAAGCTAACCGATAAGGGTAAGCAGATGGAGAGGTGGGTCGAGCAGTACTCTGAGCTTTACGCTAGAGACAATACCGTTACGCCTGCAGCCCTTGATGCTGTCAATAGTCTGCCAACTATGGAGGAGCTGGATGCCGAACCAACATTAGAGGAACTCAGTAAGGCCATTGGCAAAGCACGAGGCAGTGATGGGATTCCTCCTGATTTAATCAAATGCTGTAAGAGCACGCTATTACATCCCCTGCATAGGATGCTGTGCCAGTGCTGGGAAGAGACAACTATTCCTCAAGACATGCGAGATGCCAAGATTGTAACACTGTATAAAAATAAAGGAGACAGAAGTGATTGCAATAACTACAGAGGCATCTCTCTTCTTAGTATTGTTGGTAAGGTTTTTGCCAAAGTCATCTTAATGCGACTACACAAGTTAGCTGAGCGCATATATCCAGAGGCACAGTGTGGATTCCGAGCTGGCAGATCAACAACAGACATGATCTTCTCTCTCCGCCAGCTTCAGGAAAAATCAAGAGAGCAGAAAAGACCATTATATATCGCCTTTATAGACCTCACAAAAGCATTCGACCTGGTTAGTAGGGATGGACTCTTTACAATCCTCCTGAAAATAGGCTGCCCTTCTAAAATGCTGGAAATGATAAAGTCATTCCATGACGACATGAAGGGAACAGTCCAATATGCTGGAAGCACGTCACAGCCTTTGATATACGAAGTGGCGTTAAACAAGGCTGTGTTCTGGCTCCGACCCTCTTCGGAATCTTCTTTGCCTTACTCTTGAAACATGCATTCAGAGATGCAACTGAAGGAATATGCCTTCACACTAGGTCAGATGGCCGCCTGTTTAATCTTTCAAGGCTGAAGGCAAAAACAAAAATCAGAAGGGTCACTATAAGAGACTTGTTGTTCGCTGATGATGCTGCAGTCGTCACTCAAAGCCAACAGGAGCTTCATAGCTTGATGAATCGCTTCACTAAAGCATGCAAGGACTTTGGCCTCACAATAAGTCTAAAGAAAACGAATGTGCTGAGTCAGGATGTGGGTGCTGCACCAGTTATCACTATCGATAACTATGAATTGGCAGTGGTGCACCACTTCACATATCTAGGGTCTACCATCAATGACAAACTCTCACTGGATACAGAAATCGACAGCCGCATTGGCAAAGCTGCAGCTACCTTTGCCTGCCTCACATCGCGTGTTTGGGGAAACTCTAAACTCACAATGAAGACCAAAGCTGCGGTATATAATGCCTGCGTCACCAGCACACTCCTATATGGCAGCGAGACCTGGACGACCTATGCTAAGCAAGAAAGAAGGCTCAATACCTTCCATTTGCGGTGTCTACGCCGCATCCTCGGCATCTCGTGGAAAGATAAAGTGACAAATGTCGAGGTATTGTCACGTGCTGGCCTTCAAAGTATGTATACGCTGCTTAGACAGCGCAGACTTCGCTGGCTTGGCCATGTTCGCCGTATGGAAGATGGTCGCATCCCAAAAGATATCTTCTACGGACAATTAGCAGATGGCAAGAGAACAGTTGGGCGACCACAACTGAGGTTCAAAGATGTGTGCAAGAGAGATATGAGGGCACTGGACATGGATCCAGCAACATGGGAGGATGAAGCTGCCGATCGCACTAAGTGGCGAAGCTATTTACGGCACCACCTCAGATTGGGCGAAGAGAGGCTCACACAAGAAGCAGAGGTGAGGAGAAAGCGTCGAAAGGAGCACCAGGAAAATAAGCAGCTGAGGGCTGCCACCTCAGGGGCGCATTCCCATAGTCAGTTATGACTGAAGGGGCTATTATTATTATTATTATATATATATATATATATATATATATATATATATATATATATATATATATATATATATATATATGTGTGTGTGTGATAGGGGCTAGGTGTGGTTGAGGTGAACTTATGTCGATGGGGCTACCTCACACCCAAGACCCATGCACTAAGAAAATTTATTAAGGATCGTTTGACAGGGGTTGCAATTATTGGTTGCTTGCAACCCTCTCAGCAGCAGACTTAGCAATTCAAGCAACACAAAGCCTTATACAGATCAACATTTAATACTACCGAACACCCAGACAGTGTTCGTAGACTTTCTGAAAAACAATATATAAAAACAATGTCTATGTGAAATTCAATAGCATAAATAATAACACTTACCATTCAGAAAACATTCGCCCACCATAGTCAGCCATGATCAATCAGCTACAGGTACCCATTCATACCACGCGCTCTATGGTTACGCCATCTTTCGAGAACGGCATACAGCCACGCTAACACCCAGCTAAGCTGCGTGGTTGTACATTCTATAGTAACATTACATTATAATACTAACTATTATAGAAATAATGGCTTAGCAAAGCTATATAAAGCAGAACAAATAACCAATAGAGATTTTACACAGTATAAAAGACTAGGAAACTAAGAAAGCTAACACCAACTAGCTATAGCCGATCTTACTATTACTTACACCACATAATCAGTCTAACATTACTGAAAAAGCACAGGACTTTATCCTAGTAAGCTGTAACATAATATATTGCAGCACTCGCCACGCTAAAATAAACTATTTCGGCATCCGCACCGTAGTTAATAAATATAACACGTCTAAATCGCGCCACAATTAAATATTATTCAAACCGACTACGTGTCGGATTTACATTAGATCATAGAAGGTTTACTTAACCCCCAAAATATGGAAATACTTAACCGTAAAATTTCATTTCCACAAATGTAATAACTGAATATGCCAGTTTTAGTACCGGCCACGTGTTATATTTCCTTAACAAGGACCCACGCCATGTCCGAATAGACTTAGATCTAACATCAACCGCACACGAAAAAAATACCACAGAATTAAGTATATACTTATTTAAAACACTACGGCACAAAGATGGTAAACCTAATATCCTATATCCTTTCTAACACTGTAAAGACTTTAGAATGTTGGAGAAATATTATATCTACTCACAAGTCCTAGGCATGATCTTGCTCGAATTAGACTTCAGATCTCAATAGCTTGTTCTCTGTTGTTGTTGTTGTTTTGATGAGTTGATGGGTGGAGAGCGGGCACTTAACAATAATAATAATAATAATAATAATAGCCCCTTCAGTCATAACTGACTATGGGAATGCGCCCCTGAGGTGGCAGCCCTCAGCTGCTTATTTTCCGGGTGCTCCTTTCGACGTTTTCTCCTCACCTCTGCTTCTTGTGTGAGCCTCTCTTCGCCCAATCTGAAGTGGTGCCGTAAATAGCATCGCCACTTAGTGCGATCGGCAGCTTCATCCTCCCATGTTGCTGGATCCATGACCAGTGCCCTCATATCTCTCTTGCACACATCTTTGAACCTCAGTTGTGGTCGCCCAACTGTTCTCTTGCCATCTGCTAATTGTCCGTAGAAGATATCTTTTGGGATGCGACCATCTTCCATGCGGCGAACATGGCCAAGCCAGCGAAGTCTGCGCTGTCTAAGAAGCGTATACATACTTTGAAGGCCAGCACGTGACAACCCCTCGACATTTGTCACTTTATCTTTCCACGAGATGCCGAGGATGCGGTGTAGACACCGCAAATGGAAGGTATTGAGCCTTCTTTCTTGCTTAGCATAGGTCGTCCAGGTCTCGCTGCCATATAGGAGTGTGCTGGTGACGCAGGCATTATATACCGCAGCTTTGGTCTTCATTGTGAGTTTAGAGTTTCCCAAAACACGCGATGTGAGGCGGGCAAAGGTAGCTGCAGCTTTGCCAATGCGGCTGTCGATTTTGTATCCAGTGAGAGTTTGTCATTGATGGTAGACCCTAGGTATGTGAAGTGGTGCACCACTGCCAATTCATAGTTATCGATAGTGATAAACTGGTGCAGCACCCCAATCCTGACTCAGCACATTCGTTTTCTTTAGACTTATTGTGAGGCCAAAGTCCTTGCATGCTTTAGTGAAGCGATTCATCAAGCTCTGAAGCTCCTGTTGGCTTTGAGTGACGACTGCAGCATCATCAGCGAACAACAAGTCTCTTATAGTGACCCTTCTGATTTTTGTCTTTGCCTTCAGCCTTGAAAGATTAAACAGACGGCCATCTGACCTAGTGTGAAGGCATATTCCTTCAGTTGCATCTCTGAATGCATGTATCAAGAGTAAGGCAAAGAAGATTCCGAAGAGGGTCGGAGCCAGAACACAGCCTTGTTTAACGCCACTTCGTATATCAAAGGGCTGTGACGTGCTTCCAGCATATTGGACTGTTCCCTTCATGTCGTCATGGAATGACTTTATCATTTCCAGCATTTTAGAAGGGCAGCCTATTTTCAGGAGGATTTTAAAGAGTCCATCCCTACTAACCAGGTCGAATGCTTTTGTGAGGTCTATAAAGGCGATATATAATGGTCTTTTCTGCTCTCTTGATTTTTCCTGAAGCTGGCGGAGAGAACAGATCATGTCTGTTGTTGATCTGCCAGCTCGAAATCCACACTGTGCCTCTGGATATATGCGCTCAGCTAACTTGTGTAGTCGCATTAAGATGACTTTGGCAAAAACCTTACCAACAATACTAAGAAGAGAGATGCCTCTGTAGTTATTGCAATCACTTCTGTCTCCTTTATTTTTATACAGTGTTACAATCTTGGCATCTCGCATGTCTTGAGGAATAGTTGTCTCTTCCCAGCACTGGCACAGCATCCTATGCAGGGGATGTAATAGCGTGCTCTTACAGCATTTGATTAAATCAGGAGGAATCCCATCACTACCTGGTGCTTTGCCAGAGGCCAAGCTATCAATGGCCTTACTGAGTTCCTCTAATGTTGGTTCGGCATCCAGCTCCTCCATAGTTGGCAGACTATTGACAGCATCAAGGGCTGCAGGCGTAACGGTATTGTCTCTAGCGTAAAGCTCAGAGTACTGCTCGACCCACCTCTCCATCTGCTTACCCTTATCGGTTAGCTTCTCTCCGCTGATGGTTTTTAGCGGTGCCGTCTTACTTTTATGGGGGCCAAGTGCTTTCTTTATACCGTCATACATTTGTCTAATGTTGCCTGTTTGCGCTGCGATCTGGATGCTCTCACTGAGCTGGAGCCAATAGTCATTTGCACAGCGTCGAGCAGTTTGTTGAACTTTGCTTCTCGTACTTAACAGCTGACCATTATTGCCTCTTCTCGTTCCATCTTGGTCTAGGGTTCAACCTGAAAGTTGGTTAAAATTGGGGTATTTAGTGTCATTTTATTTATTAATTTTGTATTCAATTTAAATAACTATTGTCTTTTGCAGTTGCTGACTTTTATTTATATTAGTATTTGTTCATTTTATTTTCTCTTTTGTATTGTTTATAGATATCTATTGTCCTTTACACTTGGTTTTAATTTGTATTATTATTTGTTTTTTTGTTTTTTTTTAGTTTTTGCCCTTTTTTGTTTTTTATATACCTCGTTGTCTTTCCTTGTCCTACGAGTAGTTAGTTTTTTGTTAATGCTTTGTTAGTTCTTGCTGCTTAATTTCTATTTAGTAGGATGTTTTTCCTGAAGTACTAACCTTATATGTTTTCCTTTGTTTTATGTATATATCTTTTAAGTATTGATTGGGCATCTCTTGGGGCATCTATACTTTAAACCTTATCACCTGTTAAGTCTATATTGTGATTTCTATAGTAAATTTTTAATTCAAGCCTTTGTTGTTCATACTTTTTACAGAGGGTCAGGTAGTGGTCTATGTCATTCTCTTCCTGACATTCTTGCCAGTGTGGTTCTTCTATCATAAAGTATGCTGCCCCGAGACGGAGACGCCACAGTTTTTTGTTCGATGGTATCTTTAATTCTTCTCTGACCTGGCACGTCCTCGTTGGTTCTTTCAGCAGTTTGAATGCGTGTCTGCATTTTTACTTTTCTTCCATGTTGTCTTCCGTTCCTCGTTTATAGTTATCTTCAATTGGCTCTTGATCTCCGACTTTCCCAGTCCTGCTCTTATATTGTTTTTACTTGTTCTTCCATTCTTGGCGTTCTGGTCTGCCAACTCGTTACCAGCAATACCTATGTGTGCTGGAACCCACACTAGCCTTACACTACATCCTCTGTTCCCTAGTGATGTATTGATTGCTAGAATTTCTTCCTTTATGTCTGGCCGGCTACATTTACCTGGGTGTTCTAGTGCTTGTAGTGATGATAGTGAGTCTGTAAATATCGTAACAGTTTCTGGTGGGTTATCTTCAATTATTTCCAAACTTTTAAGAATTGCTACCATCTCTGCGGTAAAAATCGAAGCCCCTTCAGTTACACTGCAACTCTTTTTTATTCCCCATTGCGGTATTACAACTCCAGCACCTAGTTTCCCACTATCACCCTTAGACCCATCAGTGTAGACGGCCAGACTTTGTTTAGTTAGTTGATCTCTGAACTTTCTACTTATCATTTTGGCTTCCTTATCTTCTATGTTGTGTTTGATCTTTTCAGTAAGTGAGTAGTCTATGATTGGAGTTTTTAGTTCCCAGGGTGGTATTTTGCTTCTGTATTTATTACTATTTTCAATTGTGTTTGGTAGTTCTTTGAGCTGCGTTAGATCTTCTATAGTTCTCCACCCAGATGGATATCTATCTTTATTTAAGGGGACGTCCCATACACTTGGTTGGTTTTTGACAAATGCTTTATGTGCTGTGTGGGTCACTTCTTGTGCTACTTTACTCCAATAATTTAATCTTACTTCTTTCCGTCTTAGACCAAGGGGAGGTATGCTAAGAGCTACTTCTAGCGCTTCTACTGGTGTTGATATAAATGCACCTGTAATGGTTCTCATGGCTGCATTTTGAATCGTGTCAAAGACTGTGCTGGAATAATACAGTTTCCCCCTGATGAAAGACTTGTAGAACATAAGCATTATTTTATTGCTGGCCCCCCATCCATTACCTTTTACTATCCTTAGTATATTTAGGGGTCCCCTACAGCTTTCTACTAAATTGTCTATATGTTTATTATAATTTAGTTGTTTATCAAAAGTTATGCCCAGAAATCTTGTTGTTGAGGATGTACATATTTTCTGACCTTTAATGGTTATACTGATTTTGTTTTTTTTTTTTTAAATTTCCTTAGCTGAAAATTATACCTACTGTTTTGTTTACATTAATTTGGAAGCCCCAACTTTTCATCCACTCTGAAACTTTGTCTATTTGTTTTTGAAGTTTTTGGTAAACATGGTTCAAGTTGTTTCCAGATCGCCAAATGGCACAGTCATCTGCAAATTGTGATACTGCATTCTTTATGTCATTAAATTCGTCTCCTAAATCATTTACAGCTATAGTGAAAATTGAAGGAGAAATCACTGAACCTTGAGGAATCCCATTCTGTTGTTCATATATTTCTGACCTATCATTATTCATCTGTACAGCAAAATACCTGTCCTGTAAAAAGTTTTCTAGATACCTATAGGTTTTACCAGTAATGCCAATCTTTTTCATTTTGTAAAGAGCTCCATCTCGCCAGCATTCATCATATGCTCTAGCTACATCTAGAAAGACTGCCACTGTTTTCTCTTTCCTCTTGAACCCTAGCTTTACATCATGTTCTAATCTTACAAGCTGGTCTACTGTACTTCTGTCTGCTCTAAACCCTGATTGGTTTGGGCTATATAACTGGTTTTTTTCTAGGTAGAATTTAACTCTTTTATTCACAATAGTTTCCAGTATTTTACCTAGTTGTGATGTTAAGGAGATAGGCCTATATGAACTTACATCATGGGCTTCCTTATTGGGTTTTAGGATGGGTACTATCATAGCTACTTTCCATGCTTTTGGTATCTTTCCTAAGCTCCAGATTTTGTTGTAGAGGGAAGTTATTTTGTTTATAGTTTTTTTGGGTACTTTCTTTAGGATTTCATAACTAAGTCTATCATGCCCTGAGGCAGTATTAGATTTCTCATTTATTGCACTAGTTACTTCTTCCTCTGTTATATCAGCATCTAAATAGTTTGTTTCATCTATCTGGTCTGGTAGTTCTTTTGAAAACTGTATCCTAAGTCTTTCTCTTCTGTCATTTCTTCCTGTCCAAGACTACTGTTGCGCACATATTCAACAGATTACTGTAGGTACGGATGCAAATGTAAAATGTAACTATTTGTCTGATAAAAAATATTTATTTGTAAATTCACGACTCTTAGCTAATGGGACAGAACTCAGAATAGGCTATGTGTATTTATTCTTTGAGTTATCGGTTCCTGTTTCGTGTCTGTATATCGAACAGCATTTAAATCTAGACCTATGTCATTTTACGTCTATTATGGCTAGAAACAGATTGGAATGTTTATGGTCTGAATCTAGGTTTACTCCTTGTCTGTTTGATACGATTAGGTCTTATATCATGTTATCTTTGTATGTCTTAGCTGGACTATTTTTCTTACGCTGGACTTGAGTTCAGGCACTCTCGGCGGAGGAAGATGGGTTTAGATGGAGAAACTGGCGGGAGGCCATGTTTCAGATTTGTCTCAAGTTTGTGATCTCTTTAATTTAATCATGGGGACGGAGAATAGTTTCTTCTATGATTGTTTAGTCTTTAAGTTCCCCAGTGGTGATTCAATAACGCCAGGAGAGCGTTTTGTGCTAGCTAGTTTATTCACATGCCAAGGTAAACGTACTTTTACTGACTTCGTTCATTCCTAGGCTTAAGATGGGCAGATGTTTGCCAGAATCTACTTATGTCATTATGTCGGAACGACATACCACTAGCAGCACTGATAATGTTTCGATACAGCAATTATGAGGACAGATTATATTGATGCTGTAGAAACTTTGATATTTGTGAAGTAAATCTTTATGGAAGCTTTGTCGTGCAGCGTCACGATGTGAGCGATGTTTAGGAGCCATATTGGAATCCTTCTACTTTGTCAGATCTATCCGAGAACAGGGACGCTCCCTTATTATCTGATTATGATCCAGAGATCACAATTATACAAGGACAAATCTATTAAAGTGATTTAACATTTACTCAGAAGATATTGGCTGAAGGTTACTTAAAGGAATCTCCGCTGGAGTGCAAGCTACACTCATGCTAAGAGAGGTTCTGTCTATGAGTCACTATGAACGTTGCTTATGAACTTATGACCTGTCAGTAGGACCTGATGATGGTATTGATAAACAATGGAAATCGAAGTGTTTGTTTACAGATGTTCCATTGCAATGTGATTCAAAATATATGCTAATTTATGCTGGGAGAACATTGATCAACTTATGCTGTTTATGTCAACTTATGTTCCTGTAACGATGCTCGTACTGTCCCTGTATACGTCCCATTAAACGTATGAAATTGTCGTCAGTAGTCCAGTTCATTGACTTCCACCCGTGAGAGTATGAGTGCATTATTACCAACCTGTCAACTCTACAGAACCATTTATGCATTCGCGTTTTGACACTCATGATAACACCCATTGTCAACACTACATTCTTGTCGGGGCCTCATTACGTTCCGGGACAAGGTGACCTGTATGAGCAACACTGTGCCGGGTTTGAGTTGACTACGTACTCTTATCAGGCAGACGAGTACATACAAACATTCACTCCAGTTTCACCAATACAAGCCAAACATATACGATTTATCAACTACTTTTTGCACTGACTTTATAGAAATACTCAGCAAGGATATTAGCTTTTTCTTTATCTGTTTCTGCTCTCTTTGGTAGTTTGATTGTTGGCATTATTGTTTTCTTATTGTTCCCTTTGATTGCCTTAAGCTTTTTCCATGCTTCTTTAATTTGGGTGCTAGGTTTAAGTGACTGACAAAACTCCTTCCAGTTAGTTTCTTTGGCTTTAAATATTATTCTGTTAGATTCATTCCTAATACGTTTATACTCATCATAGTTTTCTTCTGTTCTGTTATTTCTATATTTTTGCAAGGCCCTTTTTCTTCTCTCATGAATTTCTGCACAGCTTTTATTCCACCAGGCAACTGGTTCTTTATTCCACTGAGTTTTTCTTTTTTTATTAATGTTATTTATTGGTTTTAGGTGCTGTGACATATTTTTATTTGGTATATATTTTATTGCTATCTTCAGAATTTCATTGGTCAGTGTTTCTGCACACAAGTCAGTATCATCTGTTTCCATGTCAATATATTCCATCACCTCCAGGTCTCATTGGAAGGCTTCCCAGTTTGCTTTTTTATAGTTGAAAGTCGGTTTGTCTGGTTCTGGGTTTGGAATGACTTTTTCATGCATGGTTATTACTATGGGCAGATGATCTGAGTTTGTGTCTTGTAACACTTCCCAGTTTACATTCGCTAGGTTGTTAGTTGCTATACTTATGTCTATTGCTGAGTCTGCCCTGTTAGCTTGTGGATTAATTCTAGGTGCAGTTCCATCATTTAGTATTATCAGGTCATTGTCTTCTATGAAGTCAAGTAGGCACTTTCCTGCATTGTCTGCATTTTGTCCACCCCAAGCATAATGATGGGAATTAAAATCGCCTACTATGAATGTTTTGGGGCCTAATCTGTTGCTTATGGCTAGTATTTCTTCCTCTTTAATTGTGCCATCTTTAGCGTATAAATTGAGGATTGTTAGACTGTTTGGTTCTGCTGCTATAGTTACCTGGAAACCTTCTATATTGGTTGTATCAAATATTTCCCAGTCTATAATTTTTAATGTGCAGTTTACTAAGAATGCAACCCCCCGCCCCCTTTCTACCTTCTTCCCTATCGTGCCTAAGTATCTTAAAGCCCTTACAACTATATATACTATTTGGGTTTAAATGGGTCTCTTGAAGAGCATATATAGCGGTAGTTCCTCCTGTCTCTGCAAGTAGGGGTGCAAAATTCTGTTTGATACCCCTACAATTCCCCTGTATATTTCTATATCCTTTATTATTGAATTTAGAAGTTAACTAGTATCTCTTTTGTTTTGTGTTAGAACTATTAGTTTGCTTCTTAGTTTGTATTGGCACTATCCGTTGCTTGAGACATAAGGCCTTATCTGCGTGGTGATTCTTTAATGTAATTAAAGACTTTTTTCAATACTTGGGTTTGTGACAATTCTTCTGTTTGTTCCTCTATCATAACTCTCTCTAAGTGTTTGAGAGTATTTTTTACCCATTCTTTCCATTTAGCTTCTTGCTTTTGTTTGCCACTTTCCTTTTCTAATGCTTCTCTGTCTATGTTAATCTCCTGTCTCTGATTTTCTATCCTTTTTAGTGTTATTTCATTATCCTCTTTCAGTTCAGATAGTTTAACTAGCATCATTTCATTTTCTTCTTTCAGTGCTGACAATTTAACTACATCCTGGGCAATTTGGTGTTGTATGGCTTTCATTTCTTGTAACATTGCCTCTGCACTTTTCAGTGCATTCGTATCTTCCGAGGATGTAGTTGAATCATCCGACTGGTTTTTTGGTACTGTTTTATTACTTTCTAACTGGTTCTTACTTTCTTTTGCCAACTGTGACTTAATCATTTTGACTTCCACTTGCACACTCTTAATTTCTGTTATAACTTTAGTGCTCGTATACGTATTGTTTTCCTTTAATTCTTTAATGGCCGTTTTGAAAGGGGTTTGGGTTGTTATAGCTTCCTTCAGTGCTTTTTTGGTCTGCTGATAAACTGGGCAGCCCTGGAATCTGGCGCTGTGGTTTCCTTTGCAATTAATGCATTTTCTGTTTGCATTATCCATTTTATAGTCAGTATGTGACTTGGCCTTTTCACACTGCGTGAAAGGGTGTGCCCCCACACAAAACCTACGTACAGCCTTCCCCCTTCAAGTGTGACGACCATGGCCAAACTTCATGCAGTTGGAGCACTGCAAAACTGGGGGAATGAAGGCTTCTGTGTTTTTTTTTTTTTTTTTGCTTTTCCAAATAGTATTGTCATGGGGGGTTCCCTCCCTTCTGTTGTTATCACTATCACTGGGGTTACAATACTCCCTTTCACTGTTATTCTGACTACGTGTAACAGCTTTAAATCTGGGTTCTGTTTGGACAGATTCTTTAGAACTTCCTTACCTGACAGGGTTGGGTTTATACCTTTTACCACACACAAGTAGTTCAGTATCCGCTCAGCCATACTTTCTTCGATGTGATCTTTTAGTTAAAAAAAAACTCAAAAAGCGTTCAACTGGTAATCCATCACTAGAAGAAACATTTCTAACAATAACAGTAAGTTGTTTATCAACATGGGAAACATCAGGGGTTGAATCAACTGATAAACTAAAATAACCTGCTTGTTTAATGTCGCTAAGTATTGCTTCTCGAACTTTGTTAGCCATCAACTGGATAACCTCTTCACATATAGTTTTGGATAAGTACGATGGCTGACCACCGCCTTTACTTCAATACTGATTTATGTGTGGATGCAGGAATCGATCAAATTTGGCAATTAATTCAAGCTATTCAAAAAAGTTACCATTGTTTGGAGAATCAAATGTTTCATCATCTCCTCTAAATGCCAAGCCACATTCTGCCAAAAGGGAAACCACTGCAATAACTCGCTGAAGTACGTGCCGCCAGTAATCCTGCTCTGCTTTGATTTGCTCTTCGAGTTTTGATAGTACGTTTGACCACACTTTCTTGTTAAATATGTTAGCACGGAGTTAATATGATTTTTAGAGTTTTCGTGGGTTTGAACAAGATAAGCGTGATGCCAATCATTGAATCCAGTAGAAGCTAAAGCTGTAGTTGAGTAATTTGGTTAGAGAAAAGTTTGCACACAAAACAGTAGACTTTTCCTTTTGTGGGAGAATACACTAACCATTCTCGAGGGTAGGTTTCTCCATTTACTTTAGTGTAATGGAATACATTCTTTGAACAGGACCAGGCTTGGTTTTTGTATGTTTACTTCGAACTGGTAAAAGGCTGATCCCAGTGCTGACATTCCGATGGGTTTTTTGCAATCCTGAATGATTTTTCCTCGTTATTTAATGTCGTCCATAAACCTACGTCATTATTATCTCTGAAATCACTAGTAGCATGAACAGTTGGTATTTGTGTGTCTGCAATTCTAGAGTTTTCGCTGAGCTTGTTTGCTTGTTCATAGTCTTTAAGATCGTAATGCGCTTGGACTGCTTCTTTTAATGTAACTATCTCGTGGGATGTTCCTTCAGCGCCCTGTGTTAATTCTTTGGCTATAGGTCTTTTCACTTCATTGTCACTTTCTTCAGAAATTTTCGTATTTGTAGTGGTAGCTACTGCCAACAGTTTTCCTTGAAGAGAGGCTGTGTTCTGTATATATACTGGTTGTTCCTCAGTCTGCCCAGACTGCTCAGTGTAGTCTATTTTTTTTTTCTGTTTGTAAACATAAATGTTGTGTATCTGAGAGGTTATGCAGGATGGTTCTGCCTGCTGTACAAAGCCATATGACATGCTTGAATTTAAATGCTTCAGTATTGCCTTTTGTTCCATTTGTCGCTTTCGTTTATTAGCACCACTTTCATATCGCTTACTCATTATTTTTAACACTAAAAGTCAAAAATAAATATTATTGTGATTAATATGGTATAAAAGAATCCGCACTTGATTTCAAAATGTACGGGACATTACTCTAGGCTCTACTAATGTTTATAATGTTTTTATTTCGGAATTTAACTTATGTCTATAATAGATTTGCATTTTGGCGAAGCTGGCAAGAAATGGCGGCAATTTCTCCTTTTGGATAAATTGAAAAGCAAAGGGTTAAAGCCTCAACAAACTTTACTAAACAGTAAGTGCGTATTTGTGTAACTGTTATCCAGTCATACGTGTTTAATGTTACTAGCAACTATGCCTATATAGTAGAATCAAAATGTGTGCTTTGGTCACTTCCATCAATATATTCCTGAATTTTGGATTTGTGCTTACACATTATTGGCTTACGTACGCCCCTGATTTTTATCATTACAAATTTAATAAACTTAACGGTGAGTTTTTTAATTTTTTTTTTGGCAGGAGGCAAAGGTCCACCCCATCGCCCCCACCCCCCCCCCCCCCCCCCCCCTAGATTATGAGGCCATGGGCTGCAGCACGCTCAGTCCATATGTAAATCCGGCACTGCCTACACTACTGACTTACAAAAGAGTTGATATCCTTTGTTGGAAGTGAGAACCACACAAATACAGTAGGCTAATAAGTTCGCTAAAATAAACAGCCCCACAGAAGAAATCATTCTCTACTCAATCAGGATTAGCAATTTTTATTGGATTATTATAATTACAACTTAATGATCACGCTAACGTACCGTGAGCTGTAGATATAATAATTTATATTCAAGGGGTTCACTGACACCTACAAATTATTTCAAGGGTTCCTACAAGATAAAAAGGTTGAGGAACGCTTCTGTATACATACATCCTTACATCTGCTGTAAATATTAATTTAGAGGCGATGAACTTTATAAATGTAATATAACAACATACATTTACAGTATCAAATTACAATTAAGAAATAAAGTACGTTAAAAAACAATAAAAAACAATAAGAACGAACGTAAAACACAACCAATCAATAACAAAAATAAAATCCTCCTTGAAACCAATCAGATTAAAGTAGTATATAATAGATAGATAGATAGATAGATAGATAGATAGATAGATAGATAGATAGATAGATAGATAGATAGATAGATAGATAGATAGATAGATAGATAGATAGATAGATAGATAGATAGGTAGGTAGGTAGGTAGGTAGGTAGGTCGGTCGGTAGGTCGGTAGGTCGGTAGGTCGGTAGGTCGGTAGGTCAGTAAGTAGATAGATAGATAGATAGATAGATAGATAGATAGATAGATAGATAGATAGATAGATAGATAGATAGATAGACAGACAGACAGACAGACAGACAGACAGACAGACAGATAGACAGATAGATAGATAGATAGATAGATAGATAGATAGATAGATAGATCAGTCTGGTTTGAATTTTCCAGGGGAGTTTACTAAGGTAAGTTTATATGTTTAAGGGAAAGAATTACGCAAAACAATGAATATAAATTCAAAAGTGGTTTCTTACTTACTTTTATGTATTGATAATTTAAATTAGCTTTTTTTCTTTTTTGCCATAGATTTGTATGTAGTTTGTGAGACATATTTCATATTTTAAGTACGGTAATCTTATTAGTGTCTTATTACTTTTTTAAAGAATACATTTTACAAGAGCAGGCTGGGTATTCAATAATTTTTCTATATTTGCATATGTAAATTTTAATGGATAATCAACGACACCACAAAGGGTGTTTCTTCGTCGTACAACAAAACAGATCCAAGCCTCAGAAATTTTTTCACTACAAGAAGAAATATCAAAGTATGACCAATACACATTTAACGGGGCTCAAGCAAGAACCAGACCATACGCCCCAATACAAGAGACACCGAGTAAACAGTTTCTAACAAAAGAACAGACAAATAAACAAAATTGCTTTTAGAGCAGACATAGAATTAACAACCTCCTCGGAAATACTCAAAGCCTTCCAGGAGTTTTATTCACAATTATATACGCAGAACACTACACAGTCACCAACAGAACAATTTTCCTCAGCCTACAGCTCACGGTTGAATGACTATAAGAAAAACATTTTGGATGAGCCTCTCACAATAAACAACCTACGGTCCGCCATAAACACACTACAAAAACAACAAAAAACCCCTGGTCCTGACGGTCTATCAGTGGAATTCTACTTAAAATTTTTTCACCTACTTGGGCCACTCCTTATAAAAACACTTCATGAAGCGTTTAATAAAGAAGAGCTCCCCGCTAGTTTAAAGCAGTCCTTCATAACCTTAATACACAAAGTAAACACAGACAAGAAATACATGCAAAATTACAGACCAATTTCTCTCCTTAATACAGATTACAAAATTCTTGCCAAGGCCCTAACATTAAAACTACAACCCTTTATGCATAAACTCATCCATCAATATCAACAATGTGGAGTTAAAAATAGAAACGTAAACAAACATACACATTTCATTCGAGATATCATTCAATACACGCATGACAAAAACACACCTGCAGCAATAATGTCCATAGATCAAGAAAAAGCTTTTGATAGGGTTTCACATGCATTCTTACACAAAATTTTACAAGAAAATAATTTCGGCCAGTATTTCAGATCCTGGATTTTTTCTTCTACTTCTTTCGTTCGCTTGAACTATATTGTCTATATCTGCAATGTTGTTTCTTGTATAAACTCCACTGTCTTTTGTAGTTCATACATAGGTCCATATAGTTTTGCTTCCAGTGTTGTTTCTCTGGGCCAGTGGGTTTGCCTCAATATATCATATTCGGGGCAATCTTGAAGTACGTGCTCCGCAGTCTGGGGTGCCTGTCCACATGTACACATGGCTGAATTGCCAATCTTGAATTTTGTATACATGTGGCTGCGGAGGCGGTTGTGTCCTGTTCTGAGGCGCAGAATGACTATTTGTTCTGATCTGTTCATAGCTTGGTAGTCATCCTGCGTTGATGTTGGTGGCTTTCTGATAGATTTGATCATCTTTTTCTTCTGATGGTATGTAACTGGTACATCCGGTTGTTCGTCTGCAGCACCTTGTTTAGCCAGTCCATCTGCTCTCTCGTTTCCTGGTATTCCACAATGAGACGGTATCCACTGCATGGTGACCCTGCGCTGGTTGCACAGTTCAGAAAGTAGAGCTTGTATGCCTGGCAATTTTCTGGACTGAAGTGCTTGGAGTGCTGATCTTGCATCTGTCAGGAATACTACAGGCTGTGGACCGAGATTGGTGTTCAATAGTTTCTCAGTTGCCACCTTGATTGCCTGGACTTCTGCATCATAGTTGTTACAGAATTTCCCCGTTGGTACTCTGACCGTATCCCTAGTGTTGTTTGGGTATTCTATGTACACTCCTGCTCCTCCATTCTTTACTGCATTCTGTGCTGACCCATCCGTGTATACTCGGACCCAGAGGTCCTGTGGGTATTCATCATCCAGGAAACTGAGAGTGACTGTCCTACGTTGCACGCTGTTCTGTTCATCCCTGTAGAATATTCCTTTCACTTTTGTGTGGATGTGTACTGGTAGCCCATGCTCCTCAGATCCTGGATAAAAATCATATACAAAACACCGGAAAGCAAATGCCTGATAAATCACAATATATCTGAAAAATTTCTCTCACTCGATCAGTCAGACAAGGTTGTCCAATGTCTCCTTTATTATATGTACTAGTGTTGGAACCTTTATTAGAGAACATCAGAAAAAATTCAAGTATTAAAGGCGTCCATGTACCAGGTATAGGTGAAAAGAAACTAATAGCATACGCTGATGACACAATCTTCTTCCCCTAAAGCAGATTATCAATAACAAATATCCTAGATACCTTCGATAAATTTAGCAAAACTAGCGTTTCAAAGATCAACATTAAAAAATCACAAATAATGGGCATAGGACATTGGGCAAACAAAACAGACTTTCCCCTGAAGCTAGCACAAACTAGTAATATGAAAATATATGGAATAAATTTTATGTCTATACCATATAAAACAAACAAAGAAATGTGGAAAAATATAATCATAAAAACTGAAAATAAATTAGAATGTTACAAATATAAAAACGCTACAATCTTCGGTAGTGGCATTATAGTAAACACGTATGTTATCCCTAAGCTACTATATATATGCAATATTTTTAACCCTCCAAAAAGAACTCTAATAAAAATAAATTTATTAAACAGACATTTCATCTCCCGTCACACAATACGTAACATAAAACATAAAACATTAATACAGGATAAAGCAAGAGGAGGAATATCCCTACAAGATATATCCACCAAAATTCAAGCTATGAGAATCAAATTTATAAGTAGCATAATAAATGAACCACAGGGATATCCTTTAGCACATTTCTATGTCGGACTATCATTAACAAAATTATGTAAATTTAACAATACAGCACCGCACCATTCCGGAGTCTTACCTAATTTCTATAAACAATGCGTCGCATGCATACAAGGAAAAGAAACAATAATATACCGAACAACTAAAGAGATTTATCAAGATTTAGTGTTAGCACAGGAACCTCCGCTTTACCAAAGAATAAAAAGAGGATATAAATATGGTATATCAGACTACTCGCAGGTTTATTTTCAGATCCATAAAACAAAAACATCACCAAGGGTAAAAGAAATAACTAACAGATAATTATTTAACTCAACACCAATCATGTATAGAGAAAGAAAATAAATTACAGTTTTAATAAAATGTCAACTCTGTAGACTAAACGTCATGGAGACAGAGGAACACATTTTCTTTTATTGCGATACAGTGACACAAACTTTGAACACTTTGAAACAGACATTACAAAAACATACAACAATAGAAGTAGATATGTATAAAGCAGTTATGCTCAGCATCATTCCAAAGATGACTCCAAACACTGAAATACATTTACAAACGCTTTTAGCAGAATATAGAGACCTAGTATGGATTTGTAGAAATAAAGCCCACTATGAGCAAAGGGTCCTTAATGCAAAACTTTTTTTATATATATTCACACAGAAAACAAAACATTTAACCCAGCTGACATAAAATTCAGAAAAGACAAACACCATACATGTTTGCATTTACTACAACATTATTTTATGGAAAATGTATGAGTATGATGAGTGTATGCATGAAAAAAAAAAAAAAAAAAATTCCACATCCAAATAAAAAAAAAAAAAAACCTATTGTGTCATTGTATTTGCATTGAAACTTCCTTATGGAGAAGCGAAAAGAACATGTTTTGTAAAGTCAAACGGAATACGAATAAATATTGGGGAAAAAAATTATAATAAAAATGTAATTTAGAAATTGAAGAGCGAAAGGTTATATGTAATTTAAAAATGTACTGCCCATGTATTTCTTTTTGTAAAATGTACATGATTTTGTAAATAGAAAAAGAAGTGCGAATAAAGGTTAAAAAAAAAATATTAAGGCGCTGTGTACGCTATTATAAAATTTAAAAAAAAATTTAACATCTTAGTCCTTTAACTTTTTATTTATTTAATTATTTTTATTTCAACTTGTTTAAGTATGCAAATGATGTGATTACGCGCGAGTGTTCATTTGTACTATACAATGTACTCTCCTGGTATTCCATGTAAATCGCATCTTTTTTATTGTAAATGTGAAAGAAATGAAAATAAAAGTTTTAAAAAAATAAAAAATGGACAAACGCCTTAATGAGGGCCTTGTGTCTACATTGAAACTGGCGCACCTCTCTAAAAAACGCCAAACCAGGCAAACAATTGTTTATTATAAAAACAAACAAGCTCAAACCTAAACAATACACCAGAACGAAAGATCTTCTCTATTTCGACATGTGTCCTAATATAACCGACGTCATCCGTGTGTCTAGGTTGAATGGGTCGCGTCTCGCCAAAAAGAGAAACTTTTATTTAAAATTTGCAGCTCATCACAATCTGTTATATTTTAAGTATGTATCACAGAAAATAATAATCGTATTTGGTTTTTTTTACAAGCCACAATGTATATATGTTTGAAAAGAACGTGCTACGAAAAACAGTACTAAACATATTTTTAAAAAAAAAAATCGCTTTTCGGCCTTTTGGCTAAGATCAAAGTGTCATGTCCAGGGCCGGGATCACACACAATTCACACGTTGTACTAAATAAAGTCAATAGACCTCACTTTGAGCCCCAGAAGAGGTATTAAAGTTATATATATTTTAAAAAAATCGGTTCTATTTTGAAGAGCTATTTTGAATTCCGTGTAGATTATTATTCTGTGTGTGTGTGTTTATTTTTCAAATAAGTGAATTTTCTACTTGGTAAGTACAATTTCTCAACAATGGATGTCTAAGACATCATTTTGAATATGGATGAGGCTTTGGAAGGTGGTTCACTCCACAGACCGGGTACTCTGGTTTTGACGATCTCTGTCCCATAGGCCGCTAGAGCGTCATACTCATTAATTTCAAGAATTTGACCGGACCAGCAGGTGTCGGCCCAAACGGTATCACGGCCCTGTATCGCTTTGACAATCCAACGAATGGTATGCGACTTTGACGTCGTGATGTTAGCAAGCCGTCGTATCTCCGTATCGTGGCTCGACAACAGTCTCGAAAACGGTCCCGCTCTCGCAATGAGTCGTAGGCCGGCAGTCAGTACGCTGGTGTCGCTTTCAGCCCGTCCTGTCCGACTAGGGGAACGTCTTGTCGGCAGGCGGCCAGTGATTCTCGCAAGAATAAAATCGCCGGGGCCGCCGGGATCCGCTCTGCACAGAGCGCTGTCTCCCTCCCCGCGCGAGCAACGAAATGGTCGAAGAAGACGCACGTCTGTTCTGACAGTTATCTGGTTGATCCTGCCGGTAGTCGTATGCTTGTCTCATAGATTAAGCCATGCATGTCTAAGTTCACACTGTCTCACGGTGAAACCGCGAATGGCTCATTAAATCAGTCGAGGTTCCTTAGATGCGCTTTCAGGCGAACTTCTGTTTTGACCTACTGTGTGTGGTACACCATTTTGGGGCTCTCCCAGTATTGATAAACCAGACGTGATTGCTGTGTCCGTTTCAGATTCTGCTCATTGTATCTGGCTTTTTCCTCAGACCTTCGGGTCCTGAGTGTTCCTCTATAAATGCCTTCGGGCAGATGAGGAAGGGACATCCTTTGACACCTTCGGGTATATGAGGCTCTGTCCATTTTGGCTGGATTAAAATCTGGAAGGCTTAGTGGTTTTATAGCGCTTGAGAGTACACATGAGGGCAAGTTCGGGCACAATAGGCTAATCACCTGTTTGTCAAACACCACACAATGGACTAATCACCTGTTTGTCAAACACCACACAATGGGCTAATCACCTGTTTGCCAGACATTTTGATTACATGTTCTGCCCAGGAGCCTTGTGCTCTTTGGGTCCCCTCTACACCTCGTTTTACGGGGTAGAAGAGGTTCCGATTATGAGAGGAGAAAAGGAGAAATCAAAGAATGTGTTACACTGGCTACCCCCAACAATTAAGATGATAGGAAACTCTTTACAGAGCGATACAACAGGAGGCAATCTGATCATCAGAAGGAGACCCCATTCCGACAAGTGTTTCGGCCCAGTATACTCCTTTACACTCTACGGGTGGCGGGCCCACTTGGGTCATGACTACCTAGCGTCTCAGCCTCCTGTTGTCTTGTATCGAAAATGAACCCATTTCACTTATGGTAGCAACTTTAAAATCCAAACCTCCGCCAGCCGTGGAGGAAATTATGAAAGTAACAAAGAGAAGACAAATTATTCCGTTCGTTCCGTCGCACATCACAAATAAGGACACACACTGAGACTCCTGTGCGAAGCTGACGAGGCTAGCCACTGCGCGCTAGCAACTGAAATTCTGTGCCTAACACCTCTTATAATAATATACGCCGCCTGTTGCCCCTCAGTCACAGCCCTTTCACTAGTACACTAAAAAACTCAACATCCTGTGGACTTAGAAAAATTCCTGGTGTTTTCTGTACCGCAGCGTTTACTGTCACGATTTCCATTGCCCATTGCGGTTGTTCCATAGCCAGCCTGATGACTTTTCGGCAGTTTCACTAGGTCTCTTCATTGCCCTTGTTCTCGACTGTCACCTCAGCCCCAACAGTTTCAATAAATCATACACTGATGCAGCCACAAGCCCTCTTGCACCCACCTCAACAGCCATGACCCTTGCAGTGAACCCATCGTGTCTCAGATCCGCGGCCAGATCATTATACTTGGCCGCTTTGAACGAATGTTGCTCGTCCAATCTGGATTCAAATGGCACGATCAGTTCAATCAGTATAACATGAAGCGCTGCTGAAGAATGAAGCACTATATCCGGCCGTTTCGGCGATTTTCTGATACTCTCTGAATATGCCCCTCGTCCAGGTAGGTCTACTGCCATCTCCCAATCGTTTGCACGATCGAGAAGAGATGGTAAACTGCTACCAGGTTTACTCGGTTTGGGGTGTGCTGACTTTCCTGCCCTCAGAAAGTATGTATTTGCGGTGCTCGGCCTGGGTTTGCTATTCGCCTTCATCCTTGCCAGGTCTATTGTCGCAGCAAGCTTATTTAGCACTTTGTTATGGCGCCAAGTGTATCGCCCTTGCCCTAATGACACCTTACACGCTGAGAGCACGCGTTCAAGTGTCTGCTTCCCCTGGCACAGGGGTGTGACGTACGTCTAGTTTGACTAGTGAATTTTCCCTGATATGATGGATGATTTAAAGGGACCTTTAACTTTTCATAACATTAGAACCCCTGAACATTTGTTGTAACTTTTCATTTGCCAGAACGCATTCCACCGGGACTCATGTAGGATACAGCGACGAGATCAAAGAGACAGACCGAGGGATCTTAAGGGAGACTATCGGCGCTATCAAAGACAGTAGTTTTCCCTGATACGAGACGCAGTTGCTTGCCGCTAATTTCGCGTCTCGGTGTCAATCGAGGAACCGAGCGAACGGGGGAAAGCGAAACGGGCAGCAGCGAGCGGATACGAAGACCAGGGGCGGCTACTTCTCTTGATTTGGCGGTCAGATCCCCAAAAGTTCGTGAGATCAAATAAGTTGTCAAGTTTATCATGTCCCATTCAACTTACATTCCATTTTAGCTAATAGACCATGAAGAACTAGACACTTTATCACTCGCTGGCCAGACCTTTACAGAAGCACTAGCTTTATTGAAATCTTGTTATAGATTTTCCCCTGGATTTTATATATATTTGCAGTGATTTCTAATTCTGTGCAAAGCGGTAAAATATATATTGTGTAAAGTGATCAGTGGTCTAGTCATTCTACTTCAAGGGATTTTGTGTTAATTTAAATCTATTTAATTAAACCATCTCAAGAGTTCCAGTTTTAAATATAATGATCTATCTATTATATTATTTCAAAAGATAATAGATGCTTAAATTAACTTTTAAAGTCGCGAAGGAATTTATAATTAATAAATTCAGTTAAGTCCTAGTTTTATAGATGTGTGTTTTTAACCACTAGAACTCGCGCAGTGTTTATTAAATACATAATTAAATACGCGAGCATATATATAATAGGCTTAACGGGAATTCATCGCGCTTTAGAAGGTTATTTGTTTTCGGTATATTACATGTCTTTTTTTCTTTCATACAGAGTGATCGTAACCTGTGCGATCCCAGCATTAAGAAAGCAATAAAGAAATCAATCTAAGCAAAGCAAAGCATAAACAGTGTGTAGAGTTCCCCTGACGCAGAACTTGTTGAGACTGTGTAAATTTTTAATCTTTGAGGCAATTCTATGTTTGGAATTCCGCTATCTAACTTATAGCAAAGAAAGCACACCCAAAGACAAATTTAACGCACCATCAAACAACTTAAGTCGTAACGGGAAGAAGACCACTGGCCCGAGCTTTGTTAGTTTACTGACACAGAGAGATAATTCATAATTTCCTGAACAGTGATGTGACTAGTTTTCTCACTGGACTTAAACCATACCTCACGGATAAAGTGTACCAGCACGCGTAAGAATTTTATTATCCGCGGCATAGTCAAATAGACCACACCATCCTCACCCCGGTATCAGAGACCGTGCCCTCCCATAGAAACTGTTATTAAGAAAAGAGACACAACTACAGATTCATTTTCCAGCGATTACGGGACCCTTTTATGTGCTGACCGCCTACCCGATACTCTGGGGCTAGAACTTGAACAAACACTCATACATTTAGTTGAGGTGTAACTGCTGTTGTGTTATTCTATGGAGTGCAAGATTTTTTCACAATCGGTAAGTGAGAGCAAGATGAGTGAAGGCCTTTGCTAGCGCGTGTATGAATGACAGGAAATTAATTCTTTTGTGTGACCATTTTGTTAACTTGCTTACCTGGTAACATATATCTTTTCTGTATACCCTACATTGTTCCTTAAGTGGGATAGTTGATAATTTGTTAACTCTGTTTAAAACCACCTCCTTTCCATTTGCTTAGTAAAGGGAAGAACAGCTGGGAAGAACAGGTTTTTTTTCTATCACTTATACCTAACTTGGTAACACCTCTTTCAGAGTAATTAACTTTACTGTTAGGTTAACGTACCCGTGTTCCTGATATTATCTATCTCTGGACTGGGTTTGTCTTTGTCTAATGAGCGGGAAGGGCTTAGTCGATACCAATCTTCTTCACCCCCTCCCAAATTTGTTATTTGCATTTGTGTACTTATGATAATTTATGTAATATCTGATATTTTTAGTGATTGATGTTTTAAAGTGAATAAAATCACATAAACTCATTTAGTTCTGTGTGTTGGATATACCCAAAGCCCAACTTTTCCCCTATTCGTTTAATATAGTTTGTATCAACGTCGTGTGTGTGTTTGAAACACCGAATCGGTGTGCGCGCAGATGCGAGTCTGGAAAACTGGCAAATAATTGTTTGACCAGGAGAGTGAAAGAGAAGATTGAGAGACACGATTTGTCGTAAATAAGTCTGTCTTTACTCTCCTCCAGCACGCTGTGAAGCAACTATTAAATCTCTACATTTTCTATCACTGAGCTTTCCATCATCATTTTCCACTCTAAACCGGACCACTATTTCTACGACTCTTTTCTCTCAAAATAAATTTACGACAAGGGGCACTGCTCATCATCCGACTTTCCCCATTTCACAAGGTTTGTGGCCGACAGCAGCAGGTCATTCATTGATCTAACAACGAAGCTGAGCCTAAGAGGTGCCATATTCCATATATCATTCTACGCCAAGGACCTCTGCAGGGCTCCTTTCCATGTAGTCCATTGGCCTTGTTGGACCTGCTGCATTGCTTTTTGCAACCTCTTATTATTCTCAGCTCTCGTATCTCCTGATTTACCATGTCTCTGCGCTCCCTACTTGATGCCTTGGACCACCAGCGGATGTCTTCATGACCAAATCTTCGTCTATTCGTTTGTGTGTATCCTATTACCTGCCTCATTTTGAGTGACTCTTGGGCAGCATCAACAGCTTCTTCAACTCTCCACTTCCTTCCCGTTTTCAATGTGGGCTGAATGGACTTAACCACGTCATCAGCTGACTCGCGTAGCATCAATGCAAGCCTTGCCTTTCCAACTTTGTACTCTTCAACAGTTGACTTGAAGGGAAGCAGAAGTTTTGACTTTTTGCAGTACAGTGCTACATCTGACAGACCTGGTGGAACCCCTAGCCATTTCCTCATGAACTTGTTGACCTTCTGCTCTATAGCCTCCACTGTACTTGAGCTTATTTCATATATAAGCAGTGGCCACAGCAACATCGGTATCAATATGAACTGGAGGCACCACAGTTTGAACTTTCCCAGGAGTCTGCTTTGGTCTATGATCTGTAGTCCTCTTTCTGCCATTTCTATTGTCTGTTGCACTGCCTTCGAGTCTTTTAATGAGGCATCGTACACCCTACCAAGACTTTTAACAGGTTCCTCAATGACAGTAGGGATTCTTTGGTTGGAAACCATGAATATGACCTCTGCTATCTTCCCTTTCCTGACTGATAGGCTTCTCGACTTCTTAAGTTTGAAGCTCATTCTGTACCAGCTGACTAGTTCATCCAGGCTTGCTAACATCCTCCGGGCCTGATGTTCATCTGGTGTCAAAATTGTTGTGTCATCCATGATTGCTTTGAGCGGTTGCATGTGACACATTCCGCCGAGCTTTGGACTTATAGCCATTCCTTCAGCCGCATTGAGGATTACCTGCATAGCCATCACGAATAGTATCGGAGAGATGGTACATCCAATCGCAATTCCAACTTCAAGGCCAATCCACTTCGTTGTGTACTCTATGGTTGAAAATCTGACAGAAAACCGTGCGAAATACAGCTTCAGCATTGCTGCAATCTCTTGTGGAACATGATACATTTCTAGGGCCTGCCTCAACCTCTAGCATTCGCTAGATCCAACCAGATTACATGGAGGTTTGTTCTGTTAGACTTTGCCTTTTGGATTGCTTCCCAGATCATTGTGGCATGCTCTAGACATCCTGGTGTATTTGGGATACCTCCTTTCTGAATGGTAGTGTCATTGTACCCATTTGCCAGGAGGTATGTATTGAGTCTTTTCGCCATCACTGAGAAGAATATCTTCCCTTCCACATTGAGTAGTGAGATTGGCCTGAACTGACTGATGTCTGTGGAATTTTGTTCCTTCGGGATGTAGACTCCGTTTGCCTTTTTCCATTCCTTGCTTACAAGCTGGGTTTTCCACGCATTCTTCAGTAAACGGAGCAGTCGTTTGAGCACCTCAGGGCATCTCTTATACACCACATATGGAACACTTGCACCGAGCTTTCTGGACAATGCTTTCTATCTCTTGCACCGTTGGGGGCTTGGTGTTAAATTCAGCTCCTGGCTTACTTGGCCATTTAAGGCCTGCCATGCTGCTGAGCTGCTCAATTTGGCGACCATCTGAATATTTCATTCTAAGGTGTTCTTCCAGGTGTTCTTTCCTGATGTTTAGCGTACCCGACCGTGGCTGCTCAAACAGTTCTTTGGCAAACTTGAACGGCTCCCTGAAGAATCTTTCTCTATCCCTTCGAGTCTTCATTCTCTTCCTGCACAACCTTTCTGCGCTAGAAACGGCATTATGTTGGCCTTTCAGGTGCTCCCAAATCTGTCGTAACCCTTCCTTCTATGTGGCAACTGCGTTCTTGAACAGTTTTCGGGCATGCTTCTTCTGTTTCCTGATTTCTTCTATTTTATTTTGTCTTCTACTTTTCCGTGGTGGGTTACTTTCCCTTGCCTCCCGGTCTCCGAACACTATGCGACAGTGCAGCTATATTATGTCGCAGAAGATTTCCAGCTTCTTCTCCAAAGTTATCTGCTTCAGGTTGTTATCCAACTCTTTTGCCAAGGCTTCGTCCAGCTGTTCCCAAAGCCCTTTAGCACTGGCAGGTGGAATCTTGATTGCATCTCTCTTCCCGTCCAAGAAGTGTGTGAGATCATCCTCAGGCAGATCAACTTGAATTTACTCAGCACTGTGGATTGACTCCTGGCTGCGTTCTTCTAACGTCTTATCCGTCGAGACAGAGCGCTGTTGAACTCCCCCTGATGAACTCCCACACCCCTTTTTCGTTCTGTGGATTTTCATTCCTCTCTGAGTAGAGAATTTCCTACCACAGGCACATGGAAATTCCAGCCGCTGTTCAGAGCTCGAAGTCCGTGTAACGGGTCTGGTCTATTCCAATGAGGCGCCTGTGGATTCGTCATCCTCCCACCCCTTTCGGTAAATCCTGGGGGCATCTATCGTTTTTGGGTTCTGTAGCAGTTGTAATACAGCTTACGGGGTGCTAACCCGGTCAGCCGGTTTCTAGTCTTTCCCAGTGTCATCTGTCTTTCCAGAAGTCAAGCGGTCTTTTCCCGATCGTCACTGGTTTAACCATGCAACTATGATAGGAAACTCTTTACAGAGCGATACAACAGGAGGCAATCTGATCATCAGAAGAGCCAGTTAAAAGTAGCAGTTCTTTCACTCGTCGCCTCTATCACGGGCGATAAAGAGGCTGATGTCTTTCAGCTCCAACACGCCTCAGACAAGTGGGCTTTTCTGTGTAATCCAACTAGAGACATTCCCCACTATTTAAACATGAAATTGCAGTCACAAGGACAGGAGAAAAAAAAAAAAAAGTATTCGTCACTATCCCAGGTCGACGCACACCGTGCGCAATATGCGGACTGGACAATCATTGGGTTAATCCAGCGGTTCCCAACCTTTTTTCACGTTCGTACCCCCTTGGCAGCCCATTTCTATAAATTGTACCCCTAATATTAGCAAAATATTTGAAATTAATATAGTTGCTGTTATTCAAAATTTATAGATTATAACCAGAAATAAAGGGGCCAACCACGGGATTAAAAAACAATGTAATAAAAAGGTGAACAAACAGTGCATATATTTTTACATTAAAATAAAATCAGAAGTTACAATAAAAATTAACACATTTAATTTAATAATAATAAAAACGTTGTTATTGTTAAAAGTTGACATCACTTTTTATAACACACATGTTACGTGACCATGACAAATGTTCAGTGCGATCCTTGAGCTTGTTTTGAGGCACATAGTTTTTTGAAATCAGGTTCAAGTGATGTAAGATACAGTCTCAATTCTGGACCTGCATTCAGTTTACTACGGTATTTTTTTTATAAAGGTATAAGAAGAGAAAGCCCTCTCCACCAGCTAAGTATTTGTAAATGGCAACAGAAACTTAAGCGCCTTGTCGGTCAGCTGTTCATATTCTCTGCTGATGTCTCCCCAAAAGTTAATAAGGAATTTTCCTTTGAATTCCACTATTAAAGTAGTATCAGTCGAAAGTTCAATCAACTTCTCTTTTTCGTTGATTGATAATGTGGCTGCTTGTAAATATTCTTATTCAAAGGGATTTACAATCCAGTAGTTCTCTTTTCCAGGTTTCAGAAAGTACTTCTCGAAAGATGATTTTAGCCCTTTCAAGTGTTCAATTATTTTCTCGCTCATTTCCTGGGAGAGGTGCAGCTCGTTCTCAGATAGGAAATTGTGCAGTTTCAAATACCTCAAACTGGCCTTTTTTAATACACGACCTCCAAAAATTTAATTTTTTAATCATAGATTCAATTTTGTCTGAAACATTGAAGATCGTTACCGAGCTATTCTGAAATACCAAATTTAGTTTGTTTATTTGTAGGAAAATATCCGATAAGTATGCAAGACCCTGAAGCCAATCACAGTCGTGTAACTTTGAAGTAAGTTGAAAAGGATGGTCTTCAAAAAAACGTTGGACTTCATGTCTAAGTTCGAACAGCCGGGTAAGGACTTTATCACGAGAGAGCCACCTTACTTGTGTAAGAAGGAGCAGGGTAGAATGAAGACTATTCATCTCTTCACACAGTGCTTTGAAAAGCCTCGAGTGTGTGGACTTTGACTTTATAAAATTAACCACTTTCACAGCTTCATCAAGAACGACTTTTAATTCACCAGCGAGGCAGTTAGATGCAAGGCTTTGCCTGTGGATGCAGCAGTGGCTCCAGGTTATATTGGAGGCTATCTTCGTGACACGAGCGCGAAGACTGGAGTAGCAACCTGACATAGATTTGGCTCCGTCAGTGCATAGTCCACAACAATTAGACCAATTAATGTCCTTTTCTTTGAAATAAGAATAAATAGCATGAAATATATCCTCACCTCTTGTAAGCCCTGACAGAGGATGACAAAGCAAAAGGTTTTCGTGAACTTCATTGCTTTTTAAATACCCCACAATAACAAGCAAAACAGCGAAATTAGCAATATCTGTGCTTTCGTCAACTTGAATAGCGAAGAATTTATTATTTTTAATTCTACTTATTATTGTCGCTTCAACGTCGTCAGACATATCCTGCATTCTTCGAGAAATTGCATTGTTCGAAAGAGGGGTAGCGTTCATTTTGCGAACATGTTCCTCTCCGAGCATGCACAGAACGGCATCTTTTATACAAGGAGAAATTAAATTCTCAGCTATAGTATGATTTTTACCACATTTAGCAATACGATAACTAATACGGTAGGAGGCTTCAACCGCATTTTCGTTATCTTTGTTAGCTGACGACAAGTACGATGTCACATTCTGAAAAAAATTGCGTTCCTTGTTTTCATAACTGGGGTGTTTTGTTTGTAAATGCAGCAAGAGTAACCTTCGTTACCATTGGATAATACTTCCCGACACACTACACAGTGGGGCTTAGCACAGTCCTCATCTCATATAAACGAAAACCCATACTTCATGTATTCGTCACTGTATTTTCTCTTTTTAGCTCTATGTAAAACTAAGGATCGTGTATTTTCACTACCCTGCACCAGAGTCTTAGGCGTGTCCTGAGAAGTACTTGCCGATTGATCACATTCCACATTATGTTTCAGCTTTTTTACTGTGCCGGTTTTCAACCACTGATCCATATCTGAAAATACACGAATCGAACAATTAATCACTTTAAGTTAAGTTAAAACAATGACAAAAACTACTGTATATAGAAACACTGTCTCACGTTTGTAAATTTGGGTCAAGAATCGACACTATTACTTCCGGGACATTAGAGTTCATAAATAGTGTGGGAGATCAATTAAGTCATATTTCTGATGAAATATTCTATGGCACAACTATAATCCCATAATCATCATAATGAAGACTATTGTGTAAAAATATTGAATTGTGGTCATACAAAACGCCATAGATTTTTACACACGCCAGTCCATGGAGACAGCACGCCAGTGGCGCGCAAGAAAAACGGCGGAGATTGTCTCACACAGTTTATGTTGTATAGTATAGCGTTGAATTAATTTCAGACTTTTGACTTGTCTTTTACCCTGTTGACATATGTATCTTTTTTCCACCATTACTCAATTTTTTCGCGTACCCCTGAACGTCCTGTCGCGTACCCCCAGGGGTACGCGTACCACAGGTTGGGAACCGCTGGGTCAATCAATGCCCCCCCCCCAAAAAAAAACCCCCAAGCAGAAACTCTCAGCACAACCTCTGTCAAGGGACAAACTACCGAGCCGTTAAAATCTTTACCACCAGTACCACCGACACAAACAAACCAAACTACCATCCCGCCAGTTGTCAGCAACTCTTCAGAAAATTTAAACAGCATTACGTCGTCGGAATCGGATTCTGAAAACACTAACAAGGACAATTTTACAGTATTTATCAACAAAAGAAAACAAATTAAAAGGAAAACTACACAGGCGAAAATCAGGAGAACAACACAGCCATCTACCCAATCCATTCCGGAGACAAGCATCAGTCAACCCAGCAAACGACAGATAGATAATAATTCAAGCGATTCGGCTCCAGACACACCTTACAAAGAGTATACCTCCCCTTCCTGGGCGACTCTTACAACAGAAGAAGTGTCGTAGATTTTTGATAGGGGAATTAAGACTTGGGTTGGTC
Source organism: Oreohelix idahoensis (assembly GCA_024509875.1). Taxonomy (NCBI): domain Eukaryota; kingdom Metazoa; phylum Mollusca; class Gastropoda; order Stylommatophora; family Oreohelicidae; genus Oreohelix; species Oreohelix idahoensis. The sequence goes on along the minus strand of JAMPIV010003478.1, from coordinate 69,403 downwards.
CCTTCTGAATAGATTTAGAATGAGTGACAGCCACAGTGAGAGATAATAGTAGAAATAGATTTCCACGAGTGAGATGGTAGAAATCAATAGAGGCTGTCTCTGAAATCGAGAATCTTTTCTCTCTTTTAGCCTATCTTCTACAACAGATCTAGAGGAGTCAGACAGTCTATTGACTACATATATTAATATATATATTACCACTCACGTGCACACACACAATTGACGACAGTTAGACACACACACGTGGGAAAACTATAACAGTGATTATATAGGTACTTGGGAACGAACTGACCACCACACTGGAGTAAATGTAATTGAATTTTAATTATCAGACTAAAATTCCATCACACACATAAAAAATTACATCAAACATACAAAGAGTCATAAAGGCAATGAATTGCTTAAAGACTGATAGACCCACAGTTATGATCTTTTCCCTCGATGTATAGCCCACAGTCTTGTTAGAAGAGAAGTGATAGCCCAAAGAGTCACGGATACCTCTGCGGTAGTCTAATGATTTTCCCTTTTAAAGGTATGAACTGACTTTGATAGTAGTATGATCTATCCTAAGGAAAAGATATACCTGCCGTAGCAACAATTTGCATAAATGGAATAACAAAGTGGGTCAATAAATAGTTATCATAAAAACCATCACTCAGTCTACTTTCACTCGGTTCTTTCATCAGGGTACCCTCACTCACTTTCTTACCTAATAGCTTGCGAGTGTTCGCCGTCTAGCGCACTGTAAGAAGCACCGTTTAAACTTGTCTATCTTTTGGTGAAGTGGATTCCCAGCTCTGCAGATCGTGGTTTCATTCACGGGGTCCGGGGAGCGTCCTCTTCGTGCGATAGTTTTCTTTACAGATTTAAGTTAGTGTCACTTCACTCCGTTCAGGTAAGAATTAGTTTTAAGCGGGCACACAGTGTCAGAATCACGAGGTTTCCCTTATTTAGGAAGATGACCGGTTGGTAAATTCTTTCAGTAGATAATTATTGTTCACACCCACAGTTCGTCAAAATGTCGGAAGGTCAATGATTTGTAATGTTTTACTTGCCACAATGGCTGAAATGTACTTGAGGTTTTTCTTTGGAAGAGTTAAATCAGGCTCGATGGGCCCATTACTTCATTTACCCTTTAAAGTCCTTGTAAAGGTTATACACCAAGTCTTTAAGGAAAATGTTTTAGTTCTTCACAGATATTTCGCGTGTACTCAAACGCTGGCAAAGTTGGGTCACCCCAGTTTTCACTGAATAAAGAAAAACAACATATCAAATACTTATACCTACTATGTACTTCGGTTATACCTTACATTATAAACGACAAGCGGAGAGCTTGACTTAACGTTTAAAACTCCCCGTAAAATAAATTATATTCATAAAATCAGTCATCATGAATTAGAAATACATACGTATTTCGTCAATACTCAGTGATGAATCTATGCAGTTGTAAGTTAGTTTTACAATATTCTCGACTAAGCAGTTAAATCAAATTTATTATCGCTGCAAGAGTTAAGCTAGAAATTATAATTTATTCTGCTTTCCACTGAAATACGTCAGCTAGAGAATATAACAGACTTATATTTAATTCTTCTGCGCACAAATCTAACTAGAAAAATGAAATAAGCAATTTATCACTTTAAACACTCACAAAATGCTAGATATATAATATTACCTCAACACAGAACTACAGGCTATCGCACAACTTAGAATTATACGCTGATATATACATTTGAAGTCTAGAAGCTCGGCAAATTGTCGAAACAAACTGAGAAACTTTGTTATACAGCTTATTCTTTACACGAGCGACCTGCCTACTGCGAATCTTGAGGACTAAAAGAAATAAAGTTTAAAACTCTCGTTACTATCTTAAAACCCTGACAAAGGATTCACGCTATTTCCAAAACCTCGCAATAGCGCCGGTCTCTCCCCTTTCTCTTAACACTTACGTTAACTCAGGCGACTGGCCATAACATGCCAAAAGTGCGTCATCACACCTTCGTCTAGCTATTCTCATTCATGGGCAATGCATGAGCGCGCCGTTCACACCTACTGCTAAGAAACTGTTCGTAGCGCTACGTGTCAGATGGAAATGTAGACAACTGTCTGCTATCCCATGTCTGACAGAATGCATTCTCACACATTTACGTCGAGAATCTAGCTCAAGAGCGCCGTGTCATGAGAAAAGTATAGATACCTGTCTGCTTTCTGTGTCTGACGGAATGCATTCTAACGCTCTTCGTCTCGTGCAGAGACTGACACGTTATGTAATAAATGCGTCACCAGTGTATGAGAAAAAAAACGGTAAAGTCAGAATGGGAAAGTAAATTTTGTCGCAAACGAACGAATGCGAACAAAACAGGAAAAGGATAAAAGAGCGATAATAAAGTAGAGGACACGGGTAGAAAAAGAAAAGAGTATAGAAAATTTATTGATCATAAATCTCTATGCGACAGAACGTCCCCCCTTTAAGATATGGAAGCACTCCATGTCTACGTTATAGAAATAAATGTCCTATATCCGTAGCTTCAGGGTGTCTGTCCTCTTCCCTCTCATCTCCCCCCTTCGTCTCTCTCCAATTCCTACTCAAGTCTACTCCTAAAGTTTCCTTTCTCTGGAATGTATCCCATGCGTGCTTAAAAGAGCGTCGCCGCTTCTGACATTTTTGAAAGATTCCGTGTGATTGCAGTGGAATTTCCCTGCCACTATCGTCATCTTCGTCAGTTTTGGCGATCGCCAGGAGTTGTTCGGAGGTCGGCACCGGTCTTTCCAAGTATCTCTTTAACAGATTTAAATGGAAAACTTCTCCTTTCCTTCAATAGAGATCTGGTAGTTAGCATTAGAAATCTTTTTTCAGGACGGTAAACGGCCCTTGCCATTTGATCCTCAGTTTGTTGTTCCCGGTGGGGAGTAACACCAAAACTTTCTCACCTGCTTGTAGTTATCTCTCTTTCGCGACCTTCCTTTATCGGTTAGCGTGCTTTGTGCGTGCTCGCTTAAAGTTAGTCGTTGCTAGGTTCCATCCTAGTTTCAACCTTTCCTTTAAAACCGATACGTATTTACTTGCTGAGACAACTTTCTCGTCAGCCTTCTGGTCTGTCAGCGACCAGAGTAAGGCTTCAAGCGGGCCCTTAATGGGTCTGCCAAATAAAAGCGTTGCTGGCGGAAATCCTGTGGAAGTATGAGGAGATTCTCTGTAGCTAAATAAAGCTGCAGGAATACAAAGATCCCAATCTTCAGGTTTCACTTGTGCCAGTTTACTTAACATCATGTTAAGGTTTGCATTAACACGTTCCACGAGCGCATTTCCGGCCGGAGTATAAGGCTTTATGTAGATGTGTTGGTTCCTCAAGATCTTCACGATCTCATCCATCAACAGGTTCCTGTATGGAGATCCGTTATCCATCAGCACATGCTGAGGGAATCCCAACCGAGTGAAAATCTGCACTAGGGCTTCTGCGACATGCTTGGCATCTGCGCATGTTAGCGGTATAGCTTCTGCCCATAAAATGCATGTGTTGACTAAGGTGAGGATAAACCTGTTCCTTCTTTTAGTCCTTTCTAAGGGTCCTAAATTGTCGATCAAAACCCGTTCGAATGGTGTTCCCACTATTGGCATTTCACCCAAAGAGACTGATGGTGTCCGTTGCTTGTGTGGTACACGTTGGCACTGGGCACAGGATTTGACATACCTGATAATATCAATATTTACTCCTGGCCACCAATAATGAGTGGTTATCCGTTGGTTTGTGGCGTTCTGTCCCATATGTCAGCTGAAGGGAAGAGAGTGCCCTATTTCTAGGATTTGGCTTCTGTACTGTTTCGGTACTAGGAGCTAGTTGTAACCTTGATCAGGCTTACCCGTTCTGCAATAAAGTACGCCATCCTTAGAAAAAATGTCTCCGTTCTGTCTGGGTTCCTTAGCCATGGGCAGTTTCCTAAAGCAGGGTGCCAAAGTAGGGTCCTTTTGTTGCGCTTCTTTAAGTTCCATAGATAACAAATTAGGAGCAGGCTCACGTTCCTTCTTGGTTTGCCCTCTTGTAGTTACTGTTGCCACAATCGGCTCTTCCGGTTTCCCAATAAACACGTATCTACCGCCAAGTATGACTGGGTAGATGGGGTCATCCATAACAGCCGCTTTGATCACACCTCTGACAAAGTCAGAGTGGATCTCCACCAAAGCGATGGGAAGCGCTGTAGGTGCCTCACTCTTCAGAACTCCACAAAATTGGACGGTCTCTCCTGTCTCTTGACCGGTTTTAACCAGGTGTCTGGCAACAATGCAATCATAAGAAAGCCCCGTGTCAAATAAAAAAAGACTTTGAGAACCGTTCAATATAACAGTACCTCGCGTCTCTCCCTCTACAGGTTGGGAATCACTGTCAATAATTCCGCCTTGCGAGACTGTTAATAAGCATCCGATGCGTTTTGGCTCGGTGTGCTCGGTCTGATCATATGTCCCGTGCTCAGGGGTTTTCCCTTTGTCACCTTGTCCTCGCTGGCTGCTGTGCCATGAAGGGCGGTCGGGTTGGTCAGACTGTTTACTGTGGTTGGGGTACTTGTTTTTGTAGAACATGGATTTTTCAGGAGGGGGATTTTGAGGTCCAGTTTCTCTGTGGCTATTCTGATTCGAAGCATGAGAAGATTGGTCTAGATTATTCTTTCGAAAATGCTCTTCTGTCGGTTTACGTTTTGTGGCCGGTAGTTCAGCCAGCGCATTGTGATATCGCTCAGACTTTTCCAAAATGTCTTCAAGCTTTTCTGCACCCTGCTCAGCTAGAAATCTCCGGGTGTCAGCAAACAAAGTGTTCTTTATTTGTTCTGTTATAACAAATTCCTCAAGACCTTCATAGGTAGAGGGGAGCTGTAAAAGCTCAATCACTTTGTCAAGTATCCCTTCAAACGAGACGAGAACTGCTGAAAAGTTTCAGAATTCTCCTTTCTGCTGTTGCGAAAAAGTTGCAAAATTTGTGCGCGTTCATTTCAAAACGCTCCAGTAACGCTTTCTTCAACACATCATAATTGTCTTGTTGGCTGCTTTCCAGTTTGGCGTAAACATCATACGCACTGCTTTTCAAAGCCTGAGAAAGCTTCATATTCCAACGCGACCTCTCTAAACCGTACAGAGTTGCAATTTTCTCAAATTTTTCTAGATACGTGTCAATATTCTCATTAGGACAAGGGAAAGATTCTAGCTGAAAAGACATAGCGGTGAGGTGAGTAGATTGAGTGCTAGAAGGATCAGTTAAGGAAGAATGAGGAGAAGGCTCACCATTGCTGGAGGTAGAGGCAGCACCACGACTTTGAACCTCTAAAGCTTTGAGTGCCATCTCATGCTGTCTCTCCTTCTCTCTTTCCTCCCACTGTCTCTCCTTCTCTCTTTCCTCCCTCTCCTTCTCTCTTTCCTTTTGCTGTCTCTCCATCTCTCTTTCGTTTGCCCTGCGGATTTCCATTTCCTCATCCATTTTCTTCTGTTCTCTAGCTTCGGCTGCTTTCCTCTCCGCGTCATATCTTTCAAGTTCGTCCTTGACAAAAGCTTTCGCTTCTTCGCCGTCCAAACCATCTTCTCTTGCCTCATCCCTAAGGATCTGACTAAGCTTTGCCCTCTCGGCCATAGTAAATAGCTGACTGGGACTAGTCGAGAAAAAAAAGACGAAAAAGATACACTGGTTCCTTCCACTTACGAGAAAATACCAAAACAAAAGATGATATACTTTAACCTGGGATACCTCCTCCAAAATATATCGAATCTAACTATCGCTGCTATTAATCGGCAATTTAAGCACCTAATGCAGACGATTACGCCAAATAAATGGTAGTTAAGATTAATGACTAAAAAATAAGTTGCTACAGGGGAAACAAAATAATTATTGCACAAATTTTGAGAGAAAAAAGTTCCCTTAATTTTTAATCCACTATAAGTTCACCCCTGAAGACAGTTAGGGTAAGGGAGGCAATTAATCTAAACGTAATAGTCAGAAACGCACTCCTTAACTTAGTTCAAACACCTTTCTGCTTCAGAACCCTGTGAATGTTATACACTCACAAACTTTACCAGCGTTTAGTATTACAAAATCAATCATTAACATATATTGCGACAAAATCAACCTGTAACTCAAATGTATAATGCTCACTAATGCTGTGGAAAAAAAACCTATTATTAATTGTGTGGTCAGCACGCCCATAAACAGATCGATTCGTCTAGTGGATAAATTATTTTTTAAAGATATAAAAACTCACAAGACATCACACTCTTAATCTATATCAGAATTAAGAAAATAAATCCTGCAGACGAGCTGATATTCGTATTAGCTCAGGACTAGAGTTCAGTTCCCGGAAAACGAGCCACCATTCTGTCGTAGATTTTTATAGGGGAATTAAGACTTGGGTTGGTCCCTTCTGAATAGATTTAGAATGAGTGATAGCCACAGTGAGAGATAATAGTAGAAATAGATTTCCACGAGTGAGATGGTAGAAATCAATAGAGGCTGTCTATGAAATCGAGAATCTTTTCTCTCTTTTAGCCTATCTTCTACAACAGATCTAGAGGAGTCAGACAGTCTATTGACTACATATATTAATATATATATTACCACTCACGTGCACACACACACAATTGACGACAGTTAGACACACACACGTGGGAAAACTATAACAGTGATTATATAGGTACTTAGGAACGAACTGACCATTACTTACTTACTTAGTCGTTCCCCTTCTACCGTGAGGTGTAGAGGTGACTGACCATCACACTGGAGTAAATTTAATTGAATTTTAATTATCAGACTAAAATTCCATCACACACATAAAAAATTACATCAAACATATACAAAGAGTCATAAAGGCAATGAATTGCTACAAGACTGATAGACCCACAGTTATGATCTTTTCCCTCGATGTATAGCCCACAGTCTCGTTAGAAGAGAAGTGATAGCCCAAAGAGTCACGGATACCTCTGCGGTAGTCTAATGATTTTCCCTTTTAAAGGTATGAACTGACTTTGATAGTAGTATGATCTATCCTAAGGAAAAGATATACCTGCCGTAGCAACAATTTGCATAAATGGTATTACAAAGTGGGTGAATAAATAGTTATCATAAAAACCATCACTCAGTCTACTTTCACTCGGTTCTTTCATCAGAGTACCCTCACTCACTTTCTTACCTAATAGCTTGCGAGTGTTCGCCGTCTAGCACACTGTATGAAGCACCGTTTAAACCTGTCTATCTTTTGCTGAAGTGGATTCCCAGCTCTGCAGATCGTGGTTTCATTCACGGGGTCCGGGGAGCGTCCTCTTCGTGCGATAGTTTTCTTTACAGATTTAAGTTAGTGTCACTTCACTCCGTTCAGGTAAGAATAGTTTTAAGAAGGCACACAGTTTCAGAATCACGAGATTTCCCTTATTTAGGAAGATGACCGGTTGGTAAATTCTTTCAATAGATAATTATTGTTCACACCCACAGTTCGTCAAAATGTCGGAAGGTCAATGATTTGTAATGTTTTACTTGCCACAAGGGCTGAAATGTACTTGAGGTTTTTCTCTGGAAGAGTTAAACAGGCTCGATGGGCCCGTTACTTCATTTACACTTTAAAGTCCGTGTAAAGGTTATACACCAAGTCTTTAAGGAAAATGTTTTAGTTCTTCACAGATATTTCTCGTGTACTCAAACGCTGGCAAAGTTGGGTCACCCCAGTTTTCACTGAATAAAGAAAAACAACATATCAAATACTTATACCTACTATGTACTTCGGTTATAACTTACATTATAAACGACAAGCGGAGAGCTTGACTTAACGTTTAAAACTCCCCGTGAAATAAGTTATATTCATAAAATCAGTCATCATGAATTAGAAATACATACGTATTTCGTCAATACTCAGTGATGAATCTATGCAGTTGTAAGTTAGTTTTACAATATTCTCGACTAAGCAGTTAAATCAAATTTATTATCGCTGCAAGAGTTAAGCTAGAAATTATAATTTATTCTGCTTTCCACTGAAACACCTCAGCTAGAGAATATAACAGACTTATATTTAATTCTTCTGCGCACAAATCTAACTAGAAAAATGAAATAAGCGATTTATCACTTTAAACACTCACAAAATACTAGATACATAATACGAGGGACGGTCAAAAAGTAATGCCTTTTAATTTTTAATTTCATTCAAAAGGCAAGAAAACAGATAAAATTCACATTGAAATGTAGTCCCAAGTCTGAACTTCAAAAATTTATTTCTCAATGTAGTCTCCGTTATTTGTTACAGTTTGTGTCCATCTTCTCACAAGGGCACGTATCCCCGCACGGTAAAAATTTGTGTCCTTTTTCCTAAACCACTGGCGTACGGCACGTTTAAGGGTCTCGGTGTCCTGAAAGTGATGTCCGCGAAGATCTTCTTTCAGTGGTCTAAACAGATGGAAGTCAGAAGGTGCAAGATCGGGACTGTAAGGGGGATGTGGTAATAATGTCCAGCCAAATTCTGCAATCGCATCAATGGTGCATTTAGCGGTGTGTGGCGTGGCATTATCGTGCAACAGTAGTGCAGTTCTCTGATCTTTTAATGGGTAAAGTCGCCGAAGACGACCTCTAAGCTTCTTCAAAGTTTCAATGTAACGGTCTGCATTCACCGTGTTTCCCTGTTCCAAGAAGTCTAGAAGAATCACACCCTTCTCATCCCAAAACACGGAGGCCATAACTTTCCCTACAGATGGTGAAGTTTTGAACTTCTTTCTTGTCGGCGATGTTGTGTGATGCCATTCCATTGACTGCCTCTTGGATTCTGGTTCAAAAAAATGAACCCAAGTCTCATCACCTGTCACAATATTCGTTAAAAACTCTTCTCCTTTAGTTTCGTAACGGGCAGGAGGTTGATGGCTATGGTTTTCCTTGTTTCTTTATGTCTGTCTATCAACATTCTGGGTACCCACCGTGCACAAACTTTTGAATAACCCAGGTCTTTAATGGTATTCTGGACACTGCCTTTACTAATGGACAACATGGAAGAAAGTTCATTCAGTGTTATCCGACGGTCACCACGAATGATGCCATCAACTCGATGAATGTTGTGTGGAGTCACTGCGGTAGACGGACGGCCAGTCCGCTTTGCGTCAGCCATTGAGGATTGACCTACTTCAGCTTCGTCACAACGATGTACCCAACGTCGGACAGTGCTAACATCCTCTGTTGAATCTCCTTAAACATTCTTCAAACGTTCGTGGATGCGAATTGGGGTCTTGCCTTCAGCATTGAGGAACTCTTTGACATAACGTTGTTTTAACCGAACGTCTTTGGCAGCCATTTTTAAACTGTTACAGTGGTGCCACCTGTTACTGAAACAGGTTGGTAATGTTATACAGTGCAGAAGAGTGTTTGAGGAATCCTCCTAAATTTACAAATTGCACACCGATGCAATATTTACATACATAAAAAATAGGAGGCATTACTTTTTGACCTTCCCTCGTATTACCTCAACACAGAACTACAGGATATCGCACAACTTAGAATTATACGCTGATATATATATTTGAAGTTTAGAAGCTCGGCAAATTGTCGAAACAAACTGAGAAACTTCGTTATACAGCTTATTCTTTACACGAGCGACCTGTCTACTGCGAATCTTGAGGACTAAATGAAATAAAGTTTAAAACTCTCGTTAATATCTTAAAACCCTGACAAAGGATGCATGCTATTTCCAAAACCTCGCAATAGCGCCGGTCTCTCCCCTTTCTCTTAACACTTACGTTAACTCAGGCGACTGGCCATAACATGCCAAGAGTGCGTCATCACACCTTCGTCTAACTATTTTCATTCCTGGGCAATGCATGAGCGCGCCGTTCACACCTACTGCTAAGAAACTGTTCGTAGCGCTACGTGTCAGATGGAAATGTAGACAACTGTCTGCTATCCCATGTCTGACAGAATGCATTCTCACACATTTACGTCGAGAATCTAGCTCAAGAGCGCCGTGTCATGAGACAAGTATAGACACCTGTCTGTTTTCTGTGTCTGACGGAATGCATTCTAACGCTCTTCGTCTCGTGCAGAGATTGACACGTTATGTAATAAATGCGTCACCAGTGTATGAGAAAAAAACGGTAATGTCAGAATGGGAAAGTAAATTTTGTCGCAAACGAACGAATGCGAACAAAACAGGAAAAGGATAAAAGAGCGATAATAAAGTAGAGGACACGGGTAGAAAAAGAAAAGAGTATAGAAAATTTATTGATCATAAATCTCTATGCGACAAGAAGGTTACTACGAGCCAAGTTTTGATGTAACTGCCTTAAGGATGGATGATGACGGAAACCCACTTACACATACCCTGACCTTCTGAAAATTACATAATGAACTCCCACTTAAGAACATTGTTTGTTACATGGACGATGCGAACAGACGGAAAGGGGACCTGGGAATATTTTAAAACATTACTACTGATTTATCTTTATACATCCACAATTCCCTTTGAGTCGCACTCACTTTGTGTAGATATATTTTTGAGTGGTCGCGTAGATACATATACACTTGTATATATACATCGGTGTATATCTAGGCGTCAGCATAGAATTCACGAGGGTAATATTTTGTTTTCCTGCCCTTATCTTTTCGAACCTTTGTATTGTACGTTGTTGGAAGATAATTAGGTTTAAATAAACACAACACAATTACTTCTTCCTACCGCGCCCTACAATGACATACAGTTTAAACGTTATGACGCTCAGTGTGAGAGGTCTCACAAATAAGACTGATAAACTTGTACCTTAATACAAACATATAAACCAGATTTTATGTTTCTACAAGAAACCTTTGTTAGTGGCGAATCACGTGCGAACCACATCACAACACTATTAGGTTTACGAAACGCACATTTTAGCCTAGGAACATCACACATGGGAGTAGCTATTCTGCAGACTTCAGATCAATGAGAAATAACACATAAAAATAAGGATAGTGAAGGCAGGTTTGCAATAATACTTACTTACGTAGTCGTTCCTTCTACCGTAAGGTGTAGAGGTTTGGAAGAGAGAGCGCCAGATTATCCTATCGGCTGTCTTCCTCCTGGCCTGGTTCCATTCTAGTCCTCGGTCCTTCAAAGATTATCTAATGTTGTCCTCCTAGCGGACTCTGGGTCGTCCTTGGGGTCTGGATCCTTGGCTCTTTGTTTCCCATGCTTGTCGTGGTATCCGATCTTCTCCCATTCTGCAGACATGGCCAAACCATCTTAATTGGGACTGTTCTACTTGGGTCTGCAGAGGGTAGGATTTAAGGCCTTGACGTATCGTCTGGTTGCGTACCATGTCTCTTCTTGTTACTTCAACCACCTTCCTCAGATACCTCATTTCTGAGGTTTGGATCTGGCTTTTATGGGTTGTAGTCATTGCCCAAGACTTGCATCCATATGTCAAGACTGGTACATAGGTGGAGCGGTGTACAGCCATCTTCGTTTTCTTACCAACCTCTCTCTTGCTGAGGAATCCTCGATTTATGGCCTGAAAAAGTTTGCAATAATACAAATAAGAAATTCAAACGATCACACAGATACACACACCTTAATTAACATGTATGTCTACTTGGGTCTGCAGAGGGTATGATTTAAGGCCTTGACGTATCGTCTGGTTGCGTACCATGTCTCTTCTTGTTACTTCAACCACCTTCCTCAGATACCTCATTTCTGAGGTTTGGATCTGGCTTTTATGGGTTGTAGTCATTGCCCATGACTTGCATCCATATGTCAAGACTGGGACATAGGTGGAGCGGTGTACAGCCATCTTCGTTTTCTTACCAACCTCTCTCTTGCTGAGGAATCCTCGATTTATGGCCTGAAAAAGTTTGCAATAATACAAATAAGAAATTCAAACGATCACACAGATACACACACCTTAATTAACATGTATGCTCCAGCAGTGAGAGCACAACAATTACACTTCTACCAAACACTGTCTGACACGGTAACTCAACGATATAAAGGAAACCGAGTCATAATAGGAGGAGACTTTAACTTAGAGTTACATGAATTAGATAGAATACGAGGGCCACCACACTCAGAAAACAGCCGAATGAGGACTGAACATAGGCAAATAGACATACTGCAAGACACCTTGGAGGTACTCGACTTATCGGTCGCATACAGGAAAAAATTCCCAGAAGGAACAGAGACAACATACACCGACAGAACACGCCCCTTTGGAAGTTCTACGAGATTGGACAGATTTTATATACATAGTAGTTACACCATCATTAAAGTAAGAAACATAAATCATACTACAAATTTCTCTGACCATAAAGAAGTCCATCTATCGGTCAGCGGAAAGTAATATTTAAACTTTACGAAAAGATCTCCGCACTGGAAGTTCAACAATTCTCTATTACAAAACGAATTTTATATTACTGCTATGACAAAACTCACTCAAGATTACACCAGTACTGCACCAACAGAAAACATAACACAATACTGGGATTTGCTAAAAGGAACAATTAAAGAAGTAACACAGTCTATTGCATCTCATTCAAAAAAATATTAGAAAACGAAAGCAGATGTTAGACATAGCCCTTTTCCTAGTCGAAAAATTAGACAGAAATGCCCCGCAAATTTTTTCACTACAAGAAGAAATATCAAAGTATGACCAATACACATTTAACGGGGCTCAATTAAGAACCAGACCATAAGCTCCATTTCAAGAGACACCGAGTAAACAATTTCGAACAATAGAACAAAACATACAAAAGAGTAGAGAAATACACAAAATCGCTGATAGAGCAGACAAAGAATTAACAACCATCCCAGAAATAATCAAAGCCTTTCACGAGTTTAACTCCCAATTATACACGTAAGACACTACACCGTCTACGACAGGAGAATTTCCCCCAGCCTGTGGCTCACGGTTAAATGACTACGAGAAAAATATCTTGGATGAGCTTCTCACAGTAAATAACCTGCAGTCCGCCTTAAACACACTACAAAAACAGAAGGCCCCTAGCCCAGACTGTCTATCAGTGGAATTTTACTCAAAATTGTTTCACCTACTCGGGCTACTCCTTTTAAAAACACTTCAGGAAGCTTTTAACAAAGAAGGACTCCCCACTAGTTTAAATCAGTCCTACATAACCTTAATACACAAAGTAAACACATACAAGAAATACATGCACAATTACAGACCCATTTCTCTCCTTAATACGGATTATAAAATACTTACCAAGGCCCTAACATTAAAATTACAACCTTGTATGCACAAACTCATACACCAGGATCAACAGTGTGGAGTCAAAAATAGAAACATAAACAAACATACACATTTCATTCTGGACATCATTCATTACACGCATGACAAAAGCACTCCTGCAGCAATAATGTCCATAGATCAGGAAAAAGCTTTCGACAGGGTTTCACATTCATTTTTACACAAAATTCTACAAGAAAATAATTTCGGCCAATATTTCAGAACCTGGATAAAAATCATATACGAAACACCGGAAAGCAAATTGCTGATAAATCACACTATAACGGAAAAAATCCCCCTCACTCGATCAGTCAGACAAGGTTGTCCAATGTCTCCTTTACTATATGTACTAGTTTTGGAACCCTTATTTGAAAGTATCCGGAAAAATACAAGTATTCAAGGAGTCTTTGTACCAGGTGTTGGTGTAAGGAAATTAATAGCATTCGCAGATGACACAGTCCTTTCCCCCCCAAATTTCATCAATAAAAAATATCCTAGATACCTTTCATAAATTTAGCAGGACTAGTTGTTCAAAAATCAACATTAAAAAATCACAAATAATGGGCATAGGACAGTGGACAAATAAAACAGACTTCCCTTTACAGCTAGCGCAAACTAATAACATGAAAATATAGGAGTAAATTTCATGTCTATACCATATAAAACAAACAAAGAGGGGCAAAGTCTTTTACAGACAGGGGGTATGATGTGTTGGTGTTGTGGGTAGTGGGTTTCCCCCCTTGCTTCACCCTAGGCCTAGTGAATTCTTGTTCATGAAAGGAGCGACCATTGCGGTGTTAGTCTCTTGGCCTAGCAAAACCTCTCATACCCCAAGATCGTTGTGCGTGGTGAAGAGCCACACCCTCCTCGAGGTAGTCCTGGTAACTGAGGGTGCGAATCCTCAGGCTAAACACAACGGATCTAGAGGAGCAAACCTCGATAATAAAACCGGTGCACTACACCGTACACGCCCTCTGTGGGTGGGAAGGAGCCAGATGGATACTGAACAAGTCTTGGGAGTGGGAACGAGTGTGGACTGCTCCCAGAAGATCGGAACCCATCGTACAGGCACAGAGACTCAGGACGTGACGATCCTATTGTCTTCAACTCTTGGTCACATGCCTAGAGCCTCGGAGAACTCGGCGTAACCAGCAGGCAATTTGGTGGCGGGGAAAGAGCACTGTGAGCCCTACCTTGGCTACGTATCACAAGGAGATGCAGAAACACCCCCCTTATCTCCCCCAGAGCTGGCACAGTACACTTCTGGCTCCTACCCTGGGCGGTAGGAAATCCACAGGCACCCCAGCATCACAATGCCATGAAGATGACAAAGTTGGAATTTACTAACTAAACCTGGCAGAGCAAGTCCTCCATCAGATGCGGCCAATGCTGGGCCCACTGGGATTCTTATAAATCTTTCTGGTACATGGATTTCCTTCTCGTAACGACTCCAAACGTGAGTGGCTTCCATTAAAAAAAATTACAGCAGAACACTTCGCCAATTAGTTAATGTTTTATACAATATAATCAGAAGACATGTCTGTACATTATTATTATGCATGGGAAATTCAAAGTGTCTGCCAAGAAGGCCTTTATTAAAACAGTAATGTATGGATGTATGTTCATGCATATGTTTATGTCGTTTGAAGCTGGGAAGGTAGGATGTGTATTTCAACATATTGAATGAGAATAATGATTGAAGGGCAAGATGCTTAATTTTGAACTATTAATATATGATTGTCTAATATGGAGGAACAGACAATGATATCGAAATAAGAACAAAAGGCTAATAGAGTTCTCATTCCATTGGGAATTATATGGAGATCAAAAGAAGTCAAGTCCAACATACAAATCCGAATTGTCAATTCTAAAGTCAAGTTAGTCCTATTGTATGTCTTTGAAAGATGGAGAACAACAAAAACAACAACCAAAAAGCTACAGACTTTCATAAATGGGGGAGGGGTGTGACAAAATCACTAATGCCGAACTGATGACAAGAACCAGACACGTGCAGCGAAATAAGAGATGAGAAGAAAGCGCTGACAATAGATAGGACACATACATTGAGAACAGCTGTTGATAGAATTACAAGGCAGCCCTTGTTATGGGAAGACGTGTCGTGAGTTTGTGGAAGGCCTATACTACTTGAGAAGTTGAATGGTGGTGATGATGATGAATTTATGATTGTGTACTGATAACATTAACATGCTTTCATGGCGTATTGATTGAATGAATTTGGATTTTATTATTAAACAGCTTCAAATGACTAATAATATTTCTAACAATCTGGGATATGCCTGCAAAGGGAAGGATCCAGCGTCAGTATGGTGGCTTAAAGTTGGTCTGTTTCATTTTGTAGAGATAAAGTATAGAATGGAGCAGTGACAAGTATAGTATGGAGCAGTGACAAGTATAGTATGGAGCAGTGACAAGTATTACAGGAGCTGTGGAGATCTATTTTAGACGAAAGGTGGAATGAAAAACTATTTTAGAAAGACTCAGCTTTCTAAAGATCTATCTTGATCACATCATGTATATATGTTCCTAAATATCACCACGTTGGGGAATTTCGTGCAACAAAAATAACAGGACTTATGGGAGAAATAGAGTGAAGGGACTGTGTAGCACTCGCTGTTGTTTCGGCTGAACAAGTTTCTGTAATTTTCGCAGCGTTGTCTCTGATGGTGCGTAATTTGATTCCATTTGGCTTGTTGCTCTCGCGATGTCACATGTTTTCTCGTTTCTTTCAAAACGTTTTAATATTTTAAGCTTCTCCTCGATAATTACGGCTTTCCTTTTTCATTCACTACTTGGATTCGTAGAACCAGGACGCTTGCTTACTCGTGTTTGGGATATTTTATTATATACTTTTATCAGGAAAAGTTTGCAAACTCGGGAGAACAGTGCAATACACACTAGTAGTGCATGAGATGTGTGTGCTGTGTATTCTTACGTACAGTTGATTGTAGTTTTCCGCGTTCACCTGGTGTTTCTCGGTAGCGCAAAGTATAGTCACCTCGTGAAAAATCGCGTATGACTTAGCATGATTTCACGTTTTGGGGGTTTTATTCCCCTATGTATCTACCACCTATGAACAAACTCGCTCATTATAGACTCGCGCTGTAGAAACTATTTATAATTTGGATACGTCAAGTCTATATGTATCTTCTACTCGCAGGAAAATCTGCTAAAGTCCGTTCCACCACAGCGCGGTGGTAAACTCATGCTACATCGTATTCTACCGAATATTAACTTGACCTAAAAGATTGTGTTCCTATTTTATGCAGCTTATGAACACTGAATTTTAGAAAGTTAGTGCCTGAGTTTTCACTGAGAACGCGGAATACGTACCTTTAATCCTGGGAATATCGCACTTTTAAATGCTGATAGACCGTTAGTCGCGAATGACCGGTCACCGACCTTTGCTGTAGAGTATTTTGACAGTACACGGTAAAGACATTTCATTTATGAAAGTTGTAAAGTTTAGGGAGATCATTTCCGATAACAGGATGATCCGAAGTTTAGAAAAGGCGTGTAAAAAAGTGCTTGACATCTGAAGCTTTTTATTCATGCTGTCGTGAAATGGTTTTGTTTTAGAGGGAGAAAGTGTAAGTATGACAGACTTGATGGAAGAATAAAAGATTATCTCTAGAGGAAACTCTCCCAGACTGCAAGTTGAATGCACAGTCTCTCCTCGGGAATAAGTCCACTCAAAAAAACTTTCTAAGAGAATTCTGGTGAAACTAAACAGGATATTCTCTAGGCGATAAATTCTTTATCCGAGATCCTATAAAGGACTATGTATAGTACATATAGATGGATAAGAGATTTGGTGCCCAGCCACATTAAAAATATCCCGACCCAATAGTGTTTATTTAATTTTGGCTCTGCCCCCAGGGTGTAGATTTATGTTATTAAAACTATACAACCCAATTAAATATTACAAAGAAAATAACAACAGACTCTGTTATGTAAAGTTTTCAAAATTGACAATAGAATCTCACAATATATTAAAATATACAACTATATGATATGTTCCCTAATCTATGAATGTTTCTGAACCATGTCAGAATTAATTTGTAATCATAGGACAATAGGAATATTCTGTAGTGGTTCTGCTGGCATGTTCAGATACTCATCTCAATTGCTGATGTAGTCTTGTTGCCAGGGGTTCAATATGTCCCAGCACTCCAGGTCCCACAAGTTCTTTTTAGGGTTTCAGAGGATGGCAAGCTGCTTCTTCTCCGTCTTGACTCAGGGCGCATCACCAGCTGGGATGGATTAAGTCTGCCCTTGAGAACACTGCTTATGGTTTAGTCTTCTGGTATGACAACCGGATATGACAACCGGATAGGACTGGATTGACAAACAATTGAAGCGCCATTAGTAATCTTGCCAGAGAAGTCATTTCCCATATCTGCTGGACGCTAATCGTCCATCAGAAATCTAACAAACATTCATAGCTAACATCAATAACAAAGTACTATTTATTATCTATAAAGTACTATAGCATAACTGATGTTATAAGCAAACAGGTGGATCTAAACCTATATCTGGCTTCCAGCTTGTTTTAACGCAGTGATTTTCAACATATGGGCCGTTGGCTTCACCCACTGTGAAGTTTGGGGCAGTGGTCATCAAAAGATTGAGAACCACTGGTCTACCTTGTGTCCATAGCGCAGTAAATTCAGTGTGGGGTCATTGTCAACAATGGTTTGAGAACCACTGGGTAATAGTTTTCTATTCTTCTGTAACATGTGCAGGTGTCATTGCTGCTAAGGTTTGAGAACCACTGAATTACAAGTCAGTCAACATATTCATTTATAAACTTGGCTACAGTGCTGTTGCCCATCCCTACATAGTTCTAAGTTTATGTGATAGGCATTCATATCCCTTGATAATACCATCATAACATAGGATACATGCACATTAACACATAAAAATATAATAAGGATATTTGCAGAAATCAGTTCAGGATTAAAATATGACAAGAATAATCATGGCTGAAATCATACAGTAGAATTAATAGAAATCATTCAGTATAAAACAAGACAAGCGTAGTTCATAGATGAAACTTTCAGTATACATAATGTTGTTGTCTCCTGTACAAAATCAAGGATATTAATTTCTGTCACAGTGAAAAACAAAAGATACTGACATGATATGTTGTAGATAAACATATGATTAATTCATGTTATTCATATAACAATATAGATCACTTACTCGCTGCGCTCATAACCACTGCTGTTTAGAATGACCGGTCCCCTCTGTATTTCTTGACCAGGCCGGTCGCTGCCTAGCGAGAGAATGGGCTTACCAGACTATGCCTTGAAAATCGCGCCTAATTTCTCCAGGTTTCAGTTTGGTTGCTGAGGTCAAAGGTCAGTCGCTGCCTATCCCGTTGGCTTAACTGTAATTATTCAGGGCGCGGTGTAAAAGTTCACAGCGGTAAAAGGTCACAGTGGTTTTGCCAGTCAAACGTAGAACAAAGGAATTTATTTCCCGCAGCAAATGGGAGATCTCCTGATGTGTATTTACGAGTGGTAGAGATTCTAGAGAATTTAAGAGGGAAGGAATGAATTTGTATGAGAAAAGATAGACAGAGAGAAAAGAAGGCGAATACACTTCGTGACACATGCATTCATTCATTGTTGACATCATCCACAACCAGTAAACCTACCAATTAAAGACAGAAAAGGTTGTGTTTTACGAGGAATTGAAATCCAAACCCCTGAACACATTCTCAAAAACTCCCCCGCCCTCAATGACCTTGGTTTGGTTTGGTTTATAAAGACTCTTCATTGCACACGGACAACTCCATCAGTGCTAAGATCAACCCTCTTAGATCACACAAGAAGGATCTCAACACCGCACGAACTCTGTACCACTGGCGAGAATCACAATGCGTGTATATATGAATCACACATTCTATAAATATTTTTGTGGTGAGTAAGTTTATAATTTTTAAATGTTGCCAGGATAAAAACCTTTCCGATTTCAACTGCCGTAGGATTTTTAACTTGCGAACTTAAACACGGGATCTATTTTTTCGCCGTTATCCGAGAAGGCTAGGCATCCGATCTCACTATCCGGAGTATGACATCATTAGGACCTCAGGGACTGAACAAAATGTAAATACGTTATATTGCTTCTACTGGAAATCTAACCCAGTGTTGCGGGGGAAGATCTCTACTTCAGTTGTCGTTGTAGAATTGTCCCAATTCCGCTGCGGTCGGAAAGTTAGCCCAACGGATTGTTGAAAGCTTGATAGTCACTCGTAGTAACTTGGTTTACAGTTCATCATTTTTACATCGTGCCTTTGATGTTAAATACGCGAATGTGGATTTAAATTACCTTGAGACCAGGATAGTGATAATTGAATTCCCAAATGTTCATATACTGGATAAGTCATGGCTAGAGTCCAAACAAACAATTTATTATACATTCTGTAGACATCGTAAGTTGATCATGAATTACATCACAAATATAAATTAGAATCCTATGTTGAGTTAGCTATCTTGCATATCAGTCCTTTGTCTCATACATCTGAATTACTGTAGGCAGAACGACATAACTATATGCACGCGTGGTTGGTAATCCCAACGACCGACAGTGAGATTATGCGTCTGGCACTAGTATAACTAAAACGGACTGTTAATTCATCTCGACAAGGTTTAGTCAATTACTAACCTGTAAATTCATCTTTCTTCATCATAACAGTGGACTGACCCATGTCCATTATTTATTACAATATAATTGTGTGGCACTACATGCCCGACACTATAATATTCCAAAGACACGTCTTCTCGGTTCGACGGTCGTTTAGAAAAGGGTCCCGTCTCTTGGTCACCGTGCGTGACTACCAACGCTGAAACGTCACAGCGTTCACTAGGCTAATAATACTTTTACATTACATTACATTAAACGTTGTAACCCCTAAAATCGCATGCTGCTAACCTCTAGCAGACAATGCCAATTAAACTACCGTAACAATTCCCTGTCCACCGGGGGAAAAAAATCTATTAGATTTTTTTTTTCAAAAACCTATCTGAATGAATATCAAAAAAATTTAACAAAAATGCGGCATATGGCCTACGATGTTCTGTCTAGAACAGTGTCGTGGTCATGTCGACTTACTAACAGTCATCTAATATATTAATCATCATATTATACATAAATGTTATACATAAATTTTTATATGAACTAAAAGAGAATGGCTAATGTTGATATCTAATAATTAATTAACTTAAAATATGTCGCAATGAAATGTCACGTCAGACTAATCTAAAGAGTTAAAATTAAACTAATTAATTATATTGAGTGTGTAATAAGAATAAAGTTGTTGAAAATCTAATGTAAGACAGATGAAAGGATATGTTAAGGAGAGAAATAAATAAATGAAGAATAAAGTAGCGAAAAAAGTAATGTATAAATTTAACTTAGTTATGTGTGTTGGACATTAATTAAGTTTAGTATTAAGTTGTTAATACCTATCTAAATTAACTAATTTAAACAATAATATAGTATGTAATGTATCAACCTAATTATTAACTATATAATATAATAGTTACATACAATAACATTATCTAAGAATCATGTGAGTTCTTATTTTTTTTCTTTCTTTCATTTTTTTCAAAATTTCATTTTTTTTTTTTTTTTCATATTTATCTCACTTTTCATTTTAATTTCCATTATTTTAACGTACTTAATTAAAATTAATTAAAGTTGGATATGATGATCCATACGTAGGCTTGATCCTTGTGAATTCCGATTAGAAAAAATGTTTAAGTGTTTCAGTTCATAAGTATCGACGTTATTGACAATAGTTCATGTCGCATACTGAGTTACTTTGATAGTGTTTTCTATGATTTTCACTTGATGCACGGAAATGTGTCCAATAGTTTTATCATGAATGGATATCAAGCAAAGTCCTGGCGTAAATACGAACATAGAGTCAATTGATTTCGTTCATTTCGTATATAATATGTCTTTAGTAAACAGATACGTGTATTGTAGGCAATAGTTCATGTCTATGTAGAACAGCCATTATAGTGCGATGTCTCTTGAGTAAGTATCTGTGACGTTACTATAGTTCAGGACTCGACATTAGTAGGATTTCGAGACAGAGTATCTGCCAAGACGTTATCAGCTCCTGTGATGTATTCGATTGAGAAGTCAAAAGGTTGAAGGAGAATAGCGAATCTGGTGAGCTTTGGACTTTTATGATTCGCCCGTCGTAGTGATGCTACGGCTTTCTGGTCTGTCTGTACTACGAATGGGGCTCCCAGCAGGAACTTCTCTAATTTCGTTATTGCCCACATGTCTGTACAAGTTATTTGGTTGAATCGTAAGCAAAGGTTTATCTCCATGTCAAGAATTTCGCGATAGGATTCAGTCTCCTGTGACACGTAATTTCGGTTGAAGTATTAGAAAAGTGTCAGTGTTGATTACTCGATATCCAAAGGATTTCTGGATAGTGCGTCTGCGACGATATTGTCTATTCCAGAAATGTATTCAATTGTAAAGTTGAACGGTTGAATGAGAATGGCGTATCTTGACAGTTTCAGGCTCTTGTGATTTCTGGTGGCTTAAAGTTTCCGTGAGACGTTGAGTGTTTGATGAAGGACGTCGTTATGATATTGGAGCAAACATGCGCCAATTCCGTAATTACTTGCATCTATAAGGAGGATAAACTTTTTGGAAGCATCAGGTAGTCTCAAAATAAGTGGATGTGAAAATATATCAATTACTCCCCGAAATATTCTATTACACTTACCAGTCCATGTCATCTTTACTGGCATGTTCTTTTTTTTTTAACAACGATGATAAAACAGCCGTGATATATGACAAATAAACCTATGCTGTATGGGGCTGAGCATAGTTGAGACATTTAACCAACTTACTGTCTCTTGTAGGCATGGTAAAAACGAATAAGATAGAGAACGTGTACACATTTAAAGATGTTAAGAATCAAAAATGTTTTTCGAGAAGAAAAAATCAATAAATCAATCTATATTAGGATAGATGATTAAGAAAGATAAGAAATGATGACTGACTATGCTGAGTCATCAAGAAAATAAAACACAAGTGTGAAAGTAAACCATTATCTGCGTAACGCAGAATCAGGTACTAATTGTAACTTTAGATAACGGTGATGAAAATAAACACCATTATCACGCTCGATAACCAAACGAGCGTCACGATTGTTACGAAATGTAACCAAAGCCTGACTATTCTGACCATCGACAGATGGTCGAAGACGAACAAACTTAACGTCTTCTGTAAAATTAAAGAAATTTCTAAGTGCCTGCCAGGTAGTATCCTGCGGCAGATTTCGCACTAACACTGTGCGAGAATACGCACTTTTCCAAATATATGTAGTATCATTGTCACGAAATAGTGGACAATGATGATATGTATTCTTTGTCAAAGAATTAACCTTCCCTTTCAACACCGACATTGTCTTTCTATTGGATGTCGTATCATCCTGACTGGACTGAGGATGATACCTATCATCACCAAAGGTATTAAGTTTCCTACATGTCGTAGACATGTCATGGCTGGGCAAAGTCAAAACTTTGCTGTCAGACTTATTTGTCTTAACCTTCCTATCCAAGTTCCTCATAAACCTAACATTATTTTTCAACTTATTATACTTCTTAGCACTCTCCTTTTTAATGTCGACATCATCAACAGTTTTCTTTGGATAAGTTGTATCGTTAGTATGTTGTACAATAGATCCATCATCCTCATCAGTTTCCGGGATTGTACTCAGAGTGAAGTTGGAAACTGCTGTGCCACATGTGTTCATTTTGTAGGCACGAAGTGTAGCCATCGCCACAACAGCGTTAGCGTTGCGAAAAGATTGCAAATTTTTTTTTATCCCATTCATTAATTTCTTTAGGAGTGCAATCTTTACTCCCATGTATGAGTCCTAATGTAAGATCAGCTGATGGATTCTGTAGCATGCACACCTTGACATTACCTGTAAAAAATGGTGTGTTAACATGTACAATGGCAGTGGGGTAGTACTCAATAGTACCCCCGAAGGTCATACAACGGACATAGTCCCCTGTTGCACAGCTAGGATGTACCAAAGACTGCCGAACTCCAATGGTTGTTGAGCCAGAATCTTTTAAAACTGAGACCAAAGTACCATTTACTAATCCTCTATGGAACATCAGGGTGCCCTTGCTATCGTTCGCTGAAAGACCAACTGCTGTATGAAGGTGTCCACAGTTCAGCACAGTCTCTTTGGCCTTCTGAAAAATAGCATTACAATCTTGGCAACTATTTGCCACATTATAATTTATAGCAGAACATGCAGCAGAAGACTGTATTGTATTATCGTTAGGTGGAACCTGAACCCTAGGGGTGATATCATTTGTAACTGCCGCCCCTGTATTATGGTTATAATGTGACGATCCACGAGAATGAGATCGATTACGAGAATAATCGTTTGAATTATCCCGTTGTCCTCTATTGTAACTGTTATCTCGACGTCTCGAGTTATAATTATCGCTATTGTTCCAATTGTTACCATTATTATAATTATATGACCGATTATAACTTGAGTTACGTGGATTACTGTTGTATCTGGACTGAGGTGAATAATTTCTATTTTGTGGTCTTCCTCTATTAAAGTTATTGTTAAAACTATTATGTCCCTTATGAAAATTAATGTCATAGTTTCCTTTGAACCTACCTCTGTCTACACTGTGTGTTCTTGGTTTGTTATTACTATGATATGCCATATTGGAGGCTACAGGTAGAGGTTCTCTTATCAAAGAGCCAGAAATGTTAGCATTCGGATGAGCGGTGCAGTAATTTAATGAAATTTTTTCTAACTCATCAATAGTTTCTGGTTTACGTTCTTGCAGATAAGCAAAGAACGGTGGGCTGACAGAAGATAACACTTTATCCCTCAATAACAAATCGACTAACTTGTCGTAAGATTTGTTGACACCTGCCAGTTCAACCCATCTGTTAAAAGTATTGCGTATGTTAGCAATAAACCCTGTAAAGTCGTTATTATTATCTGGCAACAAACTTTTGAAACGTAATCTACATGCCTCTTCGTTCAAGTGGAAACGACGTAATAACAACGTCTTAATGGCCTCATAGTCTGTGGCTAATGTCGGATCAATATTTTGTGCTGCACTTGCAGGTTCGCCATCCAGAAATTCCTTGAGTTTAAGTGCCCATGAAGTTTTGTCAAGGTTATGGACCTTGCATATATCCTCAAAGCGCGCCAGCCATGATGACAAATCGTCGACGTGTAACTTGAAAGGTGGTAGCTTAAAGTAATAATTGCCCTTAAGTCGGTTGGAAGAAGATCCAGATTGAGCATTATCATTTTGGCTTGCTGCAGCACCCTGCGAATGAAGTTTTGCTGTTTCCAATTTAAGCCGTTGCAATTCCATTTCTTGCTGCAATATGATTTCCTGTCGTTTCAATTTATTCTCTTCTTCAATCCGTAGGATTTCATCTCTTGCCACCTTTCTTTCTTCTTCTTGTCTTAATTCTGCTTTCTTTTCTTTCAAGTTCTTCCATCTCTGCCTTAGCAATAGCTTTCTTTTCAGCCTCTTTTCTTTCAAGTTCTTCCATCTCTGCCTTATATTTTGTAAGTTGTTGTTCCGCAAATTCAAGGAGTGCATCTCCCTTTTTGTTACAATCTTTTCCAATTTTAATGAAATGATCCAAGGTAAGCATTCTTGAAGTTGAATTATTTAAGTATTCAATTACTTATGTCTAGTAATCACCACTAGAATCTATGTCGATAATTCTAATTACTCAACGAATGATTAATCAATATAAGAAATTGCAATATTCCTGTACTGTTATTTATAAGTTCCACAATTCTATAATATTTTGTAAAAATATTATATATACCCACTAATATCTATCATAAATAATTATGATAGTTAGTTATCTAAGGTGCTGAAATTATATCATGCACTTAATGTTAGTATTCAATAATTATGGGTATTATACCTAAATAATTAGGTTATTTAATCTTAATAGTTATTAAGTTCACACTGTAGTACTGAGAAAATGAACTAATTAACATTTAATATGTCTTAATATGTTATAAAGTTGTAATAATTAATCATTGTATATTATGTCATAATCATGAGCTATAAAGTGCATTGCCCATTTCTTCGACCACCACTGCAAATTGGTGCAAAGTCCCTAATTCCTCCTTAAAACTCATAAAAATTTAATCATATTAATCTACACTCTTATTAATGAATAAATTATAGCATTAATATTAAATTATAAATGGATGAGATGAAGACAAACAATACAATGTGTTAACCAAGGATTACAGAACAGTATTATCATACGACAAAGACATTTTCACAATAAAACTGCATTTATAACTAAGTTGAATAAACCGGAAGTAGAGAAGGGTGAAGGTTAACTGAAGCAAAGGAACATATTTGGCACTACGAATAATGACGTCACAGGACTCATTTGACGATCATACAATACATTTAAATAAAATTAAAGATAGCCAGATTAGAATAAACAGGATAGATTACGAACATATGACTGTAACTGAATAAAAATCAAACTGAATACGGTAAAATACAACGGTTATTTCACAGAACTAGACACCTAACATACAAGGTGAATTAATGCAGGTCCGAACGAAACAATCACCGGTAATGTCTTCGACGCGTTCTTCGCGAAATGCGATTAATTCACGGCCCTAAGAACAATTAAAATCAGTTCGTGGCATCCAAGGAGCCATAGAATTGATTTCAATCCGCCGCCCATCCATACCCACGAATAAGGGACAACATCAACGAAAAAAACAGATATAACATAGATATATAACAAATATAATGGACATGCCTGCACAGAGATATGGACTCAGTATTGTGCTAATGAATGACAACCGTCCTAAGTCTAAACTTATCTTTAAAAGGCTCCGGCGATGTCAAGTTCATCAACGGACTAGATTAGTGCCTAGTACTGTTTGCTCCTTGTTGGCTGATAACCGTATTCAATCGTCTGGTCTTCTTGATCATGTAAATCCTCATCAAACCTGGAATGCGTTGAAGGTTGTACTTTTCGAAGCGCGGCATCTACGCATGATGTAGTGACGTCAGATTGGCATTTCGTAGTCATGCGTTTAACGTCGTATTTATGCAAATCATGTGACTTTCTTGTAATCGTAAACAGTTTGTAAAAGTATGTAAACATGAAAAATTTTCCTTAATTCTTTCGTTCCCCAGCGATGGCCAACCAGTTGTTGCGGGGGAAGATCTCTACTTCAGTTGTCGTTGTAGAATTGTCCCAATTCCGCTGCGGTCGGAAAGTTAGCCCAACGGATTGTTGAAAGCTTGATAGTCACTCGTAGTAACTTGGTTTACAGTTCATCATTTTTACATCGTGCCTTTGATGTTAAATACGCGAATGTGGATTTAAATTACCTTGAGACCAGGATAGTGATAATTGAATTCCCAACTGTTCATATACTGGATAAGTCATGGCTAGAGTCCAAACAAACAATTTATTATACATTCTGTAGACATCGTACGTTGATCATGAATTACATCACAAATATAAATTAGAATCCTATGTTGAGTTAGCTATCTTGCATATCAGTCCTTTGTCTCATACATCTGAATTACTGTAGGCAGAACGACATAACTATATGCACGCGTGGTTGGTAATCCCAACGACCGACAGTGAGATTATGCGTCTGGTACTAGTATAACTAAAACGGACTGTTAATTCATCTCGACAAGGTTTAGTCAATTACTAACCTGTAAATTCATCTTTCTTCATCATAACAGTGGACTGACCCATGTCCATTATTTAATACAATATAATTGTGTGGCACTACATGCCCGACACTATAATATTCCAAAGACACGTCTTCTCGGTTCGACGGTCGTTTAGAAAAGGGTCCCGTCTCTTGGTCACCGTGCGTGACTACCAACGCTGAAACGTCACAGCGTTCACTAGGCTAATAATACTTTTACATTACATTAAACTTTGTAACCCCTAAAATCGCATGCTGCTAACCTCTAGCAGACAATGCCAATTAAACTACCGTAACACCCAGGTACCTTTAGAATTCCAGGTGGACGCAATACGTCTTAGCCACTCCGACCCTCTCAGTGACCTGCGACGTCAAACCTGGCCAGAGGGTACGGAGACTGTGGACTTCGCCCTGACGACAGGTCTGCAGATATAGCAAGACTAAAGATGAAGGAGGAAAAGATGAAGATTCAATCTATCATTTCAATTGTCACTCCTCGCAGAGCTTAGCCGCCATTACGGCTGACCCTTTTACAAAAAGCCCGTGTCAAAGTCCCCATGATCTTTCAGCGGTGGTTAAATTAGCAGTTGATGTAACATGATGGCGTTGCCAGTCTGATGTAGAACCTCACATAACACCTACTACTACATGTTTGACAGAACAGTAGTCGTATTCTCTTGTTGTCTCATCAGCCGTGGTTAAATTAACAGTTGATGTTACATGATGGCGTTGCCAGTCCGATCTAGAACCTCACATAACACCTGCTACTACATGTTTGAGAGAACAGTAGTCGTATTCTCGTGTTGTCTCATCAGCCGTGGTTAAATTAGTAGTTGATGTTACATGATGGCGTAGCCAGTCCAATGTAGAACCTCACCTAACACCTGCTACTACATGATGGCGTTGCCAGTCCGATGTAGAACCTCACATAACACCAGCTACTACATGATGGCGTTGCCAGTCTGATGTAGAACCTCACATAACACCTGCTACTACATGATGGCGTTGCCAGTCTGATATAGAACCTCACATAACACCTGCTACTACATGATGACGTTGCCAGTCCGCCGTAGAACCTCACATAACACCAGCTACTACATGATGACGTTGCCAGTCCGATGTAGAACCTCACATAACACCTGCTACTACATGATGACGTTGCCAGTCCGATGTAGAACCTCACATAACACCAGCTACTACATGATGACGTTGCCAGGCCGATGTAGAACCTCACATAACACCAGCTACTACATGTTGACGTTGCCAGTCTGATGTAGAACCTCACATAACACCTGCTACTACATGATGACGTTGCCAGTCCGATGTAGAACCTCACATAACACCTGCTACTACATGATGACATTGCCAGTCCGATGTAGAACCTCACATGACACCTGCTACTACATGATGACGTTGCCAGTCCGATGTAGAACCTCACATAACACCAGCTACTACATGATGACGTTGCCAGTCCGATGTAGAACCTCACATAACACCAGCTACTACATGATGACATTGCCAGTCCGATGTAGAACCTCACATAACACCTGCTACTACATGATGACGTTGCCAGTCCGATGTAGAACCTCACATAACACCAGCTACTACATGATGACGTTGCCAGTCCGATGTAGAACCTCACATAACACCTGCGACTACATGATGACGTTGCTAGTCTGATGTAGAACCTCACATAACACAAGCTACTACATGATGACGTTGCTAGTCCGATGTAGAACCTCACATAACACCAGCTACTACATGATGACGTTGCCAGTCTGATGTAGAACCTCACATAACACAAGCTACTACATGATGACGTTGCCAGTCCGATGTAGAACCTCACATAACACCAGCTACTACATGATGACGTTGCCAGCCCGATGTAGAACCTCACATAACACCTGCTACGACATGTTTGAGAGAACAGTTGTCGTATTCTCGTGTTGTCTCATCAGCCGTGGTAGCTCAGTGGTTAGTGCACTGGCTTCCTAGCTCGGTGGTTTATGATCCCCAGTTTAGGTGGGATTTTTTAGACCGCAAACGGCTCTGGGGTCAACCCAGCCTCATGTATTGGGTACCAAATCAACTCTGGGAAGGTTAAAGTCGACCGGCGTGATGCTAACCACATCACCCCTAGTGTGCTGGTGGTCAAGAAAATACGGGCCTAACATCGCATTCCCAATATGTCTCAATGGGCGTTGTAGCGAAATCTGTGAGATAATTGCTAAATTCAGTAAGATTTTGCTCCTATAATAATAATTAAACCCGCCCGGTTGTGTATGCCTCTCTTCGTCTTCTACGCCAGCAGGGCGCTGAATTTTGTGCAGTGGTAATGCTTAGAAAATGATCCCGCCTTAAAAATCTAACGCGCTTTCCTAGTTTCGTCCTTGAGACTAACAATTAACGTTTTGACCGATCTGCGGCACGAAAACTGCTGCTCTGAATTAACGCAGTATTTTAACTTTAACGCCACTAATTGTAGCAATCCGGACAATTTCCCGATCTGCGGCACGAAACTGCGGCAAGTATTAACGCAAAGATTAACGCCGCCTTGCATAACCCCTCCTCGCTCGACACTCCGTTCCATTCATTTATCCACGCGGTTGGGGACGCCAGAAGGTATATACACACACACAGTCAGTTCTCATTTCATGCCTAGTCGTGTATTTCTGACGTAACCCAAACAAGTTGTTTTATTTTGAATTAAAATGCTAGAGGAGAGGGGGAAGATGGCCGACTTGTGAAAAAGTGATAATTGACGATTAACAGTGACAAAACTGAAAATCTAAACGACAATGAATATGGCCATAAAAATCATATGTAACGATAGCTTAGTGTCTCCTGAGCAATAATATGTTTTAATAAACACAGTAGCCCAATTATTACCCAAGATATTGAAATAATACTATATATCTACGAACGATAAGACTGTTGTTTATGCTCATTCTATTATTAACATTATTTGGGGACGCAAGTTTAAAAAAGAGGCATTAGAGTGATTCAAATCCGATTGGTTGGTATAGGAGGATAGGAAGGAGGTTATTGGTTAGGCAAAAAGCTAAATATATTTTACAGACTCACTCCTAATATGTTTGGATTTTTTTTTATTTTAAATTTGAATTGAATAGCTAGACCCTCGCTGTGATTGGGCCGGTCTAGGGATATTGGCAAAAAGCTTTCAAAGGCTGGTTGCCATTTGACACAAAATTGTTAATCTGCAAGCTGCGTTGAGAACAGTAGTGCTAAGAAGGAAAAACCTTGGCAGTCTGAACAGGGGCAAAGCTAAACTTAAAGATATATTAATGCTGATGCCAGTCAATTATGTTTGTGATATTTTCATTGAATTGTGGTAAGAACGAATTTATTAACCTTGTTATTACAAAAATTTGGTGTATGAGATACTGCTTTATTGGGAATGTTTTGCGACTAAGTACATGGGTCCCCTAGCAGACTTATGCAGGGCCTGTGGTGTTGCTTACACACAGTAAAACTGACATGAATTGTATAACTTAATGATTTCCACAGTTTCCACTGGGAAGGCTAACCCACATGATTCTATGGGAGAGAATCATTGTTGCAGTGTCAGAGGCGTTGTAGCCATTAGGGAGAAGAATAGGAGCACTGGTATGAGTTGTTATCTCAGGTGAAAATGGTTGACATGGGGTGGTCAGAGAGATCTGACTCTTTTTCTTTTATTGAATTATATCATGTATTACTTGCGGAATGATATTGTAGATGTGTTATAAAGAATCATAACCTTGTTTCAGGGTTTTTGTTCTGGTACTAAAGTTAGTGCCAGAACCCTGGTGACTGTATCTTCATGAGAGAAAGAGAGAATTTTGCTGATAAACGCTGTCTATCACAATACACCAGGGACTGTGTCAGATTGGTCATTAAAGAGAATTTTGCTGATACACGCTGTCTATCACGAATCAACTCTTGAAATACAGGAGAGTGGCAGCATTGTACTACAAACAACATAAAGATAAGTGCCTAGTGTTGGCACTAAATAGTTCATCCAACTATTGTACTAACAGAACATAAAATAAAAGACTGATATATATAAACATTCCACAAGAGAATAAAAGAAAGAAAGGGGATGATGACAACACCCCAACCCTACCAGTAGTTACCAGTGTTCAATTAGTTATAGAAATATCAAAATATAGTTAGATGGTAATAGTATTTGTATGGACAGAAGATCCATTGTGCTATTTAATTGTATGTAAATAAAACCATAAATTTCATTTTGTTGTTGGTCCTGACTCAGAAGAGTCTGACTCAGGGCAAATAAATTGTATTATAATCTAGTACATAATATTCAGCCACAGACTTCTATAAGATATATCATAGAGTGTTAGTCTGTATGTGGTTGTTGTATTGACCCAGTCCTATCTATGTATTAGAATTAAAGTGTATTTGTATTGATTTGTCTTACACTACATTATACATTCATTACCCTAGACATTTAGACGTAGTCACATAACTAATAAGTAAAAATTTAGAGACAAGTGAGATCATAGGGGTGGTAGCAGATAGGTTCTCTGAAATACTTAACCATCAACTACTAAACTCAGGGACCTACACAGCTGACCTCACTTGGTAAACAAATAACATTAAATAATAACAATAATAACACCAAACCCACCACAGGCGTGTAATGGGATCCTGTCATAACACTTATACTGTGCGCGTAAATACAGCAGAATGTTTTACAACCCATTAGTTTAGTATAATATATTTAATTTGTAACATCATCCTGGAGCACCATTATTTGCGCAAAATAAAGATATTGATAATTCACCTTATGTTCGCTCTCTTTTGCATAAAGTAACATTATCCTATACTCCACGCGTGGGCTATACTTCGCTAATCGAAACGTTTGGTAACAAAAGTGTCGCGAATTTGATTATTAGACCTGACATGACACTAAATCAAAATTTTATGAAAAAATAATTCTTTTAAAATAAAATTTCGCACTCTGAAAATACCTATACTAATATTTCCGGACTGTCCTGAAAACTCGGAGGGGATATTTCATGTATGTATGACTCAACAGGCCCAGAAAATTCAGATTTTCAGCCACATTGTGAGAACCAGGCCAGATAAAAATATTGCAAAGTCTCGCGTTGCTGTTGTTTTTTATTTATTTATTTTTTTATTTATTTTATTTTTTGCAAATCGTTTAGATTCCTTAATTTGTTGTTTGACTCTAGAAGCAAGATTAATGCTTGAATGAAGTCATTTAAAAGAATTTTTGAATGTCCGCCCTTAATCAGAGAATTTAGGGACCAATATTATTTAATGTTGTGAACGAATCATGAAATAAATTCGCCACACCTGTGGTTTGACTCAAAATCATGTGGCACACCTTGGCCACACTCCGTATCTCTGAACTACAGGTGCTGGTTTTCTTGAGACTGGCTGAGTGGAATCACACGAATGTCAAAAAATCACATCTGAAACCCTTCCTTCTTTCTTTACCCCGTAAAAAGCTAGACTCCATCACTGTAGTGGCCTAATCTCTCCCGAAAGGAGACTTATATCAAGACATTAATGTGTTCTTCCTGTTTCTGTATCTATTTACTTGACATAGTGGAGTTTTAGAGACTAATAATCATGGGGTACAATTTTTGGACACTTTTATAGCAGTAACGCGGTAGCGCAGTGGTAAGTGCACTGGCATCCCAGCTCGACGGTCCTGGTTCGATCCCCAGTTGAGGTCAAGAAAATATGGGCCGAACACTATATTGCCAATATGCTTCAATGGGCGTGTAACGGGATCCTTTACCCTTTTTTTATGGCAGCAGGATATATTTGATATTCTAAATTACGCTGTATATTGTCATCAGCACACATACACGAACACATAAACACACATAAACAAATCCAATTATGACGTGATAAAATATTACTTGACCGGAGTATTTAAAAACCGGTTCTTTTCCTAGCATCAAATTTGAATCTTCAGCACTTTAAATGAGTGTTCCCATATTCTCCTGGCTTGGCCATGTCTGCCGCTTGGAAGATGTTTGCAACCCCAAACATTTTTACAACTGGCAGATGGCAAAAGAAAACGGTCGGGAGACCGCAGCTGAGGTTCAAAGATGTGTGCAAGAGAGACATGATGGCACTGAACACTAACCTTGGAAGACGAAGCTGCCGATCGTATCAAGTGGCGATGCTGTCTACGGCACCACCTCAGATTGTGCGAAAAGAAGCTCTAACAACAAGCAGAAGAGAAAAAACAAACACTCCGAAAGGTGCACCAGGAAAAAAGTAACAGCTGAGGGCTATCACCCAGGGACGTATTCCCATAGTCAGTTATGAATGAATGTGGCTACTGTACTATATCGCCTGTCGTGGATTTGATGGTACTGTATGGTTGTGATATTACCTAGTGTGATGCATGAGGTCAGCTGTGAAGGCTCCTGAGATAAATGTAGCTATGAATTTACAGAAGGCCCTTCTTGCTACCACTTACGACCTCACACATATCTTTTTTACTAATGAATGTGGCTACGTTAAAATTCTAGGGTACTGATATGTAAGGTGTTGTGATAGATTACATACACCCACACAGATATTTAATAAGTCTAATAATATTAATAAAATTTAAAACACACTGAACTAACTCAAGCTGTGTAAAATTTTGATAGTAAATTTTCTTTAAATTTATTTGTTCTGAACCAAGGTTTTATTTTGGTCAGAACATATGAAAGGTTTTGAAATTATTAATGATATGCATGAATATATGGCATAATAAATGAAAAGTGTGTACATAGGTATTTTACAAGACTAGTTAATATTACTACTGTTTATAGTTGTAATTTATCTGGGAGAACACTTAATGGCTGTGCTGTTGGGGTGACTTCATCACTCCCTGTCTATGGCTATTAAACATTGTCCCTTTATTGATGGAATATAATTGGTGTTTATTTATAAAATAAGTTAAGTTGGTGAATGTCCAGCAGGTCAGACGCTCACGTATCTTGAATGAGTAGTTCTGGTGCTGGAATCGGGTGGCCCCACCTCTCCGTGCTTGGGGGCAATATAAGGAGTCTCTGACAAAAATACTGGACTGCACTGGTCCACACTTGTATGTTTCAACAGATCATTTGACACCACTTTGGTGCCAAATAAAAAACTCACAGTTCTGAAATAAAAGTATTGGGTCATGTGTCAGAACTCTACCTCCTGAACCACCTCTACACTCAACACTATACAACAACAACACATAGACGGGGTCAGATCTCTCTGACCATACAGCACATCTTACCAAGTTGGTTTCACATAGTATAAGTTCCCCAGACTACATATTCTGAAATATGTTCATTTGCTTCCTGCCATTGAATAGGATAGGTGATATGTTCCACTGATCTCAACTCTTGATCCGCCCTTCCTAATCCTTGCTGGCGTTTATGTATTTTGTTTGTCTCTAGACCCTGAACTGGGGGCTGGGGATCTAGAGCGAATCCTTACTTGTTGTAAGGGATAGATTTTGATATGGCAGTATCAAATCACTCGAAACATTAAACAATATTAAAATATACATAGAAATACTTTCAGTCTTACCAGAATTATGAATATAGAACACAGTTATCTGCTAGCAAAACTCAGCTGAGCTGCTGGCTCTAGTATGGTGTCCCTCTAAATATTTCAATTAGCTTTTGGGAAATACACCACTGAAGAATTTCTGTGTCTACTACTTGGACAGTTTATGTTAAATGGCAAAAATGCGCGTCTGAGCGCCGATAATATGATTATCGGTGGCCAATCACCGCCCTTCCCCTTTTCAAATTCAAACCTCCTACCAAAAGTCAATTCAGTCATACCTCAGTCAAGTATGTATTATTGTCTGTTGGTCCGTCTGTCTCTACTTGCGTTTTTTACAAAAACATACTTGTTTTTTGAACCAACTCTGCCGTCCCCTACACAATTTTGCCTTTAAAGTTATTTTTAGCCACAATCGTCCACCAATTCCCCCTCTCTTTCATTCTAACTAGATTTTAGCACTTGAGTCTCAAGGCCGCAATGTTTTGAAAATTAGTGACATTTTTTGTTTCAATGCAGTCGCTCGTTGATATGAACAACACAGTCTTTTGTCAATATCTTCATTATTATCTATCCGTCTGTATAAATGAAAGCATATTATTTCTCTGCTCAAGATGGGCCATCCGGCCAGCTAGGTTTTATATTCCTAACATTATTATTAAGAAAAAGTTACTTTTCAAGGTTAGTTGTTTTTGTTTTTTTTAAAATATGTTCGAGCATCTTCTGTAAGGCGTTTGCCGCTGAATTCAAATAAAGGACGAAGTGTCGCAAAAGCGTCCAAGAAATGACTGTTTCGTATAATAGCTAAGGTCCTTTTTGTCCATTTCTTTACCTTGTGTCAACTTGGGGACGTGAATTTTTTTCCTTTCCCCACCAATTGCGTCTCTTTAGCCTTGCTAGTTTCAAGCACGTGTTCAGTCATATTTTTTCCTTTTGATCTCCGTTCTCATCCCGTCTACAGGGGTAATCGTTTTGCCTTCTCGTCCAACAAGTTAGTTTCCATGGCGGGTGGTGACCCGCGGCGTTGGCGATCATGCCTTCTAGTAACTTACGCATTCTTTTTATCCCTACATTTTATCCTTTGGAGATATTTTAACGTTGTATCACGGTTAATTTTATCACACATCTCCCCACTTGAAAACATGCCTACGGCAAGTTCCAAAACTAGTGATACACATAGATAAAATTACTCCTCACGCCTGCCACTACTCTAATTTTGATCACAGGGGTGCCGACTGAGGAAATCTGCACCGACATTCAATTTGCCTGGGAAATATTGGATACTAAACTGATAAGGTTGAAGCAATAAAGACCACCTCAGCAATCTTGCGTTTTCATGCTTAGCCTGAGATAAGAATACGAGGGGCTGATGATCCGTCTGGACCACAAAAGTCCTACCATACAGATAGATTTGAAACTTCTTTATTGCCCAGATTAACGCTAAACATTATTTTTCGCTTGTGGAATATCCTTGTTCCGCCTTATTCAATTTGCGGCTTGCATAAGCGACTGGGTTCAGTTCCCCATCAGGTGAAGATGATCTTTGCAACAAAGCCGCCCCGAGTCCCACATTACTTGCATCTGTTCTTACAACAAAGTCCTGTGTCAAATCAGGCAGTTTTAGAATAGGCTTGTGTTGCGTGCATATTTTTGACGCACATATTACAAAAAATCGATATGGTTATTTAATATGGGAAAAATATAGACATGCATCCATCTGTGTATGAAAATGCTGTTTATTGTAAAAGCGAGATAATCCATGTTTGATTCACACTTTTGATTATAGGAGTAATCGGTCTGGATATCGATCCAGCGCAAGAATAGTACGCTTGCGTTTGTACTTAATTTTAGGGCCAGAAAATATATTAATTTGCTTATTGTGTTTATGGCCTGAATTCATATGTATTACATATTATTAGTACAAGTAGAATCAGTCCTATATTGTATATTTTGGATGGGTATGAGGGACTAGATTCTTGTTAGCGGAAGTATGAGTTGTCTTAACAAGTCGTGATGAGTTCCGATGTACTGCTAAGAATGGCGGGGTACGTTTTTCAAGAGCTGGTCCCTTCGTCAAGAAAAAATGTCTTACGAAGTGGTTTTTTCTTCTGGAGGAGATAGTGTCTCTACGATAGTTTGTGTTAGAGACTCTCCTTATGTCAGTATATAGATGATTCGGACTCCAGGTAAACCCAGCTCGTATTTTTGATGATCTCTCGTCGGTTAGGCCTAGCTTGACTTTTGGGTGCTTCGATATGCTAGTGTCGTGTTTTGTATCGACGAAGATGACAGATTTTCCTGCAGCGGTTATGGCTACGTGAACTAACCTGATCACCGTAGTGCTGCATGGAACCATTTGTGAAATCCTTTATATATCCATTGTAAATTAACTTTGGCTGATATTCTTCCTATGAATGAGTGAACGACAACTCAGGAAGGTAGCCATGTTGGATTTCGGTCATCGTCTGTTTTGATCACTGCCAAGAGAACAGATTATTTATCTTATTATCGGACAGTGACAGAGAGATCTCAATCCTGCTAGAAACCCCTTTTCGTGGTTTCATAAGATGATGTATCATGACATTGAACTTTGATGTACTACCCATTATTTCTGCATGTGTCATGACTTCAGATCTGCTATGTATACCTACAAATTGTTATGTCAACAAAGCCTGATGTACTCGTATGTCCCAGTGTGTACGTCTGAATAAATTGAGTAAACTAAGATTCCAGCAGTCTGCATTGGTGCCTTGTAGACACATGTGTATGAGTGATTATATTGGTCAGCACACGAACAGTACACCATTCGCGGTAATCACACTCTACACTACTACTTCATACATACACCATCCTGCGTCGGCTGAAGTGACCAAGTTTAGGGCCTGCTTCCCCTGGAGCCTTTGCCTTCCCTAACTCAGGACTAGGGTGAGTTACCCATTTACAGCTGGGTAGACTGGAGCATGCCTGATCTCAACAACACACCACTCTTCCTTACAGAGCAGACAGACTGATACTTTACAGTGGTGTACTACAGGTGTAGTAAGAAATAACGTCTTTACAGCTTGCTAGTGAGTTTTTCCTTTAAATCTTGGAACGCTAATTCACTTTTCGCAGTCCAAATAATTTTATCTGGAAGTCCCTTGCGAGTCAGATCAGTCAGAGGAGCACAAATAGAGTTAAAATCTTTGATGTATTTT
Organism: Oreohelix idahoensis; assembly: GCA_024509875.1. Taxonomy (NCBI): domain Eukaryota; kingdom Metazoa; phylum Mollusca; class Gastropoda; order Stylommatophora; family Oreohelicidae; genus Oreohelix; species Oreohelix idahoensis. The sequence goes on along the minus strand of JAMPIV010003478.1, from coordinate 31,662 downwards.
TGATAAAATCCGCATAACGACACGAATGATCGCACGTCTTTTTTTGTTTGTGGTCTAGGTGCTCTCTGCAGTTTTTCCAAGTTCTTGGGATCAGGGGTCATGTTACCCTGATATACAGTGTGTCCCAAGAATTCCAACTCTTTGCATCCAATACAACATTTTGTTGGCCTAGCAGTTAAGTTCGCCTCCCTAAGCCTATTAAATAACATTTTTAGAGCGTCAATGTGTTCTTCGAAGGTCTCTGTGGCGACGAGAATATCATCCATGAAATTCGTGATACATGGGTTATTCAGGGGATCCAACAATTTGCGCATCATCCTTCAAAATACACTCGGAGCATTTTTCAGTCCGAATGGTAGCATGTTGAATTCATAATGTCCATCCGAAGTGCTAAAAGCCAAATAAGGTCTCACTTCAGGCTTCACTGGAATCTGGTAATAGCCTTTACTAAGATCCACCTTTGAAAAGTATTTTGCCTTGTTTAATCTGGCAAATAACTGTTTTGTGTCTGGTAATGGATCCACTTGTCCTTCTGTGACAGCATTCAGTTTCCTGTAATCTATGCACAGTCTGTGTTCCCCAGACGGTTTTCTCAACAAAACGACACTGGAGCTAAAAGATGATTCACTGTGTGAAATAATCCCCTCCTTCAACAAATAATCTATTTCTTCCTTCAATGCCTTCTCCTTCGCGAACGGAATAGAATAGGCTCTCATACAGATTGGGTTTGAGTCTACCAGTTTCATGTCATACTGTAGCAAATTTGTATGGCCTGGTTTATCTGTTAATACATCTGTATGTTCCTCCAGAACCTGTTGAACTCTCTCCCTCTGATTTTTAGTCAGGTGCTTACTGACTTTTACCTGTGCTGCTGTTTCACAAGGATGTAATGGGTATTCATGTGAGGTGAGTGGTTCCTTTTGCATTTGAGTTGCGATAGCCAAGGTCAGTAAGGGGGTGCTTTCCTGGAGTGGTCTGTCCAGATACTTCTTTAACAGGTTTACATGATAAACTTTCTCCTTCCCCTTTTTGTCAATTTTATAGTTTGTTCTAGACACCTTCTCTAGAACCGTATATGGACCTTGCCATCCAATTTGTAATTTATTCTGGCTACCGGGTAGTAGAAGCAGCACCTTCTCTCCGACTGCCAGTTCCCTGTCCTTTGCCTTCCTATTAAAATATGCTGCATGTTTCTTCCTGGCTTGTTTCAAATTATCATGTGCCAGTTTCCATCCAGCTTTCAAACGAGTGGTCAGTTCGTTCACGTATTGATAAGATGAGGTAACAGTCTCTTCCGCCTTCTCATCTGTCCAGGTCCTTAATAGCGCTACATCTGGACCTTTAATTTATCGTACGTATTTTTCATGGAACCCGTCGGGTCCCGTTCATTAGAAGCGCCATAGTGAGGACTCTTCTTCCTAGAATTATCTCTCACAAATCGACCACTACCAATTTTTTTCTTGGGTTTATCTCCCCACTTTAGATTGCTTATGAGAGATCTTCGCTCTCTTTTCTGTTCTTCCAGTTTATATAAGTCTGACCGAGGGATTGTCAGCTTATTCTGGGTTAAATTTCTTCTTTGTACTCGTCGCATAGTGGCCATGTTAATCCATTAAAGTGAAGACTGGGTGTGAAAAGGGGGCTCCCATTGCACTTTGTCTACCTGAGTATAATAATTTTTCTTTCCAGGCCTAAGAGTGCCCCGTGGCGTTTCTAGGTCCTGCACATATTTTCCCTTTGTGGGTGTTCCCTCATGAAATACGCCACATGCTTCTACAAAGTTTTCAATATCGACATTTACGTCGGGCCAATAGTATTTGCGAGCAACTTTTTGGCAGATGGTACCGACTTTTTCATGGTCCCCATCTTTTCCAACATGTAAGCTCCTTATTAAATTTGCCCTATATACCTTGGGAAGAACCAACTGTCCGTGACCAGTGGATCTAGTTCCTGTCTTCCTATATAGTAATCTGTCCTTCATAAAATATTCCCCCTTGCTCGGAGGTGTGTGGCATTTGGGCAATTTTTTAAAACATGGCTTGAGTGTCCTATCCTCAGCCTGCGCCTTCCTCATCTCCTCTGGATGAGCATTTATAGGTTCACCTTCTTCCTCCTTCTTCTGTGACCTGGTCTGCACTGTCGCCATGATCACAGGCCTCTCGGGATTCGCCAAGAAGACGTATCTACACCCCAATATCAGAGGGTAGATTGGTTCATCTATCACTGCTGCTCTGATTTCTCCTTCCACATAGCGAGTTTTCACCGTTATCCTGGCGATGGGAAGTGTCATGAGTGGTATGTCCTTAGTCGTCCCTTGTATTTCCACTGTTTCTGTGGTATACTGACTTGGGTCCACTAGGCTAGACTTCACAACTGAATCAAAATCCAAACCTGTATCATAAAGGCACCTTATGGTGACCCCGTTACAAACAACATCCTCACAAACTGGGGGTGATAATGTTCCTGCTGTCCAGTAGGATTAACCTTTAATCTTTGAGTCCCCGACTTCATTGCAGCAATGTTTGAAGGTTTCCTTCTACAAAATTCGGTGTTATGGTTATCTTTCTTGCACCATTTACACCATCTTTTTCCTTGGTTCAACGGTTTTCTTTCATTGAATTTTTGGTCATTGAACTGTGAGTTTCTGTCTCGATAGTCATTTCTTGGCCGTTCAAAGTTTGTCCTGCCCCTATTACACTGTTCTCTATTTTCAAATTTATTAAATGGCTGTGGAGCTTTAAAAGTTTCTATATGCTTCTTTTTAGCACCACTTACCTCTGCCTGGGCTGCCTGATACCTCTCAGCGACATTTAAAACCTCCCCCAACTTCTCTGCACCTTGTTCCATGAGAAATTTTCTCATGTCTGGAGCCATGGACTCTCTCAATTGCTCTATCATGATCATCTCCTTAAGATCTTGGGTCTTCCCCAGAGCCGTCCATTTCTCCAAATAGGTTTCCAGTCTGGTAGAGAATTGGTGGTATGTCTCCCGAGACAACAGTTTGGCATTTCTAAATTTCTTACGATAAAATTCATCATTTTTTTCGTACCTCAATAACAAAGCCTGCTTTAACATGTCATAAATGTCTTGGTCTTCTCTGTTCATTTTTGCGAAGACTTCATAAGAAGTACCTCTCAGTCCCTGTGATAACTTTAAACTCCACCTCTCTCTCTCTAACCCATATGTAGTAGCTAATAACTCAAAACGTCCTAGGTACCCCTCTATGTCATCGTCTTTCTCAACAAAATGGTCTAAATGAAACCCCATAGCTGATGTTGAGGCTCCCAGACTGGGCGTAGCATCTGAGGCAAAAGGGCTGACACCATTTTCAGGAGCCTGGCCTTGTAGCTCCAGCTCCCTTAGTCGTAATTATGCTCCCTTTGCAACCTTCTATCCTCTGCCTCCCTTTCGGCAGTCAATCTTTTTTGTTCTGCCTCCCTTTGCTGTCGTTTTTCTTCTGCCTCTAATGCTTTAGCCTCCCTGTCAGTCTCAATTTGTAGCCTCTTCTCTTCAGCTAATCTTTCAGACTCTAATTTTCTTTCAGCCTCTTTTTCTAATCTTCTTTCTTCCCGTTCAATATACTTATCACATTCAGCCGTTACATATTGAATTAAAACCTGCCCATCCATTCCCATATCCTTTGCCGTTAGCACAGCAGCTGATCTGAACTTTGCCAGCTCCGCCATACTTTTTAGACAATTTAGCAATGAGCAAGATAAATCTCTAACCACTAAAGTAATTCTAATTACTATAGTCTAAAATAATTCTAATTAGCCAGTTAACTAATTAATTACCACTGGCTGTGAAGATTCACCAACTTTTAATTTCACTTTTACTTTTAAGGGACACTTTTAATTTTCACAATGTGTTTCCCTAATTTAATTCTCCCACCAGGAGATCCTAATATTACTGTTAAGCTAATTATTTCTGGACAAGACCCCAATATATGTCGTGGATTTGATGGTATTGTATGGTTGTGATTTACCTAGTGTGATGCATGAGGTCAGCTGTGAAGGCTCCTGAGATAAATGTAGCTGTGAATTTACAGAAGGCCCTTCTTGCTACCACTTACGACCTCACACATATCTTTTTTACTAATGAATGTGGCTACGTTAAAATTCTAGGGTACTGGTATGTAAGGTGTTGTGATAGATTACATACACCCACACAGATATTTAATAAGTCTAATAATATTAATAAAATTTAAAACACACTGAACTAACTCAAGCTGTGTAAAATTTTGATAGTAAATTTTCTTTAAATTTATTTGTTCTGAACCAAGGTTTTATTTTGGTCAGAACATATGAAAGGTTTTGAAATTATTAATGATATGCATGAATATATGGCATAATAAATGAAAAGTGTGTACATAGGTATTTTACAAGACTAGTTAATATTACTACTGTTTATAGTTGTAATTTATCTGGGAGAACACTTAATGGCTGTGCTGTTGGGGTGACTTCATCACTCCCTGTCTATGGCTATTAAACATTGTCCCTTTATTGATGAAATATAGTTGGTGTGTATTTATAAAATAAGTTAAGTTGGTGAATGTCCAGCAGGCCAGACGCTCACGTATCTTGAATGAGTAGTTCTGGTGCTGGAATCGGGTGCCCCACCTCTCCGTGCTTGGGGGCAATATGAGGAGTCTCTGACAAAAATACTGGACTGCACTGGTCCACACTTGTATGTTTCAACAGATCATTTGACACCACTTTGGTGCCAAATAAAAAACTCACAGTTCTGAAATAAAAGTATTGGGTCATGTGTCAGAACTCTACCTCCTGAACCACCTCTACACTCAACACTATACAACAACAACACATAGACGGGGTCAGATCTCTCTGACCATACAGCACTTCTTACCAAGTTGGTTTCACATAGTATAAGTTCCCCAGACTACATATTCTGAAATATGTTCATTTGCTTCCTGCCATTGAATAGGATAGGTGATATGTTCCACTGATCTCAACTCTTGATCCGCCCTTCCTAATCCTTGCTGGCGTTTATGTATTTTGTTTGTCTCTAGACCCTGAACTGGGGCTGGGGATCTAGAGCGAATCCTTACTTGTTGTAAGGGATAGATTTTGATATGGCAGTATCAAATCACTCGAAACATTAAACAATATTAAAATATACATAGAAATACTTTCAGTCTTACCAGAATTATGAATATATAACACAGTTATCTGCTAGCAAAACTCAGCTGAGCTGCTGGCTCTAGTATGGCGTCCCTCTAAATATTTCAATTAGCTTTTGGGAAATACACCACTGAAGAATTTCTGTGTCTACTACTTGGACAGTTTATGTTAAATGGCAAAAATGCGCGTCTGAGCGCCGATAATATGATTATCGGTGGCCAATCACCGCCCTTCCCCTTTTCAAATTCAAACCTCCTACCAAAAGTCAATTCAGTCATACCTCAGTCAAGTATGTCTGTTGGTCCGTCTGTCTCTACTTGCGTTTTTTACAAAAACACACTTGTTTTTTGAACCAACTCTGCCGTCCCCTACACAATTTTGCCTTTTAAGTTATTTTTAGCCACAATCGTCCACCAATTCCCCCTCTCTTTCATTCTATCTAGATTTTAGCACTTGAGTCTCAAGGCCGCAATGTTTTGAAAATTAGTGACATTTTTTGTTTCAATGCAGTCGCTCGTTGATAAGAACAACACAGTCTTTTGTCAATATCTTCATTATTATCTATCCGTCTGTATAAATGAAAGCATATTATTTCTCTGCTCAAGATGGGCCATCCGGCCAGCTAGGTTTTATATTCCTAACATTATTATTAAGAAAAAGTTACTTTTCAAAGTTAGTTGTTTTTTTTTTTTTTTTTAAATATGTTCGAGCATCTTCTGTAAGGCGTTTGCCGCTGAATTCAAATAAAGGACGAAGTGTCGCAAAAGCGTCCAAGAAATGACTGTTTCGTATAATAGCTAAGGTCCTTTTTGTCCATTTCTTTACCTTGTGTCAACTTGGGGACGTGAATTTTTTTCCTTTCCCCACCAATTGCGTCTCTTTAGCCTTGCTAGTTTCAAGCACGTGTTCAGTCATATTTTTTCCTTTTGATCTCCGTTCTCATCCCGTCTACAAGGGTAATCGTTTTGCCTTCTCGTCCAACAAGTTAGTTTCCATGGCGGGTGGTGACCCGCGGCGTGGGCGATCATGCCTTCTAGTAACTTACGCATTCTTTTTATCCCTACATTTTATCCTTTGGAGATATTTTAACGTTGTATCACGGTTAATTTTATCACATCGCCCTATCAAAAATTGGTCGTATCATCATTATTACCAGTCACCTGCTAGCGGAGCACAGGTCTTCAACAAATTCACCAAAAACCTTTCCTTCTTGTATCGTCTGATCGAGATTTTTCCATGTCTACCTTATTCCTTTCATGTGTGTTTTAACTTCCTCTTTCCGTGTGTGCTGGAGTCTCCATATATGGACATAATCTACCAGAATCATAATAAGAGTTAGAGTAATAATATTAATATCTAGTTAGCCCTGAGGTGGCCTGTCAATGATATGGCCCCCGGCCAAACATGGTCATTGTCCTGATCACCTATTCTACATTAGTCTAGATTAGTAGGTTAAGGGACCGTGAAACCCTCTACTACCGTGGGACCTCGGGTACCTGAAATGCCCAACGCTCATTCCGCCCTGGAGTTGCTCTACAAGTTCACACTTTTGAATCTTTTGTCCATTGTCAATCTAGCAAAACTGTATCTTTATTATTTATAGGCTACTATTGTATCTTTTTTTCCTAATGTTCTATTCATATTTTGTTTATCAGTTTTAACAAAACTCCTTCGCTCAAATATGTCGGTGATGTCTGTTATCGGGTATTTAGTAAAGGTTCTATTCGTACGTCAACCGTTATTTTTACCGTTAAAATCTCTTTTTAATTAATCGTCTATAAAACTTCTGCCACTGTATGCTTCGCTGGAGTTCTTTGCATCCTGTGTTCGAAATATTTGTTGACCTCATTTGTGCTTATTATATTGACTTTAGTTTGCTTAATTGCTGTTCCAATCATGTTTAGTTTATATATTTTTGAAAGTTGTTTATACTTCACTTTTGTCTATTCGTTCGGCTTCTAGCGAGTATATTTATTCAGAGTTGTTTTCTTCCTTCCATTATCTAGCAGAATTGTCTTTACAATTTGTATGACTTTGTACTGGAGGTTTTTGTCATTGTGCATAAGCCTTCTTCTTCTTCTTCTTCCGTCCTTAGCCAAAGACCGACCAAGCAGTCAGAGGCCACCACGCCTTGTGGCGTCTTAAGGGCAACAGCAGATTGATTTTCTCTGTTGTAGTTTCCCATCACGCCTAGCGGCGTCTTTAGGGCAACAACAAATAGATCCATCTGCCGTTGTTTCCGTAATCGGTGTGACAAGCCAACGGGTGATCAGCCCATTGGGCGTGCATAAGCCTGTTATGTATAAATTGTATATTTGTATTTTCTTTTATTTTGGGCAAAACTGTGGGCTGCTTAATATGTGAAATTTATAATTTTTTAAATATTTTTTATATTTTTTATTTTTACATAAAAAATTAGTTTGTTATTCTCTCTCTCTCTCTCTCTCTCTCTCTCTCTCTCTCTCTCTCTCTCTCTCTCTCTCTCTCTCTCTCTCTCTCTCTCTCTCTCTCTCTCTCTCTCTCTCTCTCTCTCTCTCTCTCTCTCTCTCTCTCTCGCTCGCTCGCTCGCTAATTCCTTACTTAGGCTCACTCCAATTTCACTAGTTGTGTGAATTTGCTTTTTCTATTTTTTTTTAAATATTTTTGGTGGGTTTTTTTTTGCTCATATTTCTCTTACCAAGGAGATTACACAATAAGGACTGACTTGTAATTATGTAACTGAATGTCATTAATACGTGTCCTATCTGACGCTAATGTCATCTCCTATCTGACGCTAATGTCATCTCCTGTCTGACGCTAATGTCATCTCCTGTCTGACGCTAATGTCATCTCCTGTCTGACGCTAATGTCATCTCCTATCTGACGCTAATGTCATCTCCTGTCTGACGCTAATGTCATCTCCTGTCTGACGCTAATGTCATCTCCTGTCTGACGCTAATGTCATCTCCTGTCTGACGCTAATGTCGTCATCTCCTATCTGACGCTAATGTCGTCATCTCCTATCTGACGCTAATGTCATCTTCTATCTGACGCTAATGTCATCTCCTATCTGACGCTAATGTCATCTCCTATCTGACGCTAATGTCATCTCCTATCTGACGCTAATGTCATCTCCTATCTGACGCTAATGTCGTCATCTCCTATCTGACGCTAATGTCGTCATCTCCTATCTGACGCTAATGTCATCTCCTATCTGACGCTAATGTCGTCATCTCCTATCTGACGCTAATGTCGTCATCTCCTATCTGACGCTAATGTCGTCATCTTCTATCTGACGCTAATGTCATCTCCTATCTGACGCTAATGTCATCTCCTATCTGACGCTAATGTCATCTCCTATCTGACGCTAATGGCATCTTCTATCTGACGCTAATGTCATCTCCTATATGACGCTAATATCATCTCCTATCTGACGCTAATGTCATCTATTCACTTCTTATTACACTGGCACTTGTCTGGTTCTTGTCATCAGTTCCACATTACTGATCTTGCCGTACTATTTGAATCCTTCTATTCTACACAAGCACCATTTATGAAAGTCTGAATTTCTCGTTGTCAGTATTTTTTCCCCCTCAATGTTTCAGACCCATACAGTAGGACAATCTTGACTTTTAAGTTGTGATTTGTACTTTCTTAAAATTAAATAATCAATTATGACATTAATCTCCATTTGAGAATTTATCTTTCCCGTTTAGTCCTAAATTGAACAGTTATAAAACAAGTCAATAAATTCAAATACCTGGTCACGTTAATAACTTGGAATAAAAGATACGTCTCAAAAGTGACTAGTACAATAGCCGCAGGCAAAGCAGGATTCTATAAAACGAAAAATTATTTTATGGAACAACTCTTTGTCTACTTTCTATCAGTTGCACATTAGTGACCTTGTCATACCACTTCAATAATTCTGTTCTACGCAAGCATCCATTTATGAAAGTCTATGAATTTATGATTGTTGGTTTTGTTGTTCTCCATGTTTCAGAGCCATACAGTAAGATTGTCTTGACATTTGAGTTGTGAAGATTCGTATTTTTGTGTTGCATTTGATTTCTTTTGATTGCCATCTATATCCCAATACAATGGAAGCTCACTTTGCATTTTTTTTTTAAATATCATTATCTGCTTCTCCAGCGTGTTGTCTATATTGCTGCCAAGATTTGTGTATGAGTTCATATCCTTGGATGCATCTCCAAGTGCACTCTTGCTATCGTTTGTGGTGTAGATTGACCAATTGGTTAGAGCACCTATTGTTTGTGGTGTAGATTAACCAATTGGTTAGAGCGCCTATTGTTTGTGGTGTGGATTGACCAATTGGTTAGAGCACCTATCGTTTGTGGTGTGGATTGACTATTTGGTTAGAGCTCCTATTGTTTGTGGTGTGGATTGACCAATTGGTTAGAGCCCCTATCGTTTGTGGTGTGGATTGAACAATTGGTTAGAGCACCTATCGTTTGTGGTGTGGATTGACCAATTGGTTAGAGCACCTATCGTTTGTGGTGTGGATTGACCAATTGGTTAGAGCACCTATTGTTTGTGGTGTGGATTGACCAATTGGATAGAGCACCTATCGTTTGTGGTGTGGATTGACCAATTGGTTAGAGCACCTATTGTTTGTGGTGTGGATTGACCACTTGGTTAGAGCACCTATTGTTTGTGGTGTGGATTGACCAATTGGTTAGAGCACCTATTGTTTGTGGTGTGGATTGACCAATTGTTTAGAGCACCTATCGTTTGTGGTGTGGATTGACCACTTGGTTAGAGCACCTATTGTTTGTGGTGTGGATTGACCACTTGGTTAGAGCACCTATTGTTTGTGGTGTAGATTGACCAATTGGTTAGAGCATCTATTGTTTGTGGTGAGGATTGACCAATTGGTTAGAGCACCTATTGTTTGTGGTGTGGATTGACCAATTGGTTAGAGCTCCTATCGTTTGTGGTGTGGATTGACCAATTGGTTAGAGCACCTATTGTTTGTGGTGTGGATTGACCAATTGGTTAGAGCTCTTATCGTTTGTGGTGTGGATTGACCAATTGGTTAGAGCACCTATTGTTTGTGGTGTGGATTGACCAATTGGTTAGAGCACCTATTGTTTGTGGTGTAGATTGACCAATTGGTTAGAGCACCTATTGTTTGTGGTGTAGATTGACCACTTGGTTAGAGCTCCTATCGTTTGTGGTGTGGATTCACCAATTGGTTAGAGCACCTATCGTTTGTGGTGTGGATTGACCACTTGGTTAGAGCACCTATCGTTTGTGGTGTGGATTGGCCAATTGGTTAGAGCACCTATTGTTTGTGGTGTGGATTGACCAATTGGTTAGAGCACCTATTGTTTGTGGTGTGGATTGACCAACTGGTTAGAGCACCTATCGTTTGTGGTGTGGATTGACCAATTGGTTAGAGCTCCTATCGTTTCTGGTGTGGATTCACCAATTTGTTAGAGCACCTATCGTTTGTGGTGTGGATTGACCAATTGGTTAGAGATCCTATCGTTTGTGGTGTGGATTGACCAATTGGTTAGAGCTCCTATCGTTTGTGGTAGGGATTGATCAATTGGTTAGAGCACCTATTGTTTGTGGTGTGGATTGACCAATTGGTTAAAGCTCCTATCGTTTGTGGTGTGGATTGACCAATTGGTTAGAGCAACTATCGTTTGTGGTGTGGATTGACCAATTGGTTAGAGCTGCTATCGTTTGTGGTGTGGATTGACCAATTGATTAGAGCACCTATCGTTTGTGGTGTTGATTGACCACTTGGGTAGAGCTCCTATCGTTTGTGGTATAGATTGACCAATTGGTTAGAGCACCTATCGTTTGTGGTGTGGATTGACCACTTGGTTAGAGCTCATATTGTTTGTGGTGTGGATTGACCAATTGCTTAGAGCACCTATTGTTTGTGGTGTGGTTTGACCACTTGGTTAGAGCGCCTATTGTTTGTGGTGTGAATTGACCAATTGGTTAGAGCACCTATCGTTTGTGGTGTGGATTGACCACTTGGTTAGAGCTCCTATTGTTTGTGGTGTGGACTGACCAATAGGTTAGAGCACCTATTGTTTGTGGTGCGGATTGATCACTTGGTTAGAGCACCTATCGTTTGTGGTGTGGATTGACCAATTGGTTAGAGCACCTATTGTTTGTGGTGTGGATTGACCACTTGGTTAGAGCTCCTATTGTTTGTGGTGTGGATTGACCACTTGGTTAGAGCTCCTGTTTATTGTGGTGTGGATTGACCAATTTTTAGAGCACCTATCGTTTGTGGTGTGGATTGACCACTTGGTTAGAGCACCTATCGTTTGTGGTGTGGATTGACCACTTGGTTAGAGCACCTATTGTTTGTGGTGTGGATTGACCAATTGGTTAGAGCACCTATCGTTTGTGGTGTGGATTGACCAATTGGTTAGAGCTCCTATCGTTTGTGGTGTGGATTGACCAATTGGTTAGAGCACCTATTGTTTGTGGTGTGGATTGATCAATTGGTTAGAGCTCTTATCGTTTGTGGTGTGGATTGACCAATTGGTTAGAGCACCTTTTGTTTGTGGTGTGGATTGACCAATTGGTTAGAGCACCTATTGTTTGTGGTGTAGATTGACCAATTGGTTAGAGCACCTATTGTTTGTGGTGTGGATTGACCACTTGGTTAGAGCTCCTATTGTTTGTGGTGTGGATTCACCAATTGGTTAGAGCACCTATCGTTTGTGGTGTGGATTGACCACTTGGTTAGAGCACCTATCGTTTGTGGTGTGGATTGACCAATTGGTTAGAGCACCTATTGTTTGTGGTGTGGATTGACCAATTGGTTAGAGCACCTATTGTTTGTGGTGTGGATTGACCAACTGGTTAGAGCACCTATCGTTTGTGGTGTGGATTGACCAATTGGTTAGAGCACCTATCGTTTGTGGTGTGGATTGACCACTTGGTTAGAGCTCCTATCGTTTGTGGTATAGATTGACCAATTGGTTAGAGCACCTATCGTTTGTGGTGTGGATTGACCACTTGGTTAGAGCTCATATTGTTTGTGGTGTGGATTGACCAATTGCTTAGAGCACCTATTGTTTGTGGTGTGGTTTGACCACTTGGTTAGAGCGCCTATTGTTTGTGGTGTGGATTGACCAATTGGTTAGAGCACCTATCGTTTGTGGTGTGGATTGACCACTATGTTAGAGCTCCTATTGTTTGTGGTGTGGACTGACCAATAGGTTAGAGCACCTATTGTTTGTGGTGTGGATTGATCACTTGGTTAGAGCTCTTATTCTTTGTGGTGTGGATAGACCAATTGGTTAGAGCACCTATTGTTTGTGGTGTGGATTGACCACTTGGTTAGAGCTCCTATTGTTTGTGGTGTGGATTGACCAATTGGTTAGAGCTCCTATTGTTTGTGGTGTGGATTGACCACTTGGGTAGAGCACCTATCGTTTGTGGTGTGGATTGACCAATTGGTTAGAGCACCTATCGTTTGTGGTGTGCATTGACCAATTGGTTAGAGCACCTATCGTTTGTGGTGTGGATAGATCACTTGGTTAGAGCTCCTATTGTTTGTGGTGTGGATTGACCATTTGGTTAGAGCACCTATTGTTTGTGGTGTGGATTGACCACTTGGTTAGAGCTCCTGTTGTTTGTGGTGTGGATTGACCAATTGGTTAGAGCTCCTATTGTTTGTGGTGTGGACTGACCACTTGGTTAGAGCACCTATCGTTTGTGGTGTGGATTGACCAATTGGTTAGAGCACCTATCGTTTGTGGTGTGGATTGACCAATTGGTCAGAGCACCTATCGTTTGTGGTGTGGATAGACCACTTGGTTAGAGCTCCTATTGTTTGTGGTGGGGATTGACCAATTGGTTAGAGCACCTATTGTTTGTGGTGTGGATTGACCAATTGGTTAGAGCACCTATTGTTTTTGGTTTGGATTGACCACTTGGTTAGAGCTCCTATTGTTTGTGGTGTGGATTGACCACTTGGTTAGAGCACCTATTGTTTGTGGTGTGGATTGACCAATTGGTTAGAGCTCCTATCGTTTGTGGTGTGGATTGACCATTTGGTTAGAGCACCTATCTTTCGAGGACAAGGTGCCATGTTCATTTCACGGTTTTAACACGCTCCGGTCTATCTAGCTGTAAATGGATACCAACTTTGCTCTTGTGTTAAGAAAGGAAAAGACAGTGAGGAAGGGAACTGGTCACCTGACCTCTCGATGCTGGATATAGTATAATGAAGTCTCTAACACCATTCCCCTTAAGCAGTATCTGTTATTATAATAATATAAATTATTATATTTCTGCTTCTCTGTGTATTTCAAGCTGATTAACCGTTATCTCCCATTACGTGTTCTCATTTCGACTGGCATCTGGTTACGAATAAGATTCAACACAGACAAGTCTTTTGTTGAAATTTAAATGGTCAATCTGTTTTTTTCCGGAGTCCACTGAATGGCCTTTCTTCTGGTTGATTTTGTTTTCATAATCTAGTTTCATTATCATCATCATCATCATCATTATCATTAGCTGGCCATCTTCACATCGAAGGTCGGCGGTAATAGATCTCCAACGTCTTCTGTCTCTTGTCTTGATGGTACACTCTGATAGACTCTTTCCTGTCCATCTCTTGATGTTATCTTCCATGGTACACTCTGATAGACTCTTTCCTGTCCATCTCTTGATGTTATCTTCCCACTTATAGCACTGTCTTCCTCTTGCACGTTAGCCTTCAACTCTTCCTTCTATTATGGTCTTTAGGAAGGAGTTGGTTTTTTCGCATGGCCAAAATATTTAAGTTTTCTACTTGTGATCTTTGTCATTAACCTAAACTAAAGTCAGTACTATTGGCTGCTGATTAATTTACCTTTTTTTCTTCTAAACACATGATCAAAGTTAGAAGAAAAAATAAGTTTGCTCCCTTCTGATATATATATAATCAGAATTCAATTTCACGGCATTTCTCGCTCTTGCAAAGAGTGATTTCTATAGCTACCTGTTTTACGTGGTGGGCCTTTAGAAAGCTTAATGATCGTGAACAAAACAAAATATTGGATAGAGTTATCGTAATAAACGTGTTTGTTTCAGGAAATTCTCATTAATATATGTTCGCTGAATATTTTAATGTTATCTTCATTCTGTAAAGGCACATCTCTGTTCCATCCAGAGTTCTTCTTGTTAATTGACTGCACATGATTCGCTTTTGTATGACAGGACTGGTTCTAAGAATCGCTTAAGAATCTTTAAGAACTTTATGTAACACTTAAGAGCTCACTTCCTTACTTCCGTTGACAAATATTTGTCGCGCAGGATGCATTGTATTTATCTGGAAAACAATTATGTTCTACTTTACTTTAGATGTATTTCCTGCTAACATTACTGTCACGCTAATAACGGCTTTTCTGGAGTCACATTTATTACAACTGTATTGTATTTTGTTATTCTACGAGGCGTGTTCAAATGAAACCCGACCGTGCTGCGCCAAGTGGACATTCGTAGGAGGAGCATGATGACGTCACATCTGACGTAACAAGCACAAATGAATGTACAAGTGTGTAAGTGTTCATTCTCCTGGTATTCATCGGTTGTGCTGCAGACCATTAAAATAATGGCCAGTGTGATAAGGAATCCGTCCAAGGTCGATCAGCGAGCGGTGATTCAGTTCCTAACAGCCGAAGGATGTCGACCAGTTGACATTCATCGCCAAATGAAAGCAGTGTATGGTGACAAAAGTGTGTCTAAGACTACAGCCATCAAGAATAAACGACTCGGCACGCTTTCGCGTGGTGTGATTCTGTTGCACGACAATGCTCGTCCACATGTTGCGAACATTGTGCAGGAAGCGTTAGCAAGAAAAAGGTGGGAAGTTCTGCCACAACCAGCCTACAGCCCCGATCTGTCACCATGTGACTTTCATTTTTTCGGACCCTTAAAAAAAATAAACTCTAAAGGGACACGATTCGACTCCGATGCAGACGTCAGGGCCTCGGTGACCAAATGGTTCAATAAGCAACCAAAGTCATTTTTCTCGGACGGCATCCGCCATCTACCCAAGCAGTAAGATGCGTGTCTGAATGCCTATGGTGACTATTTCTAAAGAACCCCAGTGGGTACTTGCTTCATAACAATTGCTGTATTTAATTCTACTACTCCTGCTGATGTACCTTACATATATTTGTTATAAAGCCACTGGGACGGGTTTCATTTGAACACACCTCGTATTTTATGCTGATCTTCTTCTTCTTCATACACTCTCAGACGTCTGCTTGAATATTTTCAAAGAAAGCGGTGGTCATCTTGAGGATATTTGCATCTCCATAGAGTTTTTCCCAGGATGGTACTGTGACAGCCTTATATGCTTTCTCTGTTGCTAAAACAGTGGGTATCTTTGATACAGATGTTGAGCAGTCGTTTTATCGGTGCCACAGTCACACTCAACGGTAGTTCCTATCTTTAGCTTGTTGAATAGATGGTATACCAACCAATCTGTGGTGGCCAGTACGAAGTCTGAAGACTGCCACTTGTTCTCTTTTACTGAGCTGGTAATACACATCATTTGAGCGTGTGACCTTGATACTCTGTTTCCCATTTCTTTTTGTATCTGATTGTGGATAAAACTCTTTGCCTCTTCGAAAGTTAAGCTTGTACCAGACTGAGGTAGCTGTCCACATTCCTTATTTTGTGTTTATAAGTGCTAGTTCATTTGGCGTTTGTGCATTTCTTCTATATTGTGCAAGACAGTTCCATCGTCA
The DNA here is from genome assembly GCA_024509875.1 of Oreohelix idahoensis. Lineage (NCBI taxonomy): Eukaryota > Metazoa > Mollusca > Gastropoda > Stylommatophora > Oreohelicidae > Oreohelix > Oreohelix idahoensis. The sequence continues at coordinate 15,803 of JAMPIV010003478.1, read as the reverse complement.
GGGATTTGACACTTAACGGCAAACATAAGATTCGTATGAGGTCCGTTTGTCTAAGCGATTAGACCACTTGCCTCTCATCGCAACGTGGTTGCATCACGTTCCAGTCTACCTAGCTGTAAATGGGTACTAGACTGCTTTTGAGTTAGGGAAGGCAAACGCATCCTGGAAGGGAACTGGTGACTTGACCTCAAAAATCGTGACCTAGTCTCTAACACGTAACTCCCTACGGCTGTATCTGCTATGGCGGCTACCTTTACATTGACATGTATAACATTCATATACGTCACAGTCATGAAGCACTCAGATATTTAGAGCTTAGCACCACAATAGGTTCTTTGTTTTATTCTTTATGTTTAATTAAACTCGCAGCAATCCAGGGTGGATATTAAAAAAATGTGTCCAACTCCTGAAACTTTAGAAGTCCGACTGCGACTCCCGACTACAGTATTTTTCTAGTCATATTACATAAATTATTCGAAGTCGTCCAGACATTTTTTTACCGACTTCGACTCCACTAAAAATCGATCAACTCCACGACTTCCGATTTCGGCTCAGACTCCACAGCCCAGCACCAATCTCCTTCAATTTTACGAGCTAATTATAGTCCGACAAATTATGTCCATTTCTCAATACACCTTTAGTTCAGCGGTAGGCAACCCAGTAACTTTGAGGGTCTACTTTATAAACGTTGAGCTATCAAAAGGTCTACCTTGATCAAAAATAATTGCCTGGTTTCACGTTTCAGAGCATTTGGAGTTGTCGTGGGCTTCCCGTGCCTAATTCTTAACCCTTGATAAATAAAGTTCGTTTGTTAGTTCTCCCTCCACTTTTCATCACCTAAACTTCTATCAAATCTTTCCTAAGGATCTTCCTGAAGAACGCCATTGACCTGTTACTAACCCCTGCTTTGTTTGGTTTGGTTTGGTTTGGTTTGGTTTGGTTTTAAGGACGATCTTCATTGCACACTGACAACTCCATCAGTGCTCCGATCACCTCACTTAGATCACACATGGAGGATCTCAGCACAGTGCATGAACTTCGTAGCAACGGAGTATAGTTGTTTAATGTAGCGTATGACCTTGACATTCGTTGACACGATTATCCCACATGACGCGACAGATTATGTTTTGGTTGCATGTTTATTTATCTATATGCTTCACAGTGAACTCTGACCTTCCACAAATTCATGCCAAGATTTTCTGTCCTGTTCCGTCCGTCTAAATCCTTTCTAATTCTTCGTTATCCCAGCACATATATGTCTCTAGTTCTCTTCTTCGTGTCTTTGTCAGCCTCTCTCGGCCTCTCATACACTGTGGGCTCCAGAATAACCACTGCCTTGTACTGTTATTACCAGGCTTCCTCACTGTGTGTCATATCCATCACTAGAGTTTTCTTCTCAGCTCTTGTTTCACTGGCACTTGTCTGGTTCTGGACATCTGTTCCACATTAGTGATATTAAGCTGGTGTTATCGGGGCCCGAAAGATAAGTGAATAATAATAGTAAAACTCAATTATGTCACACATGTCGTAGAAGATGTTGGGCATAGGGTGGTCTACCCCATGCTGTAGATACTTTTACCCAAATAAAAACAACTCCAGAAACAAACATGGACATGTAAATCAAAGACAAATTAAATAAATACAAATTAGTAAAAAATTACTGCTCAAGAAAAGACAAGACAACTGTAAGGAGTTTAAAAGAAAGGTGTGAACACAGGCCACATAATGAAGAAGAATTATAAAAAGGGCAGCTCGCTTAACGCAAGTCCTGTACTTTGCCATGTTTCCGCGCAAACTGATTATAACTTGTTACTCGTTTGTAGCTCAGTAGATTGGCAATATTCTATACATTTTATTTGCATTTGTCACAGATTTTAAAATGGTGTTGTCCATATACAATGATGCACAAAAAAGTGGAAAACAAAAGAAATGAAAATTTGAATGTTTGTGGCGTATGCTCTAATGTCCACCGTTTATAAATAGACGATCACGTGTACTTCGGCTAAACATACTTCAGACCTAAGGGTCTATTTGGACATGCGCCCTAATATAACCGACTAGGTTGAACGGGACGCGCCTCGCCAAAACGAGGCAAAACTTTAAAAAAAAAAAAAAAAAAAAAAAAAAAAACCTGTATGTAAACGTGTTGTGTCCTGTCACTATAAAAAGATGAAATGTAATTGTCTGAAATAATAAATAATTGAATCGGTGTTCTGTTACTGTAAATAAATATGTGTACTGTCGATGTAAACAAGCAGAATTGGTATCTATCTCCATAATTCCATCACCCTAAATTTTAAAATAACCAGCATTGTATTGTTTTGTCAAATTTCATCTTCATTCAAATTTTGTAAATACAGCTTACACGATGTATCATTATATTGTCTCCCGATTTATTTTAATTCCTTAAAATGCAGACGCATTTTTCTTTTCATTATTGTTCCATATCCTGTTTTAATAATTGTAAATTTGTCATACTGGTAATTTTTAACTATATCATAATGGTTCCGTACCATCTATTTCTGTACATTGAAACATGTTGCTTTCCAAACGTAGGTAGGTCGTATTACTACCACGGCTGTTTGTGCCCTATACCAGAGCGCTCTTTTAGTTTTGGTGACCGGAATTCTGACACCGGGTATAAAATTTTCGTGTGCACCGTAAAAGGCTATTTAAGTTTTGGCGGGGAAAATCAGCTGATGTGTGTGTAAAATCAGTAAAATATAAATCATTACACGCTCGTTCTAAATAAACACAGCGCTAAAATTCTTTTGTGTACTATAACTTTGTTCTCTGCTCTATTTTTGATTGCATTTTTATTTGTTTGAAATTAGTTTTGACGGAGTTACAGACTTTTGAAAACAAGATATCGTCATCATTTGAGGAAATTCATAAAATAAGTAATCTTTTTATTAATTTAATATCTAAAAATCGGCCCATTCGTTTGAGTTTATAATTATAAAGACTTCTCGAAGGGAAGCTAAAGATTATTTCCACATACTTTTTTTTGGTTTCATATCTTTCATATGTGTGGTAGTCAGTTTTGTGAGTTTGGCATTACAAGAACAAGCATATTGTTACCAGATTTTATAACATTTAAATCACTGTAAACGCATTCCTGATACTCACAAATATTAAATAAGGTTGTAAAAAAATAACTTTTTGTAAAGCACCATCTGTTTTTGCATTTTCATTCATTTATAATGATATTTAGCTACGTATATAAGCGTCAGAAAACATGTAAAGCTATAGATAGATTACTTCCACGTACTTTGATCTATCTTTCAAGTCTTGTTAATCTTGTATTTATAATATGAATTTTTTTTTTAAATTGTGTGTGAGATAAGGACTGTTCCATTAGTGTTCTTTGGTAGACAATCCTGTGCACACGACGCTGCCAAAGAATTCTAAGTAACTGTTTGTATATCTTCTTTCATTCAAAGATAAAGCATTCTACATCCTGGTGTTAGGCTTGATAGTCCCAAATATTGCTTTATCTTTATACATACACAAGTAAACTATACTACATAACAACGAAATGGAACATACTGTTTTGCATCATATGAATTTTGCCAGTGCACTGTGCAGAGCCTGTGGCAAGAGAGTATTAACTTCCAAAACAACACGTTCAATTCAGGAAGCACTGAACTGTTCTAATTACGTTAATGATCTGTTCTTTGTGTTTGGAATTAACGTATCAGATGATAAACCCACACAGCATTCGACTATATTTTGTAAGAAGTGTTACTTACGAATACAAAACTCAAAAAGGAGGCATAATGAGAAGTGTCTTGAAACAGCCAAGTTACTATCGGAAAACAGTCAGCACATCTGGAAAGACTATGACTATAATTTAACTATAAGTGAATGTCAACTGTGCAATTATGTTGCAAAGACATCTTTTGGTGTTTTAAAAACAAAAAGCTGCTCTATCCCCTGTGATGTTCTTTCTGACCCCTCCATGTCTAGTCAGTCATTTAGCTGTAGTCAGTCAGTTAGTTGTAGTCAGTCAATTAGCTGTAGTCAGTCAGTTAGTTGTAGTCAGTCAGTTAGCTGTAGTCAGTCAGTTAGCTGTAGTCAGGATAGCTCTGTACATTAGGAGGTTGATGTGCCTGCCCACATTAGTGATGATATTGTTCAACTGGAGGTTGATGTGTCAGCTCACATTAAAGGCGATACCATTATTCATTTGGAGGTGGATAACACTACTCACCCTAGCATGCCAGTTTTTGTTGCCACATCTACACCTACCAAGTCAGTTATACATACGACAAGTACATCCACCTCGCCTGTCTTTTAAAGCGACATCACAGTACAACAGTTACTTGCTAAGCCACCTTCACTACCACTAACACAAAAGGAAGAACCCCTATTCACATCCATTGTTAGAAAAAAACTAAAAACAGCAAAAAAATAATATCATAAAATGCAAATCCAGAGGACAGCCTATTGTACTACAAAAACTAATTAAACATAGAAGAGAAACATCAGTCACCAGAACGCCAACAAAACGTAAGCGATCTCAATTTCTCCACGTTGTTAGGAAACATATTGTTGAAACATCAACTGACTCACTAGACCTGCAGCAGGCACATGAGAGGAGAATTTATACATTCCACTATTTCCAAAATTGAAAGACGCGCCAGCGGTATTAAAAATATAACTTCACAATTAAAATTTATAATGGAAATTCATTTGTTACAAATTTCTCTATCTGTGAATGTACAGATTCCTCTTATTAAAAAAAGGAAGTGTGAATGATAATTGAGCGAAATTTTGGGGCTAGAGCAAATTATGGCAGTTGTTGCGTGAGAGTGACAGAATTAACAGAGTGTGGAAATCATTTAATAGATGTATTTATTAAATACACCTATTTATCTATTAAATTGAACATTTCGTTTTACTCATGACCATACTCGTTTTTACATGACCATCGTAATGTATGATTGAGAGATAATTGTTAGCTCTCATGTTTTGGGGACAATTTGGTGTGTTATTTTAAGGTAATAAATGTGGACTTGCAATTTAATGTTTCAATAATTAATGTTTGACGCATGAAACCAAAACAAAACTTTGATATCCATTTTCTGCAGGTTTTCTACTTTTGATTTCTGTAATTTGTTATGCATGTTGATTGTGACCGTTTTAGTGTAAATTGCATTAGAAACAAACCATAACAAAATATATAAAAAAACGTAAATTTTACACTATTTCAGACTATTATATCTTCTGTTCTAATTGTGATAAAATGTTTCTTCTTGTTCTAAAATTTACTCTAACATTTCTAGTCTAGCTTTACGCAAAATTAAAGCCGGTATTTATAATAATAAAGTAGCCTAAAAACATTAATTAAGCCCTATCAAAAGTAAAATCCACCACCTTTTTTTCCAGTTAGGAAGTTACCACGTGACCTCTGTCACGATAGCTATAAATAGCGCGGTCAGGGGAAAAGGGGAAACAACTAAAAGATCGCTGGCAAACAGCCTTGCTACATATGTGCCATCGTTGACCTAATTACATAAATAGCTGATGTCGTCATCATTCTGTAATCGCGTGTTTCTATATTCCAAATATTTGTGTCATCTCATTTTAATGAAGATAAAGACAATAGAAACATCTCCGTTTAACAAAATAATTGGCTGGCGAAGTGTGTAAACTTGTTGCTTTCTCTGGGCGTTCGTTCTTTTTTATTTTGTGCTTCTTGGCCTTACTTTAATGAAAAAGGTTAAGGTAGTCCATAGCAAATACTTACGTAGGGGATGATGTGTTATAGACTTCACTGTGTTATGTCAGGCTTCATAAGGTGAGGTGACAAGATCCCTTCCTCTCTACCTTTGCTTTCCCCAATTCAAGAGCAGTCAGGTACCCATTTACAGCTGGGTAGACTGGAGCGTTTTCTACGAGGTGTCAAACTTTGAACCCGAAAACGTTGGCTGCTTGTGTAGAATAGAAGGTTTGAAGATTTTTTTTAAATTTAAATTTCTCCTCGTTTTGACGAAGTGTGCCCCGTTGAACCTAGACACATGGTTCGTAGGTTATATTAGGGCTCATGTCCCAAGAACAAAAAACATTGTGGTCTAGCTTGACTTCACTTAATTTGTGTAAGGCTTAAAATAGTATGACAAGATAACCGATTTGGAACGGATGACTCGAATCAAGCAAGTGCCAGTGTAACAGTTGGCGAGAAGAAGTCGAGACTGTTAGACAGGACACATATTGAGGAAACTCGATGATAGTATTGCAAGCAAGTCCTTCTTGTGAACTCACAGAGTAAGAGATGGAGAGAGAGACTGAAAATCAAATTCAGAAGGACATAGAGACAGACATGACAGGTGTAAGTAAGGCATGGAAAGTCTTTGAATGGAGGGTACAGGACATGAAGGCTTGGCATACATTTGTTGTCGACCGTTGATACTAGGGGAGCAGAAGGGTTAATAAATATATGAATAGTAAATAAACATCAGTAGTAGTGTATGGAGGAAACAGGTCGCATTCAGGAGGCGCGCAGGAGGCGCGGCAGGAGGCGCGTGACTTTTATATAGCAAAAACGCCAGGAGGCGCGTGACTTTTATATAAGCGCATTCAGAGGGCGCGCAGGAGGTAGGAAGCGCGTGACTTTTGTTGTTGTTTTAGATAACAAGAAGGGGGTATATTTATAGATAACAAGAAGACGATAATAGTTAGAGGTATATTTAGACAAACAAGAAGACGATAATAGGAAGACGATAATAGGAAGGCGATATATTTAGACAATAGGAAGACGATATATTTAGACAATAGGAAGAGGATATATTTAGATAACAAGAAGACGACAATAGGAAGACGATATATTGAGATAACAAGAAGACGCTAATAGTTAGAAAACAAGAAGACAATAATAGGAAGACGATAATAGTTAGACAATAGGAAGACGATAATAGGAAGACGATATCTTTATAGATAACAAGAAGACGATATATTTAGATAACAGTTATACGAACAGTCAGACATATATTTAGACATACGAACAGTTAGACATATAGTACGACAGTTATATATAGGTAACAAAAAAGAATTTTAGTTAATATATTTTTATTCTCTTAAATAACAATATTGGTAAGATTCGTAATTTTTCAAATAACATTATCAAACATTGACATTGTACAATTGTCAAATATCACATATGAATATACATTGTGCAGTAATTTTTTATCAAATCACAATATTTTACAATTGAAAAATAACACATATAGGGGAATTATATTGGAAAGACAGGGTGTATATGGTAGTGTGTAGTTTTTTATACAATATTTACAAAGGGGTTATGATATATCATAGCTGCAGGACAGACCTTGAGGGGTGTCGTCAAGTCGTAAGAAATAGGGAGATGTGTGTATTGTGTATACCTGTGGGTATCTGGAAGAGAGAGAGAGAGAGTTTAGATGTTGAGGGGTGATGTGGTGACGTTGTCGGAATGTACCTGTCGTTTGATGTAAAAGTAAGATAGGGCGTTGCGGTGTTGTTCGTAGGTGTAGATGGAGGCTTTGTGTGCACGGAACCCGATATTTCTCCCGCCCTGTGCTTGTTGTGTGTTGAGGACTTCTAAGAATGTGTGTTTGTCTACTTTGTTGTGGTGTTTGTTGAGTTCTTTTGTGGTTGTTTTGTCGTAGTCCCCAAAACAGTGATACGTCTTGCTGCACAGCGAAATCATTCCGCTGCCTTCGTATTCTAATTTTAAAAGGCCCGGTGTCCGTTTGTCGAATAATTTTTGAGCGCAGCATTTGTGACAAAGGGCGCGTGTCTTACCCTCGCTAGCTACAAAATCGGGTCTATGATCGGGACATACCTCGGCGGGGAACCACTGGTGGTAGGAGCTATAAAATTCGCGTCGCATAGCGGGGTTAACAACGTCCGCTAAGTTACTCGCGCTAAGGGCCAAGTAAAGACTGTCGGTGTCCGTTTCGCACAACTGAAAATCTGACCTATCTACAAATTTATCTAGACAGTCATAGTAAAATTCTAACATGCGTAATTTAGCGTATTGGTACACGAAAAAACCTATCTGCACGGGCAGGTCCCAACTAATTGTCTCTTTAAGTTTTTCTACTTCAAATATATCCTCAGTCACTAAAGTCATTTTCCTAAAGCGGGGTGAGTTTATTAGGTCAGACGCATCCTCTCCCATCGTGTACGAGACATCTACATGCTTTGCCTTATTGGTCAATGTTTTACCATAAGCCGCGTTACCCAACAGTTTCATGGTCTCGCTGGTTATGGCGTAGGCAGGATCTGTATCACCTTGTCGACGCGCGTTCGAAACAGTGTCCCCAAACCGTTTGAAACACGTCACAGGTACATATTCAATCACCTGGTAAATACAGGTGACTTCTAATACTTTGGTCAGGTACCATCGAAGCAAAGGTGTCGCCAACAGAATCTTCTTGCCCACATAACTCCCGATCAACGTCCGTCTGGGGGTAGTCAGAAGTTTATGTTTTTCGGCGTATTCCCGCATGAAAGACCCAATATCATCTCTCGTGACGTCGACGTTCTTAAAAATGGGTGTCATTTCCTAGAAATGTTCTTTTAGGGAGTCGGGGACATGTATGTCACACTCGACTAGACTAAACAAGGTCTCGTCTAACACCGAGGCGAGAATATTCTCCTTTGATAAGGATACGTTGCGTCTTTTAATGTTTAAAAACCATTTTATGTACATTGCAGATATCGATAGGGCCAGTCATTCCTTTTCGTGTCCCAAATGCGGTAAATTGTGGCAGGAGTATTATCGACTGGAGCGCCATGAAGAGACCTATGCCGGGGGAAAACAAGTAGAGAAATTTAAAGGTGGATGTATACCCCACCCGAGACCATTTGGGAATTAATCGATGAGCTGGGCATAGATGTAGACACAAAATTCGTCTTCCCGTATCGAGCCACCTTTGACTGTGAGTGTTATTTCGATAACGCTGTAGTGACCAGTGGTAACGCCACTACGTGTACAGCCAAACACGTGCCCCTGTCGTGTTCGGTGGCTTCTAACGTCCCCGGTTTTGAAGCCCCCGTGTGTTTTATCACAACGGGTAATCCACAAGAATTGGTCAATAGGATGGCTGACCATCTGATCAAAATTGCCGCGGCCTCTTACGATATTCTGCGTGCGTATTTTGACGGTGTTTGCATGCAACTCGAGGCTTTAGAGACGGTCGGTAATTCAGGCGGGCTCCTTGCTAGATTAGAGGGTTATTTGGGGGAGCTACCCGTATTAGGTTTCAATTCGGGCAAGTACGACGTTAACGTAATCAAACCGTACCTCATTCAAAAATTCACGGGTGAAGACTTCAAATTTTTAGTGAAGAGAAATAATAATGTTATGTGTATTGCCACTAGCGAGTTAAAGTTTTTAGATATAGTCAACTACTTAGCCCCCGGTTTTAGTTATAGCAAGTATCTGGCCGCGTATAACGTTAAAGAAACTAAAGGGTATTTTTGTTACGAATATATTACAGATTTAGCAAAGTTAGACGAAACGGCGTTACCACCCCACTCGGCATTTTTTTCCGCCCTAAAATGTTCTAATATTTCAGTTGACGAGTACGCCGAGTGCCAGAAGGTGTGGACCGAGAACTCCATGACCACGTTGCGCGACTTTCTGAGGTGGTACAACAATAAAGACGTGGTCCCCTTCCTAGCGGCGTTAGACCAAGAAGTTACTTTTTATGTGGACCTAGGCGTAGATATGTTAAAAGATGCTATTTCCGTGCCCGGTGTCACGTTAAAATACCTATTCAAAATACTCCCATTCAAAGTCTCGTTTTCTTTATGCTCGAGGCGGGAGGCAGATTTACATAACATCTTCCGCCAAAACATAGTCGGGGGACCTTCCATTATATTTCACAGGTTCCACGAGCAAGGCAAAACCCGCATTAGAGGTGGGAAGATGACCCAATCGATTAAAGGTTTTGATGCCAACGCCCTTTATTTGTGGGCGCTAATGCAGAAAATGCTCACTGACTTTCCCGTTCGACGGTACAGGGAGGATGGTTTCAAACACCACAAACTTCATAAATATACCGCGCAATGCCGCGACTATTTGACTTGGGTCTCACATCAAAATAAAGTGAACTTAAAAACCCAGTTTAACGGGCGTGAGAAGGCGTTGGGTGATATATGCATGAAAAAAGACGGTTGGGACAAATACTCTCGTACCGCCTACCAGTTCCATGGGTGCCTATTCCACGGCCACCCTAAATGCCCACTAACCGCCGGTCGTGACGTTAACCCAGTCAACAAAAAACCTTTGACTGAGTTGTACGCAGCGACACTGAAAATTGGTTCTTATTTGCGGGACGAGTGCAACGTCGAATTGGTAGAAATGTGGGAATACGAGTGGCAGGAATTGAAGAAAACCGACCCATCAATCCGTCGTTTTCTGAACGCCACCTTCCCTACCTCGAAACCATCTTACACCAAATGTCGGTACCCACTATCAAAGAAGAATATTCTCGCCTCGGTGTTAGACGAGACCTTGTTTGGTCTAGTCGAGTGTGACATACATGTCCCCGACTCCCTAAAACGCGAATTTTATAGCTCCTACCACCAGTGGTTCCCCGCCGAGGTATGTCCCGATCATAGACCCGATTTTGTAGCTAGCGAGGGTAAGACACGCGCCCTTTGTCACAAATGCCGCGCTCAAAAATTATTCGACAAACGGACACCGGGCCTTTTAAAATTAGAATACGAAGGCAGCGGAATGATTTCGCTGTGCAGCAAGACGTATCACTGTTTTGGGGACTACGACAAAACAACCACAAAAGGACTCAACAAACACCACAACAAAGTAGACAAACACGCATTCTTAGAAGTCCTCAACACACAACAAGCACAGGGCGGGAGAAATATCGGGTTCCGTGCACACAAAGCCTCCATCTACAACTACGAACACAAACCGCAACGCCCTATCTTACTTTTACATCAAACGACAGGTACATTCCGACAACGTCACCACATCACCCCTCAACATCTAAACTCTCTCTTCCAGATACCCACAGGTATACACAATACACACATCTCCCTATTTCTTACAACGTGACGACACCCCTCAAGGTCTGGCCTGCAGCTGTGATATATCATAACCCCTTTGTAAATATTGTATAAAAAACTACACACTACCATATACACCCTGTCTTTCCAATATAATTCCCCTATATGTGTTATTTTTCAATTGTACAATATTGTGATTTGATAAAAAATTACTGCACAATGTATATTCATATGTGATATTTGACAATTGTACAATGTCAATGTTTGATAATGTTATTTGAAAAATTACGAATCTTACCAATATTGTTATTTAAGAGAATAAAAATATATTAACTAAAATTCTTTTTTGTTACCTATATATAACTGTCGTACTATATGTCTAACTATTCGTATGTCTAAATATATGTCTAACTGTTCATATAACTGTTATCTAAATATATCGTCTTCTTGTTATCTATAAAGATATCGTCTTCCTATTATCGTCTTCCTATTGTCTAACTATTATCGTCTTCCTATTATTGTCTTCTTGTTATCTAACTATTAGCGTCTTCTTGTTATCTCAATATATCGTCTTCCTATTGTCGTCTTCTTGTTATCTAAATATATCCTCTTCCTATTGTCTAAATATATCGTCTTCCTATTGTCTAAATATATCGTCTTCCTATTGTCTAAATATATCGTCTTTCTATTATCGTCTTCCTATTATCGTCTTCTTGTTTGTCTAAATATACCTCTAACTATTATCGTCTTCTTGTTAACTATAAATATACCCCCTTCTTGTTATCTAAAACAACAACAAAAAGTCACGCGCTTCCTACCTACTGCGCGCCTCCTGAATGCGCTTATATAAAAGTCACGCGGCTTCTGGCGTTTTTGCTATATAAAAGTCACGCGCCTCCTGCGCGCCTCCTGAATGCGACCTGTTTCCTCCATACCCTACTACTAACATCTGTACAATAATTCAGCAGTTATATACTCACCATAGTTCATTCAAGTTATATCTCATTCTGCTTCCTGTAATTTTTGCTGCCTCATTGCCCGTTCTTCTCTGCTCCTTGCGTTGAAATATTATATATATATATATATATATATATATATATATATATATATATATATATATATATATATATATATATATATATATATATATATATATATATATATATATACTCGTATATTTGATAATATCCAGAGAAATCAAGTCCAAAATAGAAATAAAAACCTTCAACTCAGATGTAAAGGTTATTGTGTTGTATTGCTCTGAAACATGAAAAAAAAAAACTACATAAAATTATTTTCAGAATGATGCAGGTTTTCATACACGTATCATTGTTCAGAATAAAATAATTTAAATGGTAGGGCTAGATCACCAATGTGGAACTAATTTAAAGAACCAGGTAACGACAAGCGGAATAGGGTGTCAGGCGAAGATACTGACGCTGGATAGGACACACGTTGAAGAAACCAGATTATATCACTACAAGACAGTTCATGTTCTGGAACCTCCAGGGTAGGATGATTAGAAGGATACCTAACACACATGGAGCCGCAGTAACGCAGCGGTTAGTTCACTAGCTTCCTAGCTCGGTGGTTAATGGTTCGATCCCCAGTTGAGGTGGGGTTTTTTACACCACAAACGGCTCCGGGGTCGACCCAGCCTCATGAATTGGGTACCAGAACAACCCTGGGAAGGTTAAGGCCTGCTGACCACATCACCTTAGTGTGCCGATGGTCAAGAAAATACACCTAACACCACCCAATGTGCCTCAACCGCGTGTAACAGGTACCTTGAAATTATACACACGGAGAACATGGGATAATGAAGACATAGAAATGGCTTGAACTAATGGCTCAAGACCTGACAACTTGGTATGAATTGTTTAAGGTCTATACTTGAACGGAATCTGAAGGGTAATGATGATTTGAGTGTAGTATATATATATTATAGTATCTTCCTTACTTTTTTTTTTAATTTCTCCTTTATTTTACAAGGCGTGCTACGTAAACTTCATTAAATTGGTGTACTTCTGTATCAGGGTTTCTTAACAGTGTTTTGAACTATGGGCCCCTTTGATTGCCCAATGAAGGCTACGGGCTTCTTATATTGTCCAGTGAAGGCTACGGACTTCTTCTTAGAAAAAAAATGTGCAAAAGCGTAATGAACAAAATACATTTCAAATTTTAGGTTATGTTCGAGGACCACTAAGAATCCATTCATGGAAACCCCCTAACCCCCATACACTCAAAGGGTCCGTGGACCACAGATTAAGACGCCCTGATCTATATTATGTCTACTGTTGTCTACTATGTACTGTACTAATGTGTTACAGTTTGCAGTAATCTTCGTAACATATTAGCTTACACATATTTAATCCAGCATCTATCTTTTCATGACGTCATAAGCTCATATTTGTATCTCGTACTGATTAAGAATCGTTGATTCTTTTTATGTTTAATTAAATACACTTAGAAATGACCAAATCCTTTGTTGTTATTTATTGTTTTAAATGTTGTTAAACATTGCTTATCTTGATGTTTACGTGTCTTTTATACTAGTCTTCGAGTCCAAGCTGGCATTAAAGCAATTTGGCACTCCTGATCAAGTGGTTTGACGTGCGTCTGCACCCCCACATTTCTAGCGCAGACGGTAAATTATATTGAAAAGATTCGTGAATAAAATTGCATATCAGGCTTTGAAAGTTATTACTTACAAAAAAAAAAAAAAAAGGCTACCTCAGCCTGAAACAACCATAATTTTCGAAGAAGCAAAGAGTTTTATCAGATACAGAAACAAATGTGATACAGAGCATAAAGGCCACACACATATTGTTGCATATTACCAGCTCAGCAGTAGAGAACAAGTAATAATCTTCAGACTTCACACGGGCCACAACAGATTGAGATATCATCTATTCACAAAGCTAAAAATATGAACTACCTATGATTGTAAATGCAGCACTGATAAAATGACTGCTGAATATGCTTTAAAAATGCCCAACATATCAGGAATATAGAAAGCACATATGGCTGTCACCATTACCATTTTCGGAAAAACTCAGTGGAGATGCAAACAACCTGAAGCTGAACACTGCTTTCTTTGAAAATATTCAAGCAGATGACTGAGGATGTACGAAGATGAAGAAGAAGAAGAACTTACAAAACAAAAAACACGATAACATTAAAAACAGAGTGTTTAAAATATGTCACATTTAGCAAGTAATGGTTGTCAAAAAATACTTCATCAAAGTGGCCAAAACTCAAGAGTATCTAATATGGGCTTCAAGATCACTCTTGGCAGAGATGTAGATAGAAGGGTGATGACACTTCTATTACAAAGGGAGTCTTCACAAGATATTCAGAATAAGCGAGAACAATACTCCTTTGGCTGAGTATGTTAACTCTGTAAGTCTGCCGACGCTTTTGTGAAGGATTTAAGCACTTATTAATTTCAGCTGGTTTAAGCCCCCACCCCTGATTTACTCAGTGGAATTCTATTATTCTAGTGTAGCTCTGTTTAGAGTGTGTGTAGTAATTTGACTGAGACAAACATACAGTAACATTAAAATGATTAAATCGATGTTAAATTTGTAACATTAAAAATAACAAAATGTAATAATCACTTTAGGTTTTAACAGTTGGAAAATAATTTGAATAGTTATGGATCAAGAAAAGTTATCATCACAGTCTTTATGGAATGTGAGATGTTATAAGAAGTTCAAGTGGCAGCATAGATTTGAACTTAGTTGCCAATGACGATTCTGCTCCTTCTTATGGGTTGGTTCTTTTCAATCTGCTCATTCTCGTCTCTGATCAAGGTTGTCGGGGGTAGCTCGTTTCCCAGAAATGTCAAGAAGAGTGTACCACGTGGGTCCTTCGTCTTAAAGCTTAGGCCACTGTTCCCTTCTTGTTCCAGAGATAGTACTTTCTGCTGGTACCACCAATAACTATTGTAAAAGAATAGAACGAAACGCTCTTCTGAGTTTGGCGTTTTCCACCCCATAGTTTTTGCGACTGCGAGTAATTATCTCAGCAAATCTGGGTAGCTTCAAGCAAATGTGATTATTATCGCCTACAGAAAGTGTCAAGCAATTCGACAATACTCAAATATCTGCTACCAAGCAGAAAAATAACGATGAAAGAAAGAAAGAAAAGTGCTATAATTGAGAGCACTTCATAAAAATCAGTACCACAAATGTACCGATACTGCCGGAGAGAAACACAAAGATCATAGGGACCGCCCCGTTTTGTCACAGACTTCATCTGAAAATGCACAGGGAAAAGTCAAAGATAAATAGAATAAATACAGGAAATGATAACAAGAAACACCCCACAAGATGAAGAATCAAACAAATATCGTAGCAGCTATATTTGACAAACTTGGTGGTTCAGGCAATGATATCAGAATTTGAATACAAAAGGTTACAGGAGCTCTCACTGCATCAGAAAATATGGAGATCAAATGACATCAAGTCCAACACAAACATAGGAGTCTTCAACTCAAATGTCAAGTCGGTACTTTGGAATTAAATGTCAAGTCAGTATTATTGTATGAAATGTCAAGTAAGTACTATATTGTTTGATATGTAAAGTCAGAACTATGGATGAAATGTCAAATCAGTATTATTGTATGAAATGTCAAGTCAGTTGTAACTGTACTTTTCTCTGATTGAGGTGATCACTGGCCCAAGACAGTATACATGTTGTTAGGTGTGTAGTGCGAGCGGATGATGGACTGAGTGTGGGTGCGAATGAAGGCGCGAATGTGTTTAGGCTCTTATGTA